>OZ038315.1:33537514-33580797 GCA_964035775.1 Osedax frankpressi
GTGTATTATATAATGAATATATATATATTATGTGAAATAATAAATCTATATGTAATATATATATATATATATATATATATATATATATATATAATAAATCTATATGTAATATATATATATATATATATATATATATATATATATATATATATATATATATTTTACAAACATTTCGAAATAATGCTAAACAAATATTATTTGCATATAAAAAGCGAGATTAAACATATTGTGATTAAATATTAATAGTGCTATTATTTAGATTATTGTACAAAATAGTTATCTCAGAAAGTTGGCTATTATGATTCAACCCATATATTAAAACAAGCATTTTGGGCGAGAAGTTTATAAAAAGATGGGCAATATTAAATATGAAATATAAAAAGTATTTATTTAACATTATTTTAAATATAATGAGTAATTATAAATAACTATAATACTAATAATAATAATAATAATAATAATTATTATTATTATAATATATATACATAGTTTATATAAATTTAAACTATATCAATAAAAATTCGTAATTATACATTTATATATTAGTATTAAAACTATTAAATTATATAATGCAATGATAAATATTATTTATATCTTATATTCATTGTTATATATATATTTTAAAAAGTTATAATAAATATTATAGTCATTTGAAACAAAAATGTAATCATAATATTTTTAAAGTATTGATTGACATATTTACTTTTGATATGATTACAAATTAGAATACGGAACATCTTATTAATAGATAATAAGTGATAACGTAATATATGGATGAATATCTATTATTCAAAATTATTTAGATAATTAATTTATAAATGAATCACATTTATAAATCAAATAATTACCATATTTTTATTTACATTGAACTATGTTTATATTAAATTCGAAAACTACCATCAGTTATCGTAATATGACTAAATTAAATAAATTACCATTTTGCATATTATATTAGTTTGTTATTATTTCAATATAATTAATATTATATATAATGTTATTTTATTTCGTCTTTATAATATGAAAATACATTTAAATTATAGATATTAGGATATTTTATAAAACAAAAAATATACGGTTGGATATATCTAAATTATATAATTAGAATCATAGATATAAACACACACACGCGCACGCGCACACACACACACACACACACACACATACACACACAACCCACCTAAATTATATATGTTGGTATTATTGATTTTTTTAAAGAAATTATAATTAATTTTTTATTTCCAATATATTATTTTAATATATCAATTGCAATGTTATAGTTCTGATATAATAGTTATAATGTATTAGTTCTAATGTATTAGTTCTAATGTATTAGTTCTAATGTATTAGTTCTAATGTATTAGTTCTAATGTATTAGTTCTAATGTATTAGTTCTAATGTATTAGTTCTAATGTATTAGTTCTAATGTATTAGTTCTAATGTATTAGTTCTAATGTATTAGTTCTAATGTATTAGTTCTAATGTATTAGTTCTAATGTATTAGTTCTAATGTATTAGTTCTAATGTATTAGTTCTAATGTATTAGTTCTAATGTATTAGTTATAATGTATTAGTTCTAATGTATTAGTTCTAATGTATTAGTTCTAATGTATTAGTTCTAATGTATTAGTTCTAATGTATTAGTTCTAATGTATTAGTTCTAATGTATTAGTTCTAATGTATTAGTTCTAATGTATTAGTTCTAATGTATTAGTTCTAATGTATTAGTTCTAATGTATTAGTTCTAATGTATTAGTTCTAATGTATTAGTTCTAATGTATTAGTTCTAATGTATTAGTTCTAATGTATTAGTTCTAATGTATTAGTTCTAATGTATTAGTTCTAATGTATTAGTTCTAATGTATTAGTTCTAATGTATTAGTTCTAATGTATTAGTTCTAATGTATTAGTTCTAATGTATTAGTTCTAATGTATTAGTTCTAATGTATTAGTTCTAATGTATTAGTTCTAATGTATTAGTTCTAATGTATTAGTTCTAATGTATTAGTTCTAATGTATTAGTTCTAATGTATTAGTTCTAATGTATTAGTTCTAATGTATTAGTTCTAATGTATTAGTTCTAATGTATTAGTTCTAATGTATTAGTTCTAATGTATTAGTTCTAATGTATTAGTTCTAATGTATTAGTTCTAATGTATTAGTTCTAATGTATTAGTTCTAATGTATTAGTTCTAATGTATTAGTTCTAATGTATTAGTTCTAATGTATTAGTTCTAATGTATTAGTTCTAATGTATTAGTTCTAATGTATTAGTTCTAATGTATTAGTTCTAATGTATTAGTTCTAATGTATTAGTTCTAATGTATTAGTTCTAATGTATTAGTTCTAATGTATTAGTTCTAATGTATTAGTTCTAATGTATTAGTTCTAATGTATTAGTTCTAATGTATTAGTTCTAATGTATTAGTTCTAATGTATTAGTTCTAATGTATTAGTTCTAATGTATTAGTTCTAATGTATTAGTTCTAATGTATTAGTTCTAATGTATTAGTTCTAATGTATTAGTTCTAATGTATTAGTTCTAATGTATTAGTTCTAATGTATTAGTTCTAATGTATTAGTTCTAATGTATTAGTTCTAATGTATTAGTTCTAATGTATTAGTTCTAATGTATTAGTTCTAATGTATTAGTTCTAATGTATTAGTTCTAATGTATTAGTTCTAATGTATTAGTTCTAATGTATTAGTTCTAATGTATTAGTTCTAATGTATTAGTTCTAATGTATTAGTTCTAATGTATTAGTTCTAATGTATTAGTTCTAATGTATTAGTTCTAATGTATTAGTTCTAATGTATTAGTTCTAATGTATTAGTTCTAATGTATTAGTTCTAGTGTATTAGTTCTAATGTATTAGTTCTAATGTATTAGTTCTAATGTATTAGTTCTAATGTATTAGTTCTAATGTATTAGTTCTAATGTATTAGTTCTAATGTATTAGTTCTAATGTATTAGTTCTAATGTATTAGTTATAATGTATTAGTTCTAATGTATTAGTTCTAATGTATTAGTTCTAATGTATTAGTTCTAATGTATTAGTTCTAATGTAGTAGTTCTAATGTATTAGTTCTAATGTATTAGTTCTAATGTATTAGTTCTAATGTATTAGTTCTAATGTATTAGTTCTAATGTATTAGTTCTAATGTATTAGTTCTAATGTATTAGTTCTAATGTATTAGTTCTAATGTAGTAGTTCTAATGTATTAGTTCTAATGTATTAGTTCTAATGTATTAGTTCTAATGTATTAGTTCTAATGTATTAGTTCTAATGTATTAGTTCTAATGTATTAGTTCTAATGTATTAGTTCTAATGTATTAGTTCTAATGTATTAGTTCTAATGTATTAGTTCTAATGTATTAGTTCTAATGTATTAGTTCTAATGTATTAGTTCTAATGTATTAGTTCTAATGTATTAGTTCTAATGTATTAGTTCTAATGTATTAGTTCTAATGTATTAGTTATAATGTATTAGTTATAATGTATTAGTTCTAATGTATTAGTTCTAATGTATTAGTTCTAATGTATTAGTTCTAATGTATTAGTTCTAATGTATTAGTTCTAATGTATTAGTTCTAATGTATTAGTTATAATGTATTAGTTATAATGTATTAGTTCTAATGTATTAGTTCTAATGTATTAGTTCTAATGTATTAGTTCTAATGTATTAGTTCTAATGTATTAGTTCTAATGTATTAGTTCTAATGTATTAGTTCTAATGTATTAGTTATAATGTATTAGTTATAATGTATTAGTTCTAATGTATTAGTTCTAATGTATTAGTTCTAATGTATTAGTTATAATGTATTAGTTCTAATGTATTAGTTATAATGTATTAGTTCTAATGTATTAGTTCTAATGTATTAGTTCTAATGTATTAGTTCTAATGTATTAGTTATAATGTATTAGTTCTAATGTATTAGTTCTAATGTATTAGTTCTAATGTATTAGTTCTAATGTATTAGTTCTAATGTATTAGTTCTAATGTATTAGTTCTAATGTATTAGTTCTAATGTATTAGTTCTAATGTATTAGTTCTAATGTATTAGTTCTAATGTATTAGTTCTAATGTATTAGTTCTAATGTATTAGTTCTAATGTATTAGTTCTAATGTATTAGTTCTAATGTATTAGTTCTAATGTATTAGTTCTAATGTATTAGTTCTAATGTATTAGTTCTAATGTATTAGTTCTAATGTATTAGTTCTAATGTATTAGTTCTAATGTATTAGTTCTAATGTATTAGTTCTAATGTATTAGTTCTAATGTATTAGTTCTAATGTATTAGTTCTAATGTATTAGTTCTAATGTATTAGTTCTAATGTATTAGTTCTAATGTATTAGTTCTAATGTATTAGTTCTAATGTATTAGTTCTAATGTATTAGTTCTAATGTATTAGTTCTAATGTATTAGTTCTAATGTATTAGTTCTAATGTATTAGTTCTAATGTATTAGTTCTAATGTATTAGTTATAATGTATTAGTTCTAATGTATTAGTTCTAATGTATTAGTTCTAATGTATTAGTTCTAATGTATTAGTTCTAATGTATTAGTTCTAATGTATTAGTTCTAATGTATTAGTTCTAATGTATTAGTTCTAATGTATTAGTTCTAATGTATTAGTTCTAATGTATTAGTTCTAATGTATTAGTTCTAATGTATTAGTTCTAATGTATTAGTTCTAATGTATTAGTTCTAATGTATTAGTTCTAATGTATTAGTTCTAATGTATTAGTTCTAATGTATTAGTTCTAATGTATTAGTTCTAATGTATTAGTTCTAATGTATTAGTTCTAATGTATTAGTTATAATGTATTAGTTCTAATGTATTAGTTCTAATGTATTAGTTCTAATGTATTAGTTCTAATGTATTAGTTCTAATGTATTAGTTCTAATGTATTAGTTCTAATGTATTAGTTCTAATGTATTAGTTCTAATGTATTAGTTCTAATGTATTAGTTCTAATGTATTAGTTCTAATGTATTAGTTCTAATGTATTAGTTCTAATGTATTAGTTCTAATGTATTAGTTCTAATGTATTAGTTCTAATGTATTAGTTCTAATGTATTAGTTCTAATGTATTAGTTCTAATGTATTAGTTCTAATGTATTAGTTCTAATGTATTAGTTCTAATGTATTAGTTCTAATGTATTAGTTCTAATGTATTAGTTCTAATGTATTAGTTCTAATGTATTAGTTCTAATGTATTAGTTCTAATGTATTAGTTCTAATGTATTAGTTCTAATGTATTAGTTCTAATGTATTAGTTCTAATGTATTAGTTCTAATGTATTAGTTCTAATGTATTAGTTCTAATGTATTAGTTCTAATGTATTAGTTCTAATGTATTAGTTCTAATGTATTAGTTCTAATGTATTAGTTCTAATGTATTAGTTCTAATGTATTAGTTCTAATGTATTAGTTCTAATGTATTAGTTCTAATGTATTAGTTCTAATGTATTAGTTCTAATGTATTAGTTCTAATGTATTAGTTCTAATGTATTAGTTCTAATGTATTAGTTCTAATGTATTAGTTCTAATGTATTAGTTCTAATGTATTAGTTCTAATGTATTAGTTCTAATGTATTAGTTCTAATGTATTAGTTCTAATGTATTAGTTCTAATGTATTAGTTCTAATGTATTAGTTCTAATGTATTAGTTCTAATGTATTAGTTCTAATGTATTAGTTCTAATGTATTAGTTCTAATGTATTAGTTCTAATGTATTAGTTCTAATGTATTAGTTCTAATGTATTAGTTCTAATGTATTAGTTCTAATGTATTAGTTCTAATGTATTAGTTCTAATGTATTAGTTCTAATGTATTAGTTCTAATGTATTAGTTCTAATGTATTAGTTTAAATATAATGGTTCTAAGTTATTAGTTATAATGTATTGGTTATAAATATAAAGTGATTTATAATATTGATTGTTGCTATATAGTTAGTAATACAAAAGTAATAATTGGTTTTTCTATATCAAATTTAATGGATGATATGTAAAAGTAAGTAATTTCATATAAAGTTAAATTTATAACTAAATATAAGATTAGTAGTTCATATTTTAAGTCTGTTAATTAAATATAAATATAAGCAGAATTATCTAGTTTATAACCTAGTTTATTTCTAAGAAAAGTATTATGATACATAATTCTTTTTAATTAGAATTTATTTTATAATTTCATAATGTTTGGTTATGTTAGTACTGTATCAGTAATATCAATATATTTAATTATGTGTGTCCAAAGGAACTATTTATCTATTAAAAGTATTTGTCCATTAACTTATATTTCGTGTAGAAAATTATTATGTAAATACTTGTTTGTAACATATTAAAATAATGCCTGATTCTCTTGTAAGTTAAAATTTGTATTATATTTTTTTATTTAATTTAATATGTGATCAATCTTTCACGGATATATATTATTTTGCTATAGTTTTGAGTCATAATTTGTCAGATAACAAATGAAACTATAATTTTCTATTTAACAGTAGTAAAATGTTTTTGATGTATTAGATATTGATGTGATTAGACATATGATCAATCATACTTAATGTAAACATTATTTTATCATTAGAAGTATTTTATGTAGTATCATTAGCGAATGAATTTGGATTTAGTATTATATTTGTATTACTATACAATATATTTATTATTTGATTTTAACTAAAAAATAGTCATTTCTTATTATTACCTAGGTTTTAGATTATAGTTTATTTGTTTTTATTGTACTATTTTATAATTGACTAGTATCAGGTTTAGTAATACTTTTTATTTATTAGTTCTATTATTGTTATTAAGTAAAGTCAATTATGAAATATTGAAGTTAGTTATAATTTTAATATGTATTGCTTTTTATTTAATTTTTTTTGGATATTTTCCATTCATATTTATATAATGAAATGAATTAAAAGATTAGATTTGTAGTGAATAAATTATTATCGAATAAAATTTAGAATATAATTCGTGAAATTAAAAATTAAATAATATAACAGTAGTTCAAGGTATATTGTATTTATAATTAAGGTTTGGATAACAAGTTTAAAAATCATTAGAAAGTCATTACAGTTTGTTTATATTAATCTATTTTATTTGAAATATATGTTTTTTAGAATGTATTACTAAATATATAAATTTAGCAGATACTAGATAATATATTATATAATTAATATAACATATGTAAAACATATATAATAATAAAATCCAGTATATAATATTTAGATCAATATAGATATATAATTATATTTGAAATTACATTTACATGATTAACATAAACATTAAACCATGTTAAGATATCGACGACGATAAAACTAATTGTATTATTAATTTGAATTGTAAAATAAAAAGATGCGCAATTTTCCGCAAGGACATATATATATATATATAAAATTGATAAGTATTACATATACTATTTGATATATAAGAATATAAACTATATATTTATTTAATGTTGAGTTTTACAATAATTTATACTATACTGTATCATTTATATTACATTATTTATCCATTATTAATTTCAGAATATTTACAGATTTTGAAAAGTTGGCGAACACTAAATGTGATAAAAATTGCAATTTACACGGATCTTGCATTCAAAACATCTATGGAGCCGCTAACTTCGAGTATGTTTGCAATTGCGATTATTCATGGACGGGTGAATTGTGTGACGTACGTATAGATAATGATTGCAGCTACCAGAAGGAAGATGGCGTAGGTACGACTAGCCGCCTATATTTGTAAATTGATAACTAAATTAATATCCAAAAAATACATTACAGCTCATTTTGCAACTATTAATAAACATATATACTCACTCGTATACTCATACATACATACACACACACATACACACACATACATACACACACATACTATATATATTATGTCTAGATGAATACGTAATCTATATTAGAAGTTGGCTCTATATACAGAAGTTATCTTTATTAAGAATATTATCTTTATTAATAATATTTTTACTATTTAGATGGCCTAACAAACTGCCTACACTCGACGTGTTGTAGTAAGCAACACTGCAAAGAATCAAATTACTGCAGAAAACTCATTGAACCTGTCGTATATTTAAAACAGATAAATTCATCATTTCTACCTCGTGACAGTTTTTTTAAGAAAACCAACTTCATTATCTACAAAAATACTTCGCAGTCGAGCACTCAAAATTACTTCTACGATAAAGGGCTAGTATAACTAATCGTAATGTATCCACTGCATAAAATAGTAGGCTATTTATATAGACCTAACATATAAATAATATACTAATCTATATAATAATACCTTATTCTTATAGAAGAGTTGCAGTAATTATAGGACGCGTGCAAAATACAGAAGGAAAAGTAATACAGGGAGTAAAGATATTTGTTCCAAAAATAAATATGTATGGCTATACTTTCTCTAGAGATTCAGGACAGTTAGTTAGGCTTATACATATGTTTATACTTATAGCACATCTATAGTTACAATACATATATTATTTAATTCTAAAAATGAATAGATTCTATTTTTATGTTAATGGAGGGGAGTCTATGCAAATCAAATTCATACACGAAAACTACTTCGCGGAAGAAACATTTGTATATGTACATTGGAATACATTTTTAACTATACCAACTATTATTTTGAGGTTTTTATTGTAGTTTTGTTAATATAGTCATTTCTTTAAACAACTTATATATTAAGTTAGTTATAAAACTTTAAAAAAATTGATAATTCAACAAAATCTAAGAATAATAGATAAACAATTTCTAGATTAGTTTATTTGATTAATTATAATATTATAAGTACAAAATTTAATTAAATATATTTATAAATTAAATTTGTAGACGGTATAATCAAAAGAAAATAATAACTCAATCCATAACTAAGAAATGTCTGACTGTTCACAATTACTTGAATATTTATCCTTCAATAGTAAATCCTCTTACAACATCAATGAAGTCTGTTTGTCCTATAAGCAATCAAGTGATTGTCAATACTCAGGTATACTATTTATACCTGATATTTAGTATAGAATATTTATACATTGAGACGATTTCCATATATATGTATATGAAGTTCTTTACTAGAAGAATTCTTACATAATAATTGTAAATTTTGTTAGAAGAATAATTTATGGAATAATCATGGCACTCTCGTTGAATACGATAATAATATTAGGATAAAGAATTTAAGTTTACGTTTAAACTATACTTACAATTGTCCTCTTAACTTACTTATATATATATATATATATATATATATTCTCTACATTGAATATTCTACAGGTAATACAAGATAGTATATCTATAGAAGACACAAATCTACATCTTATCTATCATTCATCGAAATGCGAAGGCTATCTTTCGATATTGTACATCCAACTGACTAGTTCCAAAGGAAGCTTGAGGTCAATCAAGATCAGAGTTAGCGTTGAAGGTGTTACATCTTCGAAACACTATATAGCCAAATCTGATATTTTCTACATCTTCACATGGGATAAAAAGAACGTCTTCGGACAAAAGGTCTATGGAATTGTAGACGTTCATAGTTAGTGTTATTTAATACTATACATATCAGTAAATAATCTCGTTATTAATACAATTTGTTTACGATTATAAAGTATTTTTAATATTATAGAAATATTTTAAAATTTAATTTTTAATATACGATTACAATTACATTTAAACATGTACTATTTTCTACAGTTGTCGTGGATTATATTTACGAAGGATGTGATCGAGTTTTTAGAGTTACTAAAATTGAGAAAATTTCCGGTAACGATATAAAATCCACGAATATCGGAAGTTGGAATATTAATATTCATCATGCCTACAATACTAAACATGGTTAAATCTCTTTGCATGCATATATATATTTATATATATATGCATTTACATATCTATATATTTATATTTATCGAATCAGGATGTAAGTTGACCTTTGTAATAATAAGTTGTGATAATTTTGGTTTTCACAGAAATTGCATTCGTAAAATCAATTTAATATTAGGTATTCTCTACATGGGTGACGGAACAAATATATATTTAAAAAATCAGCCTTTGAAAGTACATCGCATATTAGGATTTGATGGAGAAAAAAGAGATATTAAACTAGATTGTAATGGAAATACAAACGATATAAATGGTATGCCAAATATGATAATAGAAATAGACAATAGTATTCTAATAATATATATCTTATTATTTATTAACGAAGCATATGCTTATTATTTATAATTATGTAGGTAGAGTAAACTATATAGTTGATTTGGCAAGTGGATCAGATGGAAGCATTTATGTTGCAGATTGGAATCTCATAAGAAAAATACCAAAAAATAAAAAAATAACTAAGTCCATACTACGAATGAGGTTATTTGTTACAAGTAAACTGTATCGGTATGTTACAGTAGAATACTGCTATTATAATAATATAAAGTGTTTCGTAGGTATTGGTTTTTTAATCATATTATCATTATAGTGAAAACCCTGATAAATACAAGTATTCTATTGCATTTTCTCCACTGGATGGCCTTTTATATATCACCAATCCTGCTAATAATAGAATTATTGTTATTGAAATAATGGATGAAGTTAGAAATATTAATAAAAACTATCGTACTATAGCTGGAAGTAAAGGTTTGTGTATTATTATATAAATATCGATATAACTAAGAAATTTTAATATAACTAATATATTGTATATTTTAAATTACTGTATATTTTATAAGATAAGTTAAATATTCATTATAAGATAATTTGTATTATGTGCATAACTCCTTAAAAACTTAGACAGGCTTTGTAATCCTGGACCCAAACAATGTGGCGATGGGGGTTATGCTATACAAGCTTCACTTCTCCATCCATTAGGTTGTTATCTATAATTTATATGTTATATATGTTTTTTGGAATAATTAATAAAAGTGTATTTATTTTAGAATTATTCTAAATTTATTCTATAATTATTTAATATTTTAATTATTAAAATTATAAGGTTAATTTTGACTTTAATATGTAATCATAAATGATACCATATAGTTTATATCTAAAAAATTAACGTTGTTTATATTATATCGACATTTGAGATTAGTATATACATATTTCTTATAATTCTATTTTGAATAAACCTGTTAATGTTAGAGAGAATATTATTATTATAATGTTAATTTATCTATTAACATCTATTATTTATATTGATTATTTTACAATATTATGCAGCTCTTACAATTGACAAAGACGGAACAATTTACTTCTCAGATACTCTTAATATTCGAAAAATTACCAAAAATGGTAGAATTTATACAATAATTGGTAGTAATTTGCATACATTAGTTTTACCACAGATGCCATGCAATATTCCAATTAACTTAGCAAAAGTTAGAATAGAAATTCATTTTTATTTTACTTTGACTTTGATTATTATTTATTAATGTAACAAATAATACATTATACCACATATATAATCACATACAATCATTATATAATTAATCTTTATATTCTCAGGTAAAATTGATAAATAATGTATCATTGGCAATAAACCATATTGATAATTCACTTTATATAAGTGATGGCAATGTAATTCATAAAATAACAAGAGAAAATATGCTAATAACAATTCTAGGGAATTATTCCTATTGCAATAATGGAAATAGTTATAGAAATTATATATCTATATAATTATATAAATATCTATTTATATATATAATAAAGTCTCCTACGTTTTAGTATATTATAATTCAGTACTGATTTATTTATTAAATGTAAAGTCTGCACTAATAATAACGTATATTATAAAATAATATATTACAAAATAGTATATCCATATACTCTCGGTTAGTTAGAATTATTTTCTAGGCGTTTGTTTCTAGTATGTAGTCAACGGTAACGGTATAATACAAATAAATCAAAATAATAAATAATACGGTAAATAACTCATTTTTTAGAAAAGATATGCGATCCTAGATTTATGTAATAGTATATAACATTCACTTCTACATTCAATATACAATAATTGACATATATATATATATATATATATATATATATATATATATATATATATATGGAAGGTAACTTATCAATAAAATACGATTAGACATTTTGAAGATTAATTTAAAATTAACCTACCACCTATAGCTTAATAATCTGTATAATGAATGCATAATATCGCTACTATTCACTACTATTTTATATTATTTGTTACTATTTATTATTTATACCAACTATTTACTTTTATTATTCATTATTATTATTAATATTATTAATATTATTATTACTATTAATTATTATTCACCACTATTTAATATTATTTATTAATATTCGGCAATATTAATTAATATTTGCTACTATTCACAAATAATTACTTATATTCACTACTATTTATAACCAGTAGCTAATATTCACTACTATTCACATTATGTTTTAATATACTCTAATATAAACTAATATGCATTAAAATTGATTATTACTGGATATTCTTGACAAATATTTGACAATATTTGATAATATTACATATTTTTGATATTTGCTAAAATTTATTATTATTCACTGATATTCACGAAATAATCTCAATAAATGCTAAAATACTAATATGTGCTAATAGTCATTTACTATTTACTAATATTTATTAATATTGACTAATAGTTGTACAAATTATCAAATTTTCGCTACTATTTACTATTTTTAATAATATTCTTTAATATTCACTACTATTCAAAAGTATTCACTAGTATTTAGAAATATTCGTTAATATTATTTCATATTTGCCAATTTAATAAAATTTATATAGAATTATGGATATAAAATTATATTTTAATACATAATTATTAAAATTATGAAAAATTAATGTAATATTATTTTTATATTGATTTATTATGTAAATATTATGTATTAATATATATATATATATATATATATATATATATATATATATTTATATATATTTATATATATAAATTTATATTTATATATAAAAATTAAATACACATTTTTATTTTCATTATATAATTTGTTAAAATTAAATAAATCTATTAAGGTGAAATATAGTTTAAATAAATATTTATTCATATATATATTATCATATTACCTACGCATACTATATTATCTCTAATTAATAGATACTAGAGAAGTTATATTGAATTCAGTAGTCGCTATATCATTTTCTTCTAAGGGAGACCTTTATTTCATTGAAAATGATCAAGCTGAATTATACCGTGTAAGAATAATGGTTAGTTGAATTAAATTCATATCCATATTATAATTAATAAGTATAACATAATTAAACTTACTTAATTTCCATTCAGTTAACATCTGGAAAGGTAAAAATATCTGTCGGGAAAAATCTATTGGACAATAATTTTATCAATAAATATTGCAAATGTTATATTAAAAAATGCAAATGCCAGGAAAAATCATACATCGATACAACCACTGATGTTAGGCATATTAATGCATATATGTGATACCGAGTTATTAATTAATCTAAACATCTCACAGGTGATCCTCTACTTTCCAACTTGCCTGACATTTTCACCAGATGATATATTGTATGTCAGCGATAACGGTAACAATAGATTGCTTCGCATTGCTTCCCGCTATATGAATGGCGATTACAATACATATACGATAGATAACCCCGAGGTAAATTATTTTCATGATCTAAAATCATGAATTATAGTAATCATATATTTAACCTAAGACAGGAGAGTCATTTATGTTTAATAAAAATGGAATTCACCAACATACATTTAATTTATTTACAAAAGAAATCATTTATTACTTCAAATATATCAACGTTAAAGGCAACATGATATTAGAACAAATTAAAGATATTGAAAATAAAAGCGTAAATATCAATCATAATATAATTAATACCTAAATATATTTTCATATATATTAAATTAATATAACTAATATAATGTACAATAAATGAAAAAATTACCAAGATACCCGTTGGAGAGAAATGTACTAATATGCAAAAATTGTGTTACCAATTGGTAATGTTAAATTAAAATAGTTAATTAGATTGTTTTCATATAAACTCAATATTTTAAATATGTATATTAACTAAATGAATGTAATTTAAGTAAATATTATTTTTTATTCTAATCCATATTAATCAAAAACTGGAAAATTCTAGGTAAAATATGTTATCTTGGTAATCTAGTATAAATTAACTAATGTAATAAACATATCGATTTTATTATATAATAATATTACAATCATTTTAGGCAATACATATCATTATACTTTTATATACAAATTTTCATTAATAATATTCCTGTATTCAATTACCATCGACTATTAATCAACAGATTATTGCTCTTGATTATTTAAGTAAATCCAAGAACATTAATCTGATAACCCGTAACGGATACAGCATTCAATTTGAAGTTGGGCCCTCTATGTTAAATAAGTATACGGATAGCAATGGCGCGTATGCAGTATATGAATATGATGAAAATGAGTTAGCGTAGGAATATTATATTTAGTAATTAACTAATTATTATAAATGTAAATATTATAGCAAGCATTAATCATGGTTATATATAAAATATTATTATTGTTATGTTTAAATTTTAAGACTCTTAAAAAAGAAAATTTATATTAATAATGAAATATTTGAATATACATATGATATATATGGACGAATTATAAATGCGTTACATGTTAGATTTAAACCTAAAATAATAATTTATAATGACTTCTACCCATTATTTTAATATGATATTAAGTTATTTTTGAAATAAAAAATAGTCATTTGAACACAATTTAAAACGAAAATTTAATAAAACCGAATTAATTGAGAAAAAAAATATAAATATTGGGACACAATTATTTGATACTTGGAACAACACTCTTGTTATGAGCCAAGAATGGGAAAAGAAAACAATAACTGATGTTCATTTTAATATGCAAATACAATTCCCTTCAAATGTATTGTTAAATATTTCGACAATAGAGTTACAGAAATCGGAGGAGTCAAATTATATGATCGTTAGTTTTATATATAGTTGTTTTAATTAATAAATTTACTTAATTCTTGTCTGAAATACAGATTAATCGTATATTATATGACGATAGTCTGCGGAACGAACTTCAATGGAATATAACTTTTGATAAAACTAAAATTCTTAGTTTAAAATCTCAATCTTCTAAAGTACTAACGGTTAGCATTATCTATGCTCTCGTTATATATGTATATTTATATTATATATATATATACAGATATATAAATATAATGTATGGTATAAATTAAATTAAAGTATATATTCTAATAACTAATTTTATTTTTTTAAATGGCAGTTAATATCGATAGCAGAATATAATATGAGTTTATATTTTATTTTGTTGAATATGCAGTAAATATTGTGTAAAAAAACTTGGATTAATATGTGTATTTTTTTACAAAATTTTGAAAATTTGGGTATTAAAAAACAATTAAAAAAACTTGGGTTAATAAAAGTTAAAAACCATACAATAACACAAGTGAAAAAAAATATGTGATAACGCACTCTATAAAACACATAATAACACAAGTGATAAAGTGGTATTTAAAAAAATATATTTATTCAATTTATTTATTTATTTTTAGAATTCCTTTAGAGTTTCGTAAAAATTCTCCAATCGTCGAATATAGAATAACTTTGTATCCTTTAGTGAAGATTTCTTTATGGCATCTGCATAACAATAACATGTGAAATATATATATATATATATATATATATATATTCATATATGTACAAACATATATATATATATATATATATATATATATATATATATATATTATTTATATATTTATATAAAAATTTAATTAAAGATAGAAATATTCAAATTATATTTATTAATTATGTATTATTTATAACCACATATAATATATTTTGTATGCAATAATTTAATATATAATGTTAACATTTTACTAATGAAACATAGTCTTTATAAAGAAACGTCATTCTCCCTGCCCTGCAAGATTGAAAGAATACCATATTTTATTTTAACGAGAGTGTATGAAATTTATCTATGACATTATAATTAGAAGTTAATATGCTATTTTATAATTTATTATTTTATAATTTAATCAAAAAACATACATTACCTAAGAAAATAAAAAAAACTATATCATTTATTTTTACTAAATATATATTAATATTTAAATAGTAACCATTTTAACAAACAAAATCAATTTTCACTAGATTAATCTCCAGAATCTCGAGCTTTCCAATGTCGTTATTGTTATAATATTCAAATATTGAGTTGTAGATGATTCTATTTAATAGACATGAATATATTTATAAATATGTGAATGCTAAATCAATATTTATTAAATTATTAATATTAATATAAAAGTTATCACTATTACTCATATTATTATGACTATAGCTATGTTAATTTTCTCTGAAATATTAAACTGTAAAATTAGATGTATTGTTTATATTCAAATACTACAGTATACAAATGTATATGTGTTAAACACCTATACAAATGTATACTCCCTGTTCATCTTTCATTTGGAAAACATTTGATAACTTGAGTAATCATTTGATAACTACAGTAATCTGGAATAATAATAAAGTTTTTAGTTTAATATTGCTATGTAATTCATTATTTTTATATAATTGAATATTAATTGTATGCTTATTAAAAGTTTTTATTGATATATAATTAATTATTCGTATATATATAAGTATAATTATTCATAAATAACATAATTAAATTTCCCTAAAAATTGGTTATAAACTGTACATTTTTGACATTCTAAATTAATATTAGATATAGTTTTTTAAAAGTAATTAGTATTTAATTCATCCACAATATTATTTATAAGTGATTCAAATATAAGTGATATATATACATATAAATGTAAAAATTCTGCTGATAAAAGAAGGCGCGACTTAATTTTAATCTACGCGTCGACCAATCATCGATTAGACTAATCGACGCACGCAAGAGTGGCGGCGTCGTATATAATGAATCGCAACATTAATTCGCGTTCATTCTAAAATTTAATTATAATATTTAATATCGATTATATATATATATATATATATATATATATAAATTTATATACAGAAATGAATAGTTTAATTATTGATTGCATTCGCAATGTCTTGCGCTTGTAATTTATATATTTCATATATATTCATAATAATTTATATATAATTACTATAATTTAATTTACTTACATTTTATAATAATACAGATATCTACACACACACACACACACACACACACACACACACACACACACACACACACACACACACACACACACACATATATATATATATATATATATATATATATATATATATATATATATATATATATACACACATCTAATATATATATATATATATATTAGATAACTTATCTATCTAACCATACGTTTACTATCAAAACAGAAAACCATCCATTTAAATTTGAATATTTTTTTATTCATGATATGTATAAAGAATTAAATATCATATTTATCATGTAGATATTCAGATATATTTTCATATGTCATCCATATCTATCATTATAAATTAAGTATTTAATTGAGATTTTGTACTGGTTTATACAGCCAATTCTCTTATCATTAAATATTTCAAAATACAATACATATTTATTAATACTTTCAGTCTCCTTCCATACTTATCATCTAGATCGACTGACGTTGATATAAATTGTTAATGATATTTTATTTTAACGATTGTTCTCTAGAATTGAATTGCCTAGATTGAAAATAAACCATCCTTAAATTATTCGATAAATAATAATAATATATTACACAAATGCATTCATTATTAATCTATCAAGCTTGTTTTGTAAACTTTTTTAAACGATAGAATAAAAAAAATTCCAAAATCGTCTCGTTTCTCTAGAAAATACTCTTTTAGTTAGATAATTAAGACTCGATCCTTCTCTATAGCTAAACCATTATTATGGTATGAACTTCCGGCACATATTCGGGATACCACAGATGGCATCAGTTTAAAAAATGTGCGAAAATATTTCCTGTTATTATTCTCACTTATATCAGATTAATACTTTTAATCCCAATTAATTTTGTGCCACACTTGTGAATCTTAATTATTATTAAAATAGAATAAAATAACTAATAATAATAATAAAGAGTATACAATGTTATTACTTTATTAATTATATTGAATGATTTATTATATTTATATTATTATTTTATTACATTATAAATTGATATACACATTATATATTGATATTTTATATATTGACTTATATATAAATATATATTTACATAGATAAACGGGAACTACATAATTAATGTAGTATATACACCATTATTAAAATTGCAAACAATTTACAACAATAAAAATCAATTATTACTTGAAATTATTTATAATAAAGCCCATCAACCAATTCAATTTATTCCCATTATTAAACAAATAAAAGGTATATATATACATATATATATATATTTATAATAGGAATATTTAAGAGTTTTAAGTTTTTTTATTATAAGGTTTATGGAAACACTCTAAAACTTATCTTTATATTTAATAATAAATTTATCCAGTAGACCAAGGTATCAAAATAACGTGTTATACATTTGTATAGGTGTTAAACACATTAAATCGGCTGACATTTTTTTATTTGTTAAACTCCTATACAAAATTATAGCTGTTAAATACCTATATAGATGTATAGGTATTAAAAAACCTTACAAATGTATAGGTGTTAGACACTACAAATTAACTATTTCTTATAACTATCGAATTTTCGGGCATAATAATCCAGACGATCCGTGAAGAATACTAAATACAGATTGTTAGAATAATAAATATGTAACTTCAGAATATTATCATTACAGATCTCCAAGGGTCATTAAATTAAAAGTAATTAACAAATATTTAAGTATCTTAGAATATCATTGTTACATGAATTTTTAAGATTACATTTATAAAACAATTAACTACAATATATATATATATATATATATATATATATATATATCAATAAGTCCCTTCAATGTGTATGTATATAATATAATTATTAAGAAAATCAAGATGAAAGAATGATTTTCTAAGTATGAAGATAATGATCAATTAAATATAACATTTAAACATTAAATAATTTACTGTGATTTAAACTGAGTGATATAAATAATAAGTTTTATATATTTATTTTGAAATAAATGGTTTTCATTTATTGTTTTTATTTATTGTCATTTCTTGTTTTTACAATTCCCCCCCTCTGCTGGAATGTATTACTTATAAGTGGATATTAATGGTATGTTTATAAAATATTTTTAGTTTTTTATTATGTTAATTTCATTACTATTATATAAGTGAATATTAATTATATTAATATTAATTAATATTAATTAATCGGTTATTTTTTGGAATAGCTAACTTCTACGAATTTTCACCGGGTTTTATTCCTTATGTGATCCATATATTTTATTATAGATATATTTAATCTTTTAAACATTTAATTTTAATTGGACAAAAAATTAATTCTCAAAAATATATCAACATTCTTCCAAATAAATCAAAAACTTTTTCAAAACCATATTTTTGGTTTTATTTACATCATGTATTATAAGTAGCATTCATTAGTATTAATCTAAATATGCGTATAAAGATGGCATAGCTTACAATAAATGGCTCATATTTTGTATTAATTTTGAAAAAATTTAACGTTTATATTTGTATTACAAATTCTTTATAAATTATAAAATATTATGATAAATAATATATTGTTTTAAAATGATATAATATCAAATTGTATTTTTATATATCTATAGTATAATATATTAAATACTAACTCCATAATTACATCGATTAAATTAATAATTATTATCTTTAAAAAAAATGGTTGTTGTTTTTACTAACATAATAATAATACACAATTCATAACCCTTGATCTTTCTATGCAAAGATTAACTCGTGACTTGATTCATAGCATATGTAATAAACACATTCCGTATTATAAATATGAGTTTAAATGTATAGTTTTATATTAATAACTAAATATATTTACTATTTAGATTACGTATATAAATGTAGCGATTTATTACACTATAATACTTTTGATACTTGTAAAAATGTTTAGTTTACAACATTTGAAAAATATTTATATTGAAATTATTGAAATTGTAATTTAGTATCAATGTTCAATAGGCCTTATTTATCGTATATTAGCAATTATTATACTATAATATATTGTTTGTTGTTACAATTGGCGATTTTATATGGAAGTAAAACTCATGACAAATGTATCTGTTAAACTCGTTATTTTAACACCTTAGTTCACTGGGTAACCTCAAAGAAATCAACGATGTGAAGATGTTTTAAATAGTTTATAATATAATCCATTTCCAGCGGTAGATTAAATAATTTAACTTAAAACTTCTGAATAGCTATACCTCGAGCTACAATATCTATTTAGATATTAAATATAGATGATGTTGGAAAATATAGAATTGTTTTAATTGTAAATACTCTACAATTAAATCTTAATTTTTAGAATTTAAAATTAACCTATTTCCCCAAATAACTAATGAGATGTATTATAAATTATCAGAATATTCGTCATAAGGATGCAAAATGACACAAATAAACAAACACATAATAATTTCGTAAAATAAAATGTAAAATAAATATTTAATTGTGATATATTCTCAATATTAACTATGTTTCACTTTTCACTAATCTAAATATTTAAAAGAAATAAAATCTTGATTTAATCTGTGGCCTGAGGCTAAATGTTAAGTCTATAGAGTACGGGTTACTCACATATCTTCTTATTTGTATAAATTGCATATTCAGATATTTCTACTCGGAGCAATTTATTTAAATTACAGGTATATCGTTTTTCTAATAAAATGTTTTGTTAATATATTAGATACGGTAATTATAGTTTATTTAATTGAGGGAAACACTTTAAGTTATAAAAACTCAAGTTAAAAATTATCAAATAAGGCATAGCCTATAACCAATATGTTATTTAGATTCTTATATATTTTAGAAATTAATAATCTATGCTATATATATATATATATATATATATATATATATGTGTGTGTGTATATGTATGTATGTGTGTGTAGGTGTGCATGTTTAATTATCTAACTAAAATTTATTTATTATTTAATGAATACTATTTTTTTATAATTATAATACTTAATAATAAATTTTAAGGATTGTAATTATATACATTTATACGTAGATATACCGTTTTATTCATTAATATTGAAATACAATGAAAATGGAGACTTGGAACGATGGAAACGAAAAGATATAGAAATCCATTATAAATATGCGATAATGAATAAACGATCTGTAATCGTGGAAATTATTAATCCTTTCGGAGGCAGCTACATCTACAAATATTTAAATAATGAGGTTATAGGGTCTTTCTCGTTTTAAACAATTCCATATTTATGTTTTACTTCATAACTGTTTAGCATATATATATATATATATATATATATATATATATATATATATATAAATATATATATATATATATATATATATAATATATTTTAACTATTCTATAGCATAGTCTATATATTAATAAGATTTTTTAATAGGCCCAACGTATATCGATGGTGATGTGTGATACCGGAGCAAAATACTCATTTAAATATAATGATAATGGTCATCTATTTAAAATATCATCACATAATGCAGACCACAAATTCCAATATGAAATCAATTCATTCAAAATAAAAACCACATATTCATTACAAGACAATAACTATATTAGACACTTCGACTTCAGCGAACACATTACACGGATTCAATTCCCTTCAACTGCGTTATCGAGTAATTATTCGAGGGAGGTTACTAAAATGATAATTCTAAATAAATTATAAATCTAATACAATTCTAAAATAGTTATATAAATAATATTATAATTATAAATAACATTATTTTAAATTCCTTATTTGGTTTACTATGTATATTATGATTTGTATTATAAATATCTATTATATTGTGTTATAATACAATTTTCAGATATTTTATACTTACACCGATGAAGGTTATTTGAATAAAATAAAATATGATAAGGACATAATTTTGTATCATTACTATATTACTGGTAATATAAAAAGTATTGCATATTATAAAATCAATTCTAATAAATGGTTTTATAATATAATGTTTACAACTTATGCTTCATTGGTCAAAAAATACGATATAATTTTTGCGAATGAGTTAGTATTTAAATATCATAACAATTATATTAATATATAATTATTACGTTAATATTAATTAATAATTATTACATCAAAACAATATTCAAATACAGTTTGTTATGTGTAAGTTTTTCTTACATCTATGATAAAATGTTTCGAGTTTCTTCTATGACTACCGAATTCAAGATATTTAATGTAGTCATTCAATATATGTATAAGAATACATCTTTTAATAATATCGGAGAAATTAATAATATAGGTAACTATTAGAATATATGTTTAACATATAATTGTACCATAATTAATATATATATATATATATATATATATATATATGTATGTGTGTATGTGTGTGTGTGTGTGTGTGTGTGTGTGTGTGTGTGTGTGTGTGTGTGTGCGTGTATATGCATGGGTATGTGTCTATATAACTCTATTAATTTTAGATAGATTTGAAATTTATTCCAAGTATCTTAGAAGAGGGAAAGTAAAGACAATCAAATTTGACCATATCACATTTAAATTTACATTCGATAATTTAGGTCTTATTATATGTAAATATACATACATATATATATATATATATATATGTGTGTAAATTAGGAAATAAATTTAAACTTAAAAGAATCAATTTATCCTAATATAATTATGAAAAAATTAATTAAAACGACATATTTATATTTATGATATATTAAAATTATTAAAATATATTTTAATATATTTAATAGTAAATTTACAATTGAATTTATTAGGTCATATATTTATAAATATATCATTTGATAAAAGTAACTTATGATAGATTATTAATCATCAGTAGATTTATATCCAAAATATAAATTTAATATTTACTATTACAATAATATAATGTTATTTATATTATTTTAATTTTGATAATATACTATTCAATAATATTATTTATTACAAATATATTTGAGAATTATTTATTTCATATTATTTCTTTAAGTTATGTATAATTTTTACTCATTCAGGACGTAACACATGGTATAGAATTATATTTATACAAAAACACTATTTTTCATTGTTAACTAATTTTAATAATAAGAACGGAAACATTATTTCTATGAAATTAAAAGTTGGTGAAAGTAGAGTTATGCACTTTAAATATATTTAGAGTCTAATTTATATTATATATAATATAATTTTTTACTTTAGAGTTTAGAAAGTAAAATTTATTATCAATATAATAAATATGACAAATTTTCAAGACTAATCCGGCAAAATGTAAAGTATAATGGTACATTGACAACTTATATTTTATCGTGGAATAATTATTCCCATCTAATAAGTATTGTTTGTACAGATGGTACTAATAAAACTTTTAAAATTAATTCAATGGGACAGGTTATTTATTTTAAAAACTAGTAAAACAATACTATACTATAATTTATATATTTATATATAAAATTATATAAAAGTTTATATTAAAGTAAATATATTAAATTTAATCAAAAAAAATATACATAAAAATAATAATAAATGTGAATTAATAAGTTATAAATACATAAAGTAAATATATCTTAAAGACATTAATTGATAGTAATTAAACACTATATATAACTACGTTATTTCATTATTCGTTACTATTCTATCATATATTATATTACCTATTATGGCCATATATAAAATCAACATAAATAATATTCATTAATAAAAATTCATTTATTGAGACACCATCAAAAAATAAATAGTTAATATCATATTTTTCTTAGAGAATATCAATTTAGTATGATAAACATATATACTGTTTTTATCTGTGATATTTAATTTTGATTTATCAAAATTGTCATATTACTAAATTAGATTCAATAATTTAAATAATTGTAATTCAAAAATATATATAATCAATTAAAATTAATTTCTTTCCTAAATGACATTTAGAAATATATATGAAATAAACTACAAATTATACACAAATCACGATCAATAGTATTTTGTTATATACATAACTTTTATAATATAAATTAATTTACACAAATCATTCATTTAAAATTATTTTATTAAATAAAATATGTTAATACATATTCTAATATTATTAATATACTGATATTAATAATAAATAATATATAGATAACTGTATTATAATTAATAACTATAGTAAAATATTAATCTATTGAAATACTAATATATTAGTATTTTAATATTACAATATATTATTAAAAGATATTATATAATATTTATATATATATGATTAATATATATTTCGGTATAATTATAATTATTATTATAATTATAATTTTTACATATATATATATATATATATATATATATATATATATATATATATTATTAAACACACATATATACACATATATATATATATATATATATATATACATATACACATATATTTTACACATATATACACTAGTAATTATACCGTGGAAATAGATACAATCAAAAGATTACATGTACGATGTTGATGGCTTTTTAATCCAACGTTTTAATAAGAAATATGTTTACGATTCTAGAGGTGTTCTAGATTACTGGACGCAAGATAATAAGGTTACTTATAAAATATGTGTAATAATAAATACACGATGTTTAATACAATATATGTATTAATAATTATACATATTCATTATATAATAAGCGTATAATATGACTACAATTTCAGAAGTTCGACTATATCTACGATTCTGAAAGAAGATTGATTTCTATAGTAGATAGAGTTAATAACTTTAGTCTACAATATTTTTACGGGGATTTAAATAATCCGAAATTAATTACGCATTCTTGCCGAAACTCAAGTGTGATTACCGAATATATCTATGATAAATATAGGTTTGATAAGACAAATAAATAAACATCGGTTTGATCTTAAATTAAAAACTTATTTCATATTAATTTATGATCTATAATCGATACGTAATAATAGCTTTGAAAATTAATTTAGATTATTTGCATTTAATCGTTACAATGGGAATGAATCTTTATATTTTTATATTGCCATGGACAGTTTTAACTCTCCATACCAAATATATAATACAAATGGTAGTATTGTAATGGAAATGATATATGATCCCTTAGGTATGGAAAATTAAACGCTAAAATATACATTTTATAAATACATTTAATAATATATATATATATATATATATATATATATATATATATATATACATTTATTTAATAATATATTGGAATTAATATATAATTAACGCATAACATTAGGATATAGAAATATAGTAAAAGGAGATAACTTTGAATTTGATATCGGATATTCTTCAATGATCGTAGATCCAATGGATTCTACTTTATTACATAGTACTGATGGTAAAATACTAGATACCGATACCGGAAGATGGACTGCACTGTATTATGAAGAGGTATATATTTTCACTTTTAGTACCCATTATAATTAAACTCCGCAAGATATCTCTAGATTAATATAATATTTTAATTTTCTTATAGATAATTCATGCTGTGAAATATAATAAAATATTTAAAGATACTAGATTATTAGAAAGCTATATGAAACACGATCTCATATATTCCTATCCCTGGAAGCAAATGATGGGTTAGAATATAGAAATGATATGTTATCCGTATTAAGGGGGATTCACACCAATATCATCGAACATAATTACAGGTGTAATTTAATTCAGTTAGGAGAATGACTAAATAGTTTTCATACATTAGAACGCCAATATCTTTGATAAATCATCAATCTCTCTATATAAGTAATTCTTACGATACTTTCAAAGTTATTAAAAATTTTAATTTAAAAATTAATAATCAAATATCATAATTTATAAGAAAAGCAAAAACTGGCTCCAAAATTACTTAAATGAAACGTGTTCTATTCAACTTTTCAAATTAGTTTGGAATAGAGCAGATAGTTTTCTATTCTGTTATTAGCGTAATAATCTGCCTAAATATCTGCTAGGCTAAAAAAAACTCGTAATAACTTGGTGTGAACCTCACTTTAGGAGATATTTTAATAAAAGACTAATTACATTTGATTTAATAAAACACATATTTAAAACACTATTTATATTTAGACATAAACGATTGGCTTTATGAAAACCACGGATATGAAATGAAACAAATTATAGCTAGTGTTGATTTCTTCGGAAACATTAACGTTGATAAATCTATGACGAAAAATGTTTTACTACAAGATTCATCGAATGTGTATATGAGTATCCGTCCTGACTACATGTGCGAATTAGAGAGGAGAATGGACATCGCGATACGTGTGTCGATGTTACCAGAGGCTCCGCTATCTTCTCACCAACTTATTCGAGCTTACCTGAAAGAAGTTTAATATCCCGGCATTGAAATAATAGTGCACGAAAACAATAGATTGGTGATTATTAAAATCATTTCAAGTAATATTTTTTTATTAATTCTTTTTTTTTATTAAGTCACTAATTATATCCATAAAATATATCGAATACGGTTTACTATAATATTATACTATTAGATTATTATAATATATAAATAATGGTTATAAATTGTACATATATTATAATATATTATATTCTATTATAATTCGGAGTCAGTCAGATATAATAATTAAAAAGTACTTAATGATAGGCATAATTATTAAAAATCACCTTTGAAATATTATATTTTAGAATAAAATTATAATAATTTCAAATTTTGAAGAATGAAGATAATTATAACGTATATCCAGTTTATATGATAACTATAAAATAGCGTTATGTATAATACATACTAAATATTATATCATAAATAAACTATTACAAGTATAACATAATATCTTATTAAAGTTCATTCCATTTGCAAGTGGGTAAAGATAATATGAAATTTCTTATATAAATATAATTTAATGATTGTATTATGTATATTTTCCATGGAGTCAAGTTTCACTAATATGTCATATTTTGATATTAATATGGTATATTTGAATTTCATATTTCATATTTATTAGTTTTTTATTTATTAGTATGTCGTATTTTATACATGTTTATATTTATATGTATATATATATATATATATAAATATATATAGGTATACCTATATATATATATATATATATATATATATAACTATATAAATGTAATTAGTTAATACTGAATTATATACAGTCCTTATATAAATGAAATCTCATGATTTCACTTTTGTGTTATATTATGTATACTACTAGTGTAATATAAATATTATTAAAGTTATTAATATAAATAGATTTCTCAGTAGCTCGAAATGAGTGTTTACAGAAACTTACATATTATTAATGATTATAATATAAATGGGTGTTTACATATAAGCTATTTTTATATTTTCGTCACTCTAAAACTCATATATTTCTGTTTTGCTAATAATCTATGAAAATGTAATTATAGAAAATAGGACATTTCCTATTTTCATGCGATTTCTTCATACTATTTTAAAGAATAACTTATATTATCACATATTATACATACAATGTTTTAAAGCTGAATACTATAATTCAGATTATTATATAATCTATTTATTTTATTTATTTTTATTATAATACGTGAATATACAATATCGATATTATTAATTATATGCAATTAACCTATAAATATAATAATGTATTTACTTGTTATTTTCATTGTAAAGAGTATTCTATATAAAAAATCTATGACATTCATATCTAATTGATATAACTATTTTATAGTATATTACGATTAATATTCGAAAATCTAATTACTTTAATTAATATTTATTTATAAATAAAGTAACATCTTATTTTCAATCGATTTGCAACCCTTACTGTAAAAAAATATTCAAAATTTATAATATAGCATAGTTATTTAGAATAATCCTAGATTCATTATTCAATGCACTTACATAATTAGGTTTTAATAAAGATTTATTGATAAATTAGGATATTATGATATTTCACTAACTTACTAATCAAATGCGAACACTGGATACCGATCTCTGTACAAGTTGGGCATGTGTAACAATCTTTTCCTTCCTGTAAGTTAACTATTTTAATTCCTCTGGATATAAACTTATCTATTTAATTTGTGTATTAAATGGCAGGCTTCGATGATTTTTCGGTCTGCAATAGTACTTGTATTTAGATTACAGTAAATAAATGTTACAATATAGTTCATGCAATGAATGACACACATAGTAGCTTAACATAATGTATGATATGGTGATGTATACATTTGCATACAATGCCTATAGGCATATATATATATATATATATATATATATATATATATATATATATATATATCGGATCATAGACATTGACAATTTGAGAAACTTTGTCAATCTATAATCTATATTTATCATATTTGTATATCAATTTATATTTTCAATATATTTGTATATCAATATATATATATAGATATATATATATATATATATATATATATATATATGTATATATATATATAAAGATCAAATACCATATATTAATATATATTATAATACAATTTAAATATTATTTTATAATATTTTAATCTAATCTAGCCTGAGTAATTCTAATTTTTTTGAATTTTTGATGTTTTGATAATTAAATATGAATTTATGGAAAGTGAGTCAATATTTCCAACTTTGGCGAAAATAATTTACAAAGCGAATTGCTATTTCAAATTAACATACTAAAATTGATGTTCCATTTAACTTTGATATGATTAATCATAGAAAGTAATATTTGTTATACTATATTTTTATTATTGTATATTCAAAGTCTCTAATTGTTTGTGTATTATATTATTTTTAAAAGAATATTTCTAATTTTATTTTACAATATTTTCGCTTCAAGAAATCAAGATAACTACTTAATTACATCTCTAGTTTACATCTACTTTTTCTTTTGACAATTTAATTATCTGATTTTATAATGCATATATAGATTTAATTAACTAGTTTCTACTTCTGAAAACTGCGAGATATAAAAAAACCAAACCCAAAACCAAACCGAAAACCAAACCAAAAACAAACTAAAACCCAAAATCAAACCCAAAACCAAACCGAAAACCAAACCAAAAACAAACTAAAACCCAAAACCAAACCCAAAACCAAACCCAAAACCAAACCCAAAACCAAACCCAAAACCAAACCCAAAACCAAACCCAAAACCAAACCCAAAACCAAACCCAAAACCAAACCCAAAACCAAACCCAAAACCAAACCCAAAACCAAACCCAAAACCAAACCCAAAACCAAACCCAAAACCAAACCCAAAACCAAACCCAAAACCAAACCCAAAACCAAACCCAAAACCAAACCAAAAACCAAACCCAAAACCAAACCCAAAACCAAACCCAAAACCAAACCCAAAACCAAACCCAAAACCAAACCCAAAACCAAACCCAAAACCAAACCCAAAACCAAACCCAAAACCAAACCCAAAACCAAACCCAAAACCAAACCCAAAACCAAACCCAAAACCAAACCCAAAACCAAACCCAAAACCAAACCCAAAACCAAACCCAAAACCAAACCCAAAACCAAACCCAAAACCAAACCCAAAACCAAACCCAAAACCAAACCCAAAACCAAACCCAAAACCAAACCCAAAACCAAACCCAAAACCAAACCCAAAACCAAACCCAAAACCAAACCCAAAACCAAACCCAAAACCAAACCCAAAACCAAACCCAAAACCAAACCCAAAACCAAACCCAAAACCAAACCCAAAACCAAACCCAAAACCAAACCCAAAACCAAACCCAAAACCAAACCCAAAACCAAACCCAAAACCAAACCCAAAACCAAACCCAAAACCAAACCCAAAACCAAACCCAAAACCAAACCCAAAACCAAACCCAAAACCAAACCCAAAACCAAACCCAAAACCAAACCCAAAACCAAACCCAAAACCAAACCCAAAACCAAACCCAAAACCAAACCCAAAACCAAACCCAAAACCAAACCCAAAACCAAACCCAAAACCAAACCCAAAACCAAACCCAAAACCAAACCCAAAACCAAACCCAAAACCAAACCCAAAACCAAACCCAAAACCAAACCCAAAACCAAACCCAAAACCAAACCCAAAACCAAACCCAAAACCAAACCCAAAACCAAACCCAAAACCAAACCCAAAACCAAACCCAAAACCAAACCCAAAACCAAACCCAAAACCAAACCCAAAACCAAACCCAAAACCAAACCCAAAACCAAACCCAAAACCAAACCCAAAACCAAACCCAAAACCAAACCCAAAACCAAACCCAAAACCAAACCCAAAACCAAACCCAAAACCAAACCCAAAACCAAACCCAAAACCAAACCCAAAACCAAACCCAAAACCAAACCCAAAACCAAACCCAAAACCAAACCCAAAACCAAACCCAAAACCAAACCCAAAACCAAACCCAAAACCAAACCCAAAACCAAACCCAAAACCAAACCCAAAACCAAACCCAAAACCAAACCCAAAACCAAACCCAAAACCAAACCCAAAACCAAACCCAAAACCAAACCCAAAACCAAACCCAAAACCAAACCCAAAACCAAACCCAAAACCAAACCCAAAACCAAACCCAAAACCAAACCCAAAACCAAACCCAAAACCAAACCCAAAACCAAACCCAAAACCAAACCCAAAACCAAACCCAAAACCAAACCCAAAACCAAACCCAAAACCAAACCCAAAACCAAACCCAAAACCAAACCCAAAACCAAACCCAAAACCAAACCCAAAACCAAACCCAAAACCAAACCCAAAACCAAACCCAAAACCAAACCCAAAACCAAACCCAAAACCAAACCCAAAACCAAACCCAAAACCAAACCCAAAACCAAACCCAAAACCAAACCCAAAACCAAACCCAAAACCAAACCCAAAACCAAACCCAAAACCAAACCCAAAACCAAACCCAAAACCAAACCCAAAACCAAACCCAAAACCAAACCCAAAACCAAACCCAAAACCAAACCCAAAACCAAACCCAAAACCAAACCCAAAACCAAACCCAAAACCAAACCCAAAACCAAACCCAAAACCAAACCCAAAACCAAACCCAAAACCAAACCCAAAACCAAACCCAAAACCAAACCCAAAACCAAACCCAAAACCAAACCCAAAACCAAACCCAAAACCAAACCCAAAACCAAACCCAAAACCAAACCCAAAACCAAACCCAAAACCAAACCCAAAACCAAACCCAAAACCAAACCCAAAACCAAACCCAAAACCAAACCCAAAACCAAACCCAAAACCAAACCCAAAACCAAACCCAAAACCAAACCCAAAACCAAACCCAAAACCAAACCCAAAACCAAACCCAAAACCAAACCCAAAACCAAACCCAAAACCAAACCCAAAACCAAACCCAAAACCAAACCCAAAACCAAACCCAAAACCAAACCCAAAACCAAACCCAAAACCAAACCCAAAACCAAACCCAAAACCAAACCCAAAACCAAACCCAAAACCAAACCCAAAACCAAACCCAAAACCAAACCCAAAACCAAACCCAAAACCAAACCCAAAACCAAACCCAAAACCAAACCCAAAACCAAACCCAAAACCAAACCCAAAACCAAACCCAAAACCAAACCCAAAACCAAACCCAAAACCAAACCCAAAACCAAACCCAAAACCAAACCCAAAACCAAACCCAAAACCAAACCCAAAACCAAACCCAAAACCAAACCCAAAACCAAACCCAAAACCAAACCCAAAACCAAACCCAAAACCAAACCCAAAACCAAACCCAAAACCAAACCCAAAACCAAACCCAAAACCAAACCCAAAACCAAACCCAAAACCAAACCCAAAACCAAACCCAAAACCAAACCCAAAACCAAACCCAAAACCAAACCCAAAACCAAACCCAAAACCAAACCCAAAACCAAACCCAAAACCAAACCAAAACCAAACCCAAAACCAAACCCAAAACCAAACCCAAAACCAAACCCAAAACCAAACCCAAAACCAAACCCAAAACCAAACCCAAAACCAAACCCAAAACCAAACCCAAAACCAAACCCAAAACCAAACCCAAAACCAAACCCAAAACCAAACCCAAAACCAAACCCAAAACCAAACCCAAAACCAAACCCAAAACCAAACCCAAAACCAAACCCAAAACCAAACCCAATTCTTAATATAATTCTTAATATAATTCTTAATATAATTCTTAATATAATTCTTAATATAATTCTTAATATAATTCTTAATATAATTCTTAATATAATTCTTAATATAATTCTTAATATAATTCTTAATATAATTCTTAATATAATTCTTAATATAATTCTTAATATAATTCTTAATATAATTCTTAATATAATTCTTAATATAATTCTTAATATAATTCTTAATATAATTCTTAATATAATTCTTAATATAATTCTTAATATAATTCTTAATATAATTCTTAATATAATTCTTAATATAATTCTTAATATAATTCTTAATATAATTCTTAATATAATTCTTAATATAATTCTTAATATAATTCTTAATATAATTCTTAATATAATTCTTAATATAATTCTTAGTATAATTCTTAATATAATTCTTAATATAATTCTTAATATAATTCTTAATATAATTCTTAATATAATTCTTAATATAATTCTTAATATAATTCTTAATATAATTCTTAATATAATTCTTAATATAATTCTTAATATAACTCTTAATATAACTCTTAATATAACTCTTAATATAACTCTTAATATAACTCTTAATATAACTCTTAATATAACTCTTAATATAACTCTTAATATAACTCTTAATATAACTCTTAATATAACTCTTAATATAACTCTTAATATAACTCTTAATATAACTCTTAATATAACTCTTAATATAACTCTTAATATAACTCTTAATATAACTCTTAATATAACTCTTAATATAACTCTTAATATAACTCTTAATATAACTCTTAATATAACTCTTAATATAACTCTTAATATAACTCTTAATATAATTCTTAATATAATTCTTAATATAACTCTTAATATAATTCTTAATATAACTCTTAATATAATTCTTAATATAACTCTTAATATAATTCTTAATATAACTCTTAATATAATTCTTAATATAATTCTTAATATAACTCTTAATATAACTCTTAATATAACTCTTAATATAATTCTTAATATAATTCTTAATATAATTCTTAATATAATTCTTAATATAATTCTTAATATAACTCTTAATATAATTCTTAATATAACTCTTAATATAATTCTTAATATAATTCTTAATATAATTCTTAATATAATTCTTAATATAATTCTTAATATAATTCTTAATATAATTCTTAATATAATTCTTAATATAATTCTTAATATAATTCTTAATATAATTCTTAATATAATTCTTAATATAATTCTTAATATAATTCTTAATATAATTCTTAATATAATTCTTAATATAATTCTTAATATAATTCTTAATATAATTCTTAATATAATTCTTAATATAATTCTTAATATAATTCTTAATATAATTCTTAATATAATTCTTAATATAATTCTTAATATAATTCTTAATATAATTCTTAATATAATTCTTAATATAATTCTTAATATAATTCTTAATATAATTCTTAATATAATTCTTAATATAATTCTTAATATAATTCTTGATATAATTCTTGATATAATTCTTGATATAATTCTTGATATAATTCTTGATATAATTCTTGATATAATTCTTAATATAATTCTTAATATAATTCTTAATATAATTCTTAATATAATTCTTAATATAATTCTTAATATAATTCTTAATATAATTCTTAATATAATTCTTAATATAATTCTTAATATAATTCTTAATATAATTCTTAATATAATTCTTAATATAATTCTTAATATAATTCTTAATATAATTCTTAATATAATTCTTAATATAATTCTTAATATAATTCTTAATATAATTCTTAATATAATTCTTAATATAATTCTTAATATAATTCTTAATATAATTCTTAATATAATTCTTAATATAATTCTTAATATAATTCTTAATATAATTCTTAATATAACTCTTAATATAACTCTTAATATAACTCTTAATATAACTCTTAATATAACTCTTAATATAACTCTTAATATAACTCTTAATATAACTCTTAATATAACTCTTAATATAACTCTTAATATAACTCTTAATATAACTCTTAATATAACTCTTAATATAACTCTTAATATAACTCTTAATATAACTCTTAATATAACTCTTAATATAACTCTTAATATAACTCTTAATATAACTCTTAATATAATTCTTAATATAATTCTTAATATAACTCTTAATATAATTCTTAATATAACTCTTAATATAATTCTTAATATAACTCTTAATATAATTCTTAATATAACTCTTAATATAATTCTTAATATAACTCTTAATATAATTCTTAATATAACTCTTAATATAACTCTTAATATAACTCTTAATATAATTCTTAATATAACTCTTAATATAACTCTTAATATAACTCTTAATATAATTCTTAATATAACTCTTAATATAATTCTTAATATAATTCTTAATATAATTCTTAATATAACTCTTAATATAATTCTTAATATAACTCTTAATATAATTCTTAATATAATTCTTAATATAATTCTTAATATAATTCTTAATATAATTCTTAATATAATTCTTACTATAATTCTTAATATAATTCTTAATATAATTCTTAATATAATTCTTAATATAATTCTTAATATAATTCTTAATATAATTCTTAATATAATTCTTAATATAATTCTTAATATAATTCTTAATATAATTCTTAATATAATTCTTAATATAATTCTTAATATAATTCTTAATATAATTCTTAATATAATTCTTAATATAATTCTTAATATAATTCTTAATATAATTCTTAATATAATTCTTAATATAATTCTTAATATAATTCTTAATATAATTCTTAATATAATTCTTAATATAATTCTTAATATAATTCTTAATATAATTCTTGATATAATTCTTGATATAATTCTTGATATAATTCTTGATATAATTCTTGATATAATTCTTGATATAATTCTTAATATAATTCTTAATATAATTCTTAATATAATTCTTAATATAATTCTTAATATAATTCTTAATATAATTCTTAATATAATTCTTGATATAATTCTTGATATAATTCTTGATATAATTCTTGATATAATTCTTGATATAATTCTTGATATAATTCTTGATATAATTCTTGATATAATTCTTAATATAATTCTTAATATAATTCTTAATATAATTCTTAATATAATTCTTAATATAATTCTTGATATAATTCTTGATATAATTCTTAATATAACTCTTAATATAACTCTTAATATAACTCTTAATATAACTCTTAATATAACTCTTAATATAACTCTTAATATAACTCTTAATATAACTCTTAATATAACTCTTAATATAACTCTTAATATAACTCTTAATATAACTCTTAATATAACTCTTAATATAACTCTTAATATAACTCTTAATATAACTCTTAATATAACTCTTAATATAACTCTTAATATAACTCTTAATATAACTCTTAATATAACTCTTAATATAACTCTTAATATAACTCTTAATATAACTCTTAATATAACTCTTAATATAACTCTTAATATAACTCTTAATATAACTCTTAATATAACTCTTAATATAACTCTTAATATAACTCTTAATATAACTCTTAATATAACTCTTAATATAACTCTTAATATAACTCTTGATATAACTCTTGATATAACTCTTGATATAACTCTTAATATAACTCTTGATATAATTCTTGATATAATTCTTGATATAATTCTTGATATAATTCTTGATATAATTCTTGATATAATTCTTGATATAATTCTTGATATAATTCTTGATATAATTCTTGATATAATTCTTGATATAATTCTTGATATAATTCTTGATATAATTCTTGATATAATTCTTGATATAATTCTTGATATAATTCTTGATATAATTCTTGATATAATTCTTGATATAATTCTTGATATAATTCTTGATATAATTCTTGATATAATTCTTGATATAATTCTTGATATAATTCTTGATATAATTCTTGATATAATTCTTGATATAATTCTTGATATAATTCTTGATATAATTCTTGATATAATTCTTGATATAATTCTTGATATAATTCTTGATATAATTCTTGATATAATTCTTGATATAATTCTTGATATAATTCTTGATATAATTCTTGATATAATTCTTGATATAATTCTTGATATAATTCTTGATATAATTCTTGATATAATTCTTGATATAATTCTTGATATAATTCTTGATATAATTCTTGATATAATTCTTAATATAATTCTTAATATAATTCTTAATATAATTCTTAATATAATTCTTAATATAATTCTTAATATAATTCTTAATATAATTCTTAATATAATTCTTAATATAATTCTTAATATAATTCTTAATATAATTCTTAATGTAATTCTTAATGTAATTCTTAATATAATTCTTAATATAATTCTTAATGTAATTCTTAATGTAATTCTTAATATAATTCTTAATGTAATTCTTAATGTAATTCTTAATGTAATTCTTAATGTAATTCTTAATGTAATTCTTAATGTAATTCTTAATGTAATTCTTAATGTAATTCTTAATGTAATTCTTAATGTAATTCTTAATGTAATTCTTAATGTAATTCTTAATGTAATTCTTAATGTAATTCTTAATGTAATTCTTAATGTAATTCTTAATGTAATTCTTAATGTAATTCTTAATGTAATTCTTAATGTAATTCTTAATGTAATTCTTAATGTAATTCTTAATGTAATTCTTAATGTAATTCTTAATGTAATTCTTAATGTAATTCTTAATATAATTCTTAATATAATTCTTAATATAATTCTTAATATAATTCTTAATATAATTCTTAATATAATTCTTAATATAATTCTTAATATAATTCTTAATATAATTCTTAATATAATTCTTAATATAATTCTTAATATAATTCTTAATATAATTCTTAATATAATTCTTAATATAATTCTTAATATAATTCTTAATATAATTCTTAATATAATTCTTAATATAATTCTTAATATAATTCTTAATATAATTCTTAATATAATTCTTAATATAATTCTTAATATAATTCTTAATATAATTCTTAATATAATTCTTAATATAATTCTTAATATAATTCTTAATATAATTCTTAATATAATTCTTAATATAATTCTTAATATAATTCTTAATATAATTCTTAATATAATTCTTAATATAATTCTTAATATAATTCTTAATATAATTCTTAATATAATTCTTAATATAATTCTTAATATAATTCTTAATATAATTCTTAATATAATTCTTAATATAATTCTTAATATAATTCTTAATATAATTCTTAATATAATTCTTAATATAATTCTTAATATAATTCTTAATATAATTCTTAATATAATTCTTAATATAATTCTTAATATAATTCTTAATATAATTCTTAATATAATTCTTAATATAATTCTTAATATAATTCTTAATATAATTCTTAATATAATTCTTAATATAATTCTTAATATAATTCTTAATATAATTCTTAATATAATTCTTAATATAATTCTTAATATAATTCTTAATATAATTCTTAATATAATTCTTAATATAATTCTTAATATAATTCTTAATATAATTCTTAATATAATTCTTAATATAATTCTTAATATAATTCTTAATATAATTCTTAATATAATTCTTAATATAATTCTTAATATAATTCTTAATATAATTCTTAATATAATTCTTAATATAATTCTTAATATAATTCTTAATATAATTCTTAATATAATTCTTAATATAATTCTTAATATAATTCTTAATATAATTCTTAATATAATTCTTAATATAATTCTTAATATAATTCTTAATATAATTCTTAATATAATTCTTAATATAATTCTTAATATAATTCTTAATATAATTCTTAATATAATTCTTAATATAATTCTTAATATAATTCTTAATATAATTCTTAATATAATTCTTAATATAATTCTTAATATAATTCTTAATATAATTCTTAATATAATTCTTAATATAATTCTTAATATAATTCTTAATATAATTCTTAATATAATTCTTAATATAATTCTTAATATAATTCTTAATATAATTCTTAATATAATTCTTAATATAATTCTTAATATAATTCTTAATATAATTCTTAATATAATTCTTAATATAATTCTTAATATAATTCTTAATATAATTCTTAATATAATTCTTAATATAATTCTTAATATAATTCTTAATATAATTCTTAATATAATTCTTAATATAATTCTTAATATAATTCTTAATATAATTCTTAATATAATTCTTAATATAATTCTTAATATAATTCTTAATATAATTCTTAATATAATTCTTAATATAATTCTTAATATAATTCTTAATATAATTCTTAATATAATTCTTAATATAATTCTTAATATAATTCTTAATATAATTCTTAATATAATTCTTAATATAATTCTTAATATAATTCTTAATATAATTCTTAATATAATTCTTAATATAATTCTTAATATAATTCTTAATATAATTCTTAATATAATTCTTAATATAATTCTTAATATAATTCTTAATATAATTCTTAATATAATTCTTAATATAATTCTTAATATAATTCTTAATATAATTCTTAATATAATTCTTAATATAATTCTTAATATAATTCTTAATATAATTCTTAATATAATTCTTAATATAATTCTTAATATAATTCTTAATATAATTCTTAATATAATTCTTAATATAATTCTTAATATAATTCTTAATATAATTCTTAATATAATTCTTAATATAATTCTTAATATAATTCTTAATATAATTCTTAATATAATTCTTAATATAATTCTTAATATAATTCTTAATATAATTCTTAATATAATTCTTAATATAATTCTTAATATAATTCTTAATATAATTCTTAATATAATTCTTAATATAATTCTTAATATAATTCTTAATATAATTCTTAATATAATTCTTAATATAATTCTTAATATAATTCTTAATATAATTCTTAATATAATTCTTAATATAATTCTTAATATAATTCTTAATATAATTCTTAATATAATTCTTAATATAATTCTTAATATAATTCTTAATATAATTCTTAATATAATTCTTAATATAATTCTTAATATAATTCTTAATATAATTCTTAATATAATTCTTAATATAATTCTTAATATAATTCTTAATATAATTCTTAATATAATTCTTAATATAATTCTTAATATAATTCTTAATATAATTCTTAATATAATTCTTAATATAATTCTTAATATAATTCTTAATATAATTCTTAATATAATTCTTAATATAATTCTTAATATAATTCTTAATATAATTCTTAATATAATTCTTAATATAATTCTTAATATAATTCTTAATATAATTCTTAATATAATTCTTAATATAATTCTTAATATAATTCTTAATATAATTCTTAATATAATTCTTAATATAATTCTTAATATAATTCTTAATATAATTCTTAATATAATTCTTAATATAATTCTTAATATAATTCTTAATATAATTCTTAATATAATTCTTAATATAATTCTTAATATAATTCTTAATATAATTCTTAATATAATTCTTAATATAATTCTTAATATAATTCTTAATATAATTCTTAATATAATTCTTAATATAATTCTTAATATAATTCTTAATATAATTCTTAATATAATTCTTAATATAATTCTTAATATAATTCTTAATATAATTCTTAATATAATTCTTAATATAATTCTTAATATAATTCTTAATATAATTCTTAATATAATTCTTAATATAATTCTTAATATAATTCTTAATATAATTCTTAATATAATTCTTAATATAATTCTTAATATAATTCTTAATATAATTCTTAATATAATTCTTAATATAATTCTTAATATAATTCTTAATATAATTCTTAATATAATTCTTAATATAATTCTTAATATAATTCTTAATATAATTCTTAATATAATTCTTAATATAATTCTTAATATAATTCTTAATATAATTCTTAATATAATTCTTAATATAATTCTTAATATAATTCTTAATATAATTCTTAATATAATTCTTAATATAATTCTTAATATAATTCTTAATATAATTCTTAATATAATTCTTAATATAATTCTTAATATAATTCTTAATATAATTCTTAATATAATTCTTAATATAATTCTTAATATAATTCTTAATATAATTCTTAATATAATTCTTAATATAATTCTTAATATAATTCTTAATATAATTCTTAATATAATTCTTAATATAATTCTTAATATAATTCTTAATATAATTCTTAATATAATTCTTAATATAATTCTTAATATAATTCTTAATATAATTCTTAATATAATTCTTAATATAATTCTTAATATAATTCTTAATATAATTCTTAATATAATTCTTAATATAATTCTTAATATAATTCTTAATATAATTCTTAATATAATTCTTAATATAATTCTTAATATAATTCTTAATATAATTCTTAATATAATTCTTAATATAATTCTTAATATAATTCTTAATATAATTCTTAATATAATTCTTAATATAATTCTTAATATAATTCTTAATATAATTCTTAATATAATTCTTAATATAATTCTTAATATAATTCTTAATATAATTCTTAATATAATTCTTAATATAATTCTTAATATAATTCTTAATATAATTCTTAATATAATTCTTAATATAATTCTTAATATAATTCTTAATATAATTCTTAATATAATTCTTAATATAATTCTTAATATAATTCTTAATATAATTCTTAATATAATTCTTAATATAATTCTTAATATAATTCTTAATATAATTCTTAATATAATTCTTAATATAATTCTTAATATAATTCTTAATATAATTCTTAATATAATTCTTAATATAATTCTTAATATAATTCTTAATATAATTCTTAATATAATTCTTAATATAATTCTTAATATAATTCTTAATATAATTCTTAATATAATTCTTAATATAATTCTTAATATAATTCTTAATATAATTCTTAATATAATTCTTAATATAATTCTTAATATAATTCTTAATATAATTCTTAATATAATTCTTAATATAATTCTTAATATAATTCTTAATATAATTCTTAATATAATTCTTAATATAATTCTTAATATAATTCTTAATATAATTCTTAATATAATTCTTAATATAATTCTTAATATAATTCTTAATATAATTCTTAATATAATTCTTAATATAATTCTTAATATAATTCTTAATATAATTCTTAATATAATTCTTAATATAATTCTTAATATAATTCTTAATATAATTCTTAATATAATTCTTAATATAATTCTTAATATAATTCTTAATATAATTCTTAATATAATTCTTAATATAATTCTTAATATAATTCTTAATATAATTCTTAATATAATTCTTAATATAATTCTTAATATAATTCTTAATATAATTCTTAATATAATTCTTAATATAATTCTTAATATAATTCTTAATATAATTCTTAATATAATTCTTAATATAATTCTTAATATAATTCTTAATATAATTCTTAATATAATTCTTAATATAATTCTTAATATAATTCTTAATATAATTCTTAATATAATTCTTAATATAATTCTTAATATAATTCTTAATATAATTCTTAATATAATTCTTAATATAATTCTTAATATAATTCTTAATATAATTCTTAATATAATTCTTAATATAATTCTTAATATAATTCTTAATATAATTCTTAATATAATTCTTAATATAATTCTTAATATAATTCTTAATATAATTCTTAATATAATTCTTAATATAATTCTTAATATAATTCTTAATATAATTCTTAATATAATTCTTAATATAATTCTTAATATAATTCTTAATATAATTCTTAATATAATTCTTAATATAATTCTTAATATAATTCTTAATATAATTCTTACTACTACTACTACTACTACTACTACTACTACTACTACTACTACTACTACTACTACTACTACTACTACTACTACTACTACTACTACTACTACTACTACTACTACTACTACTACTACTACTACTACTACTACTACTACTACTACTACTACTACTACTACTACTACTACTACTACTACTACTACTACTACTACTACTACTACTACTACTACTACTACTACTACTACTACTACTACTACTACTACTACTACTACTACTACTACTACTACTACTACTACTACTACTACTACTACTACTACTACTACAACTAGTACTTAGTAATATAATTATATTTTATGTATAATATTATTTGATTATATAACAACTAATAATTTAATAATTAATAATTAATAATTTAAAAATTAATAATTTAATAAAAAGTATTATGAAATATTTTAATGATAAATAATAATAATTAATTTTTATAAATAAAACAAGTATTACATTTTTGATATTGTGATGATTAAACAATGTTATAAATTCCCAAAACAATATTGAAAATGAAATCAAATGATATTAAAACCAGGAATAAATACAAATCAAATACTATGGTAGACTATTACAGTACTGGAAATATAGATAACGAATATAATGATTATATAGACTTAAAATCCCTAAACAATGATACAGGTTTTCTAAATATTATTTATATGATAATTTTGTTACAAATTTTAGACTCACATTTTAGTTTTACTCTCCTTCTTTATTAATTTTGTAACTAATTTATGATAATTATTATTATTATTATTCTTAATTATATGTAAAATCTGATTAAAATTATATTTATAATATGTATTATATTATTTTACTAGTATTTGATAATATTCTGATTACGATTATTATATTATCAATTGTTTATATTTGAACTTCCAAAATATCATATAAATACAATATGGCATGCTTTTATTATATATTATACTTTTATTGTATATTATATAATGTTATATTTTATTTATTATTCAATCATTAATTCATTAAATTATTAACTAAGTTTGAAATTTAAAATATTATTAAATAATTAAAATAATATTCATATATTATTAACACGATTATACTGTTTTACGTAACGAATCTAATATTATATATATATATATATATATGATATTCATCCTTCCCATATTTATATATAAGTATATCACTAATCTTTACTTACATTTGATATCATCAA
>OZ038315.1:33580997-33638497 GCA_964035775.1 Osedax frankpressi
AATGCTCTCATTTATTTTTAGATATCGATAAAATACTGAATTATGTATTATGTATTAAAATACTGATTAATGATGCTAAAACATTTATATACTATATATTATATACTATATAATATAATTAAAAATGATAAAAATGCAATAAAACTGTAGTAAAAAAACTGCAATAAAATTTATGTATACATAAAAATATGTGTGTAAGTGATTTAATAAAAAGTAAATATATAAAAATAAAAATATATTTCTAGGTTTTATTTAAAAAAATCTATTTTTAGAAAAAATATCAATTTTCCCAGAATTATTTTTTTTACTAACTTTACAAAAATAATAAATTGGCTATGCTGTCACCCTTATAATAGCCAATAACATATCCATAGTTGATTGAATTAAATTAATTATAAATTTGAAAAATTAACATTTCAAATTTTTTTTTTAATTATTTTTTATTGTATATTAAATAAATTATTATTAAATATATGCAAATTGATGATGATTTTATAGGTTTAAGTTTAAAACTAAATATATTAATAATAGAAAGTTAATGAATTTAGCAATTAAATAGTTATTTAAATTGTTAATATATTTATAAATAAATATAAGAAATTAAATAATTGCTTAATATACAAAGTTTATTCTATAAACAAAAATCTTTTTTACTATTGAAATTTGGAAGCAAATCTTTAGCAAGTAGTATATTAAATATATTACCATCACGTGATAGCTGATCAACGACACGAATACTGGCCTCAGACACAATCTTTACATGTCTATAAACTGCTTGCGAATGGCAGGGATAATCAGGAAAATAAAATAAGGGTACATTTAAATTATTATATGAAGCAAATATTTCACTATCAATAGCATATGTAAGAGGTGGTTCAAGCCATTCCTCATTTTTATCGATTATATCATAATATTCACAATTTAAATTAAGTTTAGGTACATTAAATTCTCGTAATATTTTTATGATGGTAGTCCTCTAGCTTGTACAATTGTTACACCTGCCTTCATTCTAATGTCGGCATTCTCATCAGCAAGCATTGCCAGTAAAACATTTTAAGAGTAAGCAAAAAAACTATTTCGATTTAAACATATTTATATCATAATCTCTAATCGATTTTATAATAGAAAATACATTTTTAGTACCATCAGTACAAAGAGGATAATTTTTTATGGTAAACCATTCCTTAGCATATACTAAAATAACATATTTTACAATTTTTATAAAAATATCAAATATACAATCTTAAAATACGATTATCAGTCGTCAACCATCTAGCATTATGGATACGGCCTGGGGATCTAGTAGAAAATCTATCTGGAGCAATTCCAGTTTTAATAATAATAATAATATCAGCTAAATACTTTTGATCACTACTAAGTTGAGAAGTATCATTTGGGAATGTAGTACTCTCAATAGGTATGAAATTTACAATTTCAAAACTTTCGGCCTTATCAAGCAGATTTCCGACTTGTCCCGACCGCTCACTTGGACCTATAGATATATCATCCAAATTCTCCAAGAACTTTTTAAGTGACAATTTATTCATATGTAGCATACAAATCTGTATTAAAGCAATTATATAATAGTTTAGTTGTATACAATTTAATCTTTATAAATATTATTTATTTAAAAAATTTAAATTACTATTAAATATAATTACTAACTCTGCTTTAACAAATGGTATGTAATTTGGACTTCTAGATCCAGATGCAGAACTAGATGTGTTAGTATCAGAAATATTTTCCGATTCTTTTTCTTGAGTTCTATATATAATAAATTTAAATGCACTAATACTATATAAACAAGACAATTCAATTGAATATTAACTTCCATAGTGTATAACTAAATTTATTTATATATAGTTATAGACAAAAATGATAACACAAATAAAATATTAAATTATTATTGTGATATAGATTCAAATATCTTATGATTATATCAAATATAATTTCTTATAAAAAGTTTTAAAATATACAATTATTTATAATATTTAGAATGTTTAAAATCAGTAATCAATTTACAAATATTAATAATAGTTTTATTGGAACTGTAGTCATAAATAAATGTTCTATAAATTAACTAACCCGTCATTGTTTGTATCACCACAAATGTTAGCTGGTTAACGTTGATAACGATGGCTTTCAATCCTTTGTATTATATTACTTATTTGATCTAAATAAAAAGCTAATTCTTTTCTCGGTATCTTCCTATCCATGCTACAAGAACATAAAATATCTATTGCATGTGGATCTTTAGATTTATGATAACAGCTACACGACGCAATATCGAATAACTTGTTATATTTCTCAAAGAATTTTTTTTTTCATTTCAAAATTTTGTTTGTGATTAAATTTTGATAATGCCTTAATATTAATCAATAATCTTGTAAATTTTATTTGTATGCTTGTAAAGGGCATATTTGGAATACAAGCTTCTTCTCAAATTAATCGTAGATCTTGAATTGTTTGTTTCGAATTTGAATTAAATTCAAGATATTGACAATATAATTCAATACTTGTAGGGAGCTTTGTTCTCGTATACTTTTTGGCAACAAAAGCATCATTGAAAGGAGTTTGTTTTCGAGTTGTAGGAGGCATATTAAATCGTCTCACACCTTGCATTTGCCGATGATATTGTAGTGTTTTCAGATACAACCGAGGGGTTACAAAGGCAAGTAAATTTATTGTCCGCACGTTTCAAGCAATGTGGCCTCTCGGTTAATCCTTCTAAATGTAAAACACTCAATATTGTCGTAAACCAAAAACGCGAGGTAGGGCATGCGAAAGTAGACCCTTCCTCAACATTGGTCTTGAGAATATCGGTGCGTTGCAGGTCCTCGATACATACACGTATCTGGGAATAGAGACTGGAAGCTTAAGCCAAATAATTGTCCGATCTATTGTAATTTTAACAATAATCTTGCTAAATTAGATCGGGCCCCGCTAAAGCCTCACCAAAAAGTTGAGCTGTGCAGGGATTACCTCATCCCCGCAAGTATGCACATGCTCAACTTTTCTGGCCCTACCAAACGAGGCATCCAGTCTCTAGACAAATCAACACGCCGGTATGTCCGGTATGTAGATGGCTTCGACTACCAAAAGACACATCGCTGGGGGTATTTCATGCATCCACCTACTCCGGAAGTCTCGCTATCCCCGTTCTGGCTCTGACCATACCGGTCATCAGGAGCCAGAGAATGGCATAAATCCTCGGTGGTGACGATCCCCTGGTAGAAATATTAGGTAGTCGAGATAGACTAGGTTGGTCGGTACCACCTTCTAAAGACGGTGTTCCTCTGCGTAGTACATCCGAAGTACGCGCTTCCCTAAATGAGCAACTAGTACAGAGTGTCGATGGGCGTGTTTTGGTGCCTGGTAATAAACTAAACGGTTGGATAAGATGTAATCGTCTGATTAACGCACACAATTACATCAATGTATTCAAATTGAGACATAATATCCTCCCTTGTCCAGCCAGGGCCAGACGCGCCTATCCGGAAATAAACACTCAGTGCGCGTTTTGCGGGTACCCGAATACCACAATGACACATATTTTGCAGAGGTGCCCGCAGACACACGTTGCCAGTGTAAGACGTCATGACAAAGTGACGGCGATGTTAGCGAGTTCGTTGGAAAACAAACGTTATATATGTTTCCTCGAACCTCACATTAGAACGCCGAGTGGTATTCTTAAACCAGATCTTATCACTTGTCGTGACGGCTTAGCAGTAGTCGTCGACACGCAAATCACCACAAGCCCATCAGTCATGGATGAGAGGTTTGATCAGAAAACTCATAAGTATGACATACCTCTCGTCAGCGAATTCGTGATTAATATAACCGGTGCTTCTGAAGTTAAATTCGGAGGGCTCATACTAGACTGGCTTGGGCAACTCGCCCCTCGGTCCGATGCGCTCCTGAATAGCCTCAGAATGTCAGCATCGGTAAAATTTATTATACTCTCCGGCTAAAATTAACTACACCACATTACCACGTTAACTTCCCATCATATATTATTATTATACCTACCTTCACATATTTCAATACGATTTCACACCGCTATGTTATTATTAATACATCTCTTTACCTTTTATTCTTATTGTTGTTTGTTTTTATACGTAAACCCCTACTCGTACATTACTATCGATGTTCATCATTTGTCGAACAATCTCTAAATGGTGAAGCCCAGCCAAAGTTTCTTTGAAATAATAAATGGGACAATGACAAGTTGTCCAGAAATAGTAGTAGTAGTAGTAATAGTAGTCTTAGTAGTAGTAGTAGTAGTAGTAGTAGTAGTAGTAGTAGTAGTAGTAGTAGTAGTAGTAGTAGTAGTAGTAGTAGTAGTAGTAGTAGTAGTAGTAGTAGTAGTAGTAGTAGTAGTAGTAGTAGTAGTAGTAGTAGTAGTAGTAGTAGTAGTAGTAGTAGTAGTAGTAGTAGTAGTAGTAGTAGTAGTAGTAGTAGTAGTAATAGTAGTAGTAGTAGTAGTAGTAGTAGTAGTAGTAGTAGTAGTTTTCACAAATAGATTATTGTAGTTCTCTACTCTTCAATTTACCTTCATCACATATAAAACCACTTAATAGAATAATTAAAGCAGGTATAAGAACTATTTTATGTCAACCCTTAATAGATCATTCTAGTATTTCGATGAGCGCAATAAAACTTAAGATCCTTATCTTCCCGAATAGTCCAGCTGATTGACTACTTTGTATCATCCATAAAACATTATATATCAATTTCCTTAAATACCTATTAGAATCTCTAAGTCACCCTGAAATAACTAGTATTAAATTCCGATCATCAATTGACAATTTTATATTACAAGTTCATTTATCATTGTGCCATAATGTAGGCTTTTTCTTTGTCTTGGTTTTTCATCATACATATTTATATTTCGCCTTGTCCATCTAATGTTATAATATACACTTATCAGAGCATAATAATGCTATACATTGAGTGTTTAAATAAACCGTTTTGATTGATTGATTGATAGTAGTAGTAATAGTAGTAACAGTATTAGTATTAGTAGTTGTTGTAGTAGAAGCAGTAGTAGTATTAGTAGTATATATATGAATTATATTAAGAATTATATTAATAATTATATTAATAATTATATTAAGAATTATAATAAGAATTATATTAAGAATTATATTAAGAATTATATTAAAAATTATATTAAAAATTATATTAAGAATTATATTAAGAATTATATTAAGAATTATATTAAGAATTATATTAAGAATTATATTAAGAATTATATTAAGAATTATATTAAGAATTATTTTAAGAATTATATTAAGAATTATATTAAGAATTATATTAAGAATTATATTAAGAATTATATTAAGAATTATATTAAGAATTATATTAAGAATTATATTAAGAATTATATTAAGAATTATATTAAGAATTATATTAAGAATTATATTAAGAATTATATTAAGAATTATATTAAGAATTATATTAAGAATTATATTAAGAATTATATTAAGAATTATATTAAGAATTATATTAAGAATTATATTAAGAATTATATTAAGAATTATATTAAGAATTATATTAAGAATTATATTAAGAATTATATTACGAATTATTTCATAAATAATATTAATAATTATATTGTCTATCTTCAAGATCACTTGAAACCGCAGATTGCATTAAGATGTCATAATCATATGCATGCACTATATGTTGCACTATATGTTTGGTTTTGGGTTTGGTTTTGGGTTTGGTTTTGGGTTTGGTTTTGGGTTTGGTTTTGGGTTTGGTTTTGGGTTTGGTTTTGGGTTTGGTTTTGGGTTTGGTTTTGGGTTTGGTTTTGGGTTTGGTTTTGGGTTTGGTTTTGGGTTTGGTTTTGGGTTTGGTTTTGGGTTTGGTTTTGGGTTTGGTTTTGGGTTTGGTTTTGGGTTTGGTTTTGGGTTTGGTTTTGGGTTTGGTTTTGGGTTTGGTTTTGGGTTTGGTTTTGGGTTTGGTTTTGGGTTTGGTTTTGGGTTTGGTTTTGGGTTTGGTTTTGGGTTTGGTTTTGGGTTTGGTTTTGGGTTTGGTTTTGGGTTTGGTTTTGGGTTTGGTTTTGGGTTTGGTTTTGGGTTTGGTTTTGGGTTTGGTTTTGGGTTTGGTTTTGGGTTTGGTTTTGGGTTTGGTTTTGGGTTTGGTTTTGGGTTTGGTTTTGGGTTTGGTTTTGGGTTTGGTTTTGGGTTTGGTTTTGGGTTTGGTTTTGGGTTTGGTTTTGGGTTTGGTTTTGGGTTTGGTTTTGGGTTTGGTTTTGGGTTTGGTTTTGGGTTTGGTTTTGGGTTTGGTTTTGGGTTTGGTTTTGGGTTTGGTTTTGGGTTTGGTTTTGGGTTTGGTTTTGGGTTTGGTTTTGGGTTTGGTTTTGGGTTTGGTTTTGGGTTTGGTTTTGGGTTTGGTTTTGGGTTTGGTTTTGGGTTTGGTTTTGGGTTTGGTTTTGGGTTTGGTTTTGGGTTTGGTTTTGGGTTTGGTTTTGGGTTTGGTTTTGGGTTTGGTTTTGGGTTTGGTTTTGGGTTTGGTTTTGGGTTTGGTTTTGGGTTTGGTTTTGGGTTTGGTTTTGGGTTTGGTTTTGGGTTTGGTTTTGGGTTTGGTTTTGGGTTTGGTTTTGGGTTTGGTTTTGGGTTTGGTTTTGGGTTTGGTTTTGGGTTTGGTTTTGGGTTTGGTTTTGGGTTTGGTTTTGGGTTTGGTTTTGGGTTTGGTTTTGGGTTTGGTTTTGGGTTTGGTTTTGGGTTTGGTTTTGGGTTTGGTTTTGGGTTTGGTTTTGGGTTTGGTTTTGGGTTTGGTTTTGGGTTTGGTTTTGGGTTTGGTTTTGGGTTTGGTTTTGGGTTTGGTTTTGGGTTTGGTTTTGGGTTTGGTTTTGGGTTTGGTTTTGGGTTTGGTTTTGGGTTTGGTTTTGGGTTTGGTTTTGGGTTTGGTTTTGGGTTTGGTTTTGGGTTTGGTTTTGGGTTTGGTTTTGGGTTTGGTTTTGGGTTTGGTTTTGGGTTTGGTTTTGGGTTTGGTTTTGGGTTTGGTTTTGGGTTTGGTTTTGGGTTTGGTTTTGGGTTTGGTTTTGGGTTTGGTTTTGGGTTTGGTTTTGGGTTTGGTTTTGGGTTTGGTTTTGGGTTTGGTTTTGGGTTTGGTTTTGGGTTTGGTTTTGGGTTTGGTTTTGGGTTTGGTTTTGGGTTTGGTTTTGGGTTTGGTTTTGGGTTTGGTTTTGGGTTTGGTTTTGGGTTTGGTTTTGGGTTTGGTTTTGGGTTTGGTTTTGGGTTTGGTTTTGGGTTTGGTTTTGGGTTTGGTTTTGGGTTTGGTTTTGGGTTTGGTTTTGGGTTTGGTTTTGGGTTTGGTTTTGGGTTTGGTTTTGGGTTTGGTTTTGGGTTTGGTTTTGGGTTTGGTTTTGGGTTTGGTTTTGGGTTTGGTTTTGGGTTTGGTTTTGGGTTTGGTTTTGGGTTTGGTTTTGGGTTTGGTTTTGGGTTTGGTTTTGGGTTTGGTTTTGGGTTTGGTTTTGGGTTTGGTTTTGGGTTTGGTTTTGGGTTTGGTTTTGGGTTTGGTTTTGGGTTTGGTTTTGGGTTTGGTTTTGGGTTTGGTTTTGGGTTTGGTTTTGGGTTTGGTTTTGGGTTTGGTTTTGGGTTTGGTTTTGGGTTTGGTTTTGGGTTTGGTTTTGGGTTTGGTTTTGGGTTTGGTTTTGGGTTTGGTTTTGGGTTTGGTTTTGGGTTTGGTTTTGGGTTTGGTTTTGGGTTTGGTTTTGGGTTTGGTTTTGGGTTTGGTTTTGGGTTTGGTTTTGGGTTTGGTTTTGGGTTTGGTTTTGGGTTTGGTTTTGGGTTTGGTTTTGGGTTTGGTTTTGGGTTTGGTTTTGGGTTTGGTTTTGGGTTTGGTTTTGGGTTTGGTTTTGGGTTTGGTTTTGGGTTTGGTTTTGGGTTTGGTTTTGGGTTTGGTTTTGGGTTTGGTTTGGTTTTGGGTTTGGTTTTGGGTTTGGTTTTGGGTTTGGTTTTGGGTTTGGTTTTGGGTTTGGTTTTGGGTTTGGTTTTGGGTTTGGTTTTGGGTTTGGTTTTGGGTTTGGTTTTGGGTTTGGTTTTGGGTTTGGTTTTGGGTTTGGTTTTGGGTTTGGTTTTGGGTTTGGTTTTGGGTTTGGTTTTGGGTTTGGTTTTGGGTTTGGTTTTGGGTTTGGTTTTGGGTTTGGTTTTGGGTTTGGTTTTGGGTTTGGTTTTGGGTTTGGTTTTGGGTTTGGTTTTGGGTTTGGTTTTGGGTTTGGTTTTGGGTTTGGTTTTGGGTTTGGTTTTGGGTTTGGTTTTGGGTTTGGTTTTGGGTTTGGTTTTGGGTTTGGTTTTGGGTTTGGTTTTGGGTTTGGTTTTGGGTTTGGTTTTGGGTTTGGTTTTGGGTTTGGTTTTGGGTTTGGTTTTGGGTTTGGTTTTGGGTTTGGTTTTGGGTTTGGTTTTGGGTTTGGTTTTGGGTTTGGTTTTGGGTTTGGTTTTGGGTTTGGTTTTGGGTTTGGTTTTGGGTTTGGTTTTGGGTTTTGGGTTTGGTTTTGGGTTTGGTTTTGGGTTTGGTTTTGGGTTTGGTTTTGGGTTTGGTTTTGGGTTTGGTTTTGGGTTTGGTTTTGGGTTTGGTTTTGGGTTTGGTTTTGGGTTTGGTTTTGGGTTTGGTTTTGGGTTTGGTTTTGGGTTTGGTTTTGGGTTTGGTTTTGGGTTTGGTTTTGGGTTTGGTTTTGGGTTTGGTTTTGGGTTTTGTTTTGTTTTGGGTTTGGTTTTGGGTTTGGGTTTGGGTTTGGGTTTGGGTTTGGGTTTGGGTTTGGGTTTGGGTTTGGGTTTGGGTTTGGGTTTGGTTTTGGGTTTGGTTTTGGATTTGGTTTTGGGTTTGGTTAAAATGTATATTTTAGCGTTTAATATTCCATACCTAAGGGATCATATATCATTTCCATTACAATACTACCATTTGTATTATATATTTGGTATGGAGAGTTAAAACTGTCCATGGCAATATAAAAATATAAAGTATCATTCCAATTGTAACGATTAAATGCAAATAATCTAAATTAATTTTCAAAGTTATTATTACGTATCGATTATAGATCATAAATTAATATGAAATAAGTTTTTAATTCACGATCAAACCGATGCTTATTTATTTGTCTTATCAAACCTATATTTATCATAGATATATTCGGTAATCACACTTGAGTTTCGGCAAGAATGCGTAATTAATTTCGGATTATTTAAATCCCCGTAAAAATATTGTAGACTAAAGTTATTAACTCTATCTACTATAGAAATCAATCTTCTTTCAGAATCGTAGAGATAGTCGAACTTCTGAAATTGTAGTCATATTATACGCTTATTATATAATGAATATGTATAATTATTAATACATATATTGTATTAAACATCGTGTATTTATTATTACACATATTTTATAAGTAACCTTATTATCTCGCGTCCAGTAATCTAGAACACCTCTAGAATCGTAAACATATTTCTTATTAAAACGTTGGATTAAAAAGCCATCAACATCGTATATGTAATATTTTGATTGTATCTATTTCCACGGTATATTTACTATTGTATATATGTGTAAAATATATGTGTATATGTATATATATATATGTGAATATCTGTGTGTTTAATAATATATATATATATATATATATATATATATATATATATATATATCTATATATGTGTAAAAATTATAATTATACCGAAATATATATTAATCATATATATAAATATTATATAAATATTATATATAATATCCTTTAATAATATATTATAATATTAAAATACTAATATATTAGTATTACAATAGATTAATATTTTACTATAGTTATTAATTATAATACAGTTATCTATATATTATTTATTATTAATATCAGTATATTAATAATATTAGAATATGTATTAACATATTTTATTTAATAAACAAATTTTAAATGAATGATTTGTGTAAATTAATTTATATTATAAAAGTTATGTATATAACAAAATACTATTGATCGTGATTTGTGTATAATTTGTAGTTTATTTCATATATATTTATAAATGTCATTTAGGAAAGAAATTAATTATAATTGATTATATATATTTTTGAATTACAATTATTTAAATTATTGAATCTAATTTAGTAATATGACAATTTTGATAAATCAAAATTAAATATCACAGATAAAAACAGTATATATGTTTATCATACTAAATTGATATTCTCTAAGAAAAATATGATATTAACTATTTATTTTTTGATGGTGTCTCAATAAATGAATTTTATTAATGAATATTATTTATGTTGATTTTATATATGGCCATAATAGGTAATATAATATATGATAGAATAGTAACGAATAATGAAAACACGTAGTTATATATAGTGTTTAATTAATATCATAATGTCTTTAAGATATATTTACTTTATGTATTTATAACTTATTAATTCACATTTATTATTATTTTTATGTATATTTTTTTTGATTAAATTTAATATATTTACTTTAATATAAACTTTTAAATAATTTTATATATAAATATATAAATTATAGTATAGTATTGTTTTACTAGTTTTTAAAATAAATATATATATGTGTACACACACACACACATCTATATATATATATATATATATATATATACTATTTATATATTTATATAAAAATATAATTAAAAAAATATTTAAATTATGAATTATTTAAAATAATATACTTCGTAGTATGATCATATATAATATATTTTGTATGCAATAATTTAATATATAATGTTATTATTTTACTAATGAAACATAGTCTTTATAAGAAAGTCATAGAAAGTGATATAGAAATTCTCCTTGCCCTGCAAGATTGAAAGAACACCATATGTTATTTTAACGAGAGTGTATTATAACCATTTTAACAAAAAAAATCAATTTTCACAAGATTAATCTCCAGAATCTCGATATTGTCCAATGTCGTTATTGTTACAATATTCAAATATTGAGTTGTAGATGATTCTATTTAATATATATATATATATATATATATATATATATATATATATTTATAAATATATTAATGCTAAATCACTATTTATTAAATTATTAATATTAATATAAATGATATTATCACTATTACTCGTATTGTTATGACTATAGCTTCATATATGTTAATTTTCTATGAAATATTAAACTGTAAAATTAGATGTATTGTTTATATTCAAATACATCAGTATACAAATATATATGTGTTAAACACCAATACAAGTGTATAGGAATACAAGTATACAAGTGTATATTATACTTATTAATATGTATACTTACTTATATATTTACTTGTATTTACTTGTACTTACTTACTTGTATATTACCTATACTTACTTATGTATATTAAATACCTATATTTAACAAATATTTAGGCATCCTAGAATATCATTGTTAATTTTTAAGATTAAATTTATATAACGATTAACGATAATATATATAACTAGATAAATATATATATATATATATATATATATATATATATATATATATCAATAAGTCCCTCCAATGTGTATATAATATTATTATTTAGAAGATTAAGCTGAAAGAATGATTTTTGCAGTATGAAGATAATAATCAATTAAATATAACATTTAAATAATTTACTAGCAACTGAGTGATTAAAATAATAAGTTTTATATATTTATTTTGGAATAAATTAAATTTAAAATGGTAAGATATGTTCTCTTACAGGACCGTAAAAAGTATCTATTTTTCTTCCCTATTACATGCATGTATATTCATTCCTGCGGCTGTAAAAATCACGTAATTAATATATTTCTCGTTGAGAGTAAGTTTGAGATAGCTAGGTATACATAAATACATATATATATATATATATATATATATATATATATATATATATTGACGGATGGATATATTGATTTATCTATGTATAAATGTATGTATAGGAGGATGAGTAGATTTATTGATATATAAATATAAGTATATATATATATTTATATATATATAATAGGAATATTTAAGAGGTTTAAGTTTTTTTTATTATAAGGTTTATGGAAACACCCTAAAACTCATCTTTATATTTAATAATAAATGTATTCAGTAGACCAAGTAGATTCAAAATAACGTGTTATACATTTGTATAGGTGTTAAACACATTAAAGCGGCTGACATTTTTGTATGTGTTAAATTCCTTTACAAAATTATAGGTGTTAAATTCCTATACAAAATTATAGGTGTTAAATACCTATATAGATGTATAGATGAATATTAATTGTATTAATATTAATTGTTAGATTGAGTATATGAAATACACGTATACACAAGTATCTAATGTAACTCGATCGTATACTATATATGATATCATATTTCTTCATAGTAGAGTATATGTTGTATATATCAAATTTAACACATTATTAATAGTAAGGTGTTTTTCGGTAAACTTCTATACTTGAGGTGAATTCGCGTATTTTATATACTTTATCATACAAATAATATTTACATATATACGAATATATGCATATATCAATAAAAAAACTAAACATAATTAATATATAATTATTATTAATTTTTATTAATAATTATCATTAATATAGTGACTCATATTAAAGCATTCATACAAATTATGCAATTCTATTCGGTTATTTTTTGGAATAGCTAACTTCTACAAATTTTCATCTGGTTTTATTCCTTATGTGATCCATATATGTAATCTATTAAACATTTAATTTTAATAGAATTCAAATTTGGTCCAAGAATTAATTCTCAAAAATATATCAACATTCTTCCAAATAAATCAAAAACTTTTTCAAAACCATAATTTTGGTTTAATTTACATTACATATTAGAAGTAGCATTCATTAGTATTAATCTAAAGATGCGTATAAAGACATGCCATAACATACAGTAAATGTCTCATATTTTGTATTAATTTTTTGAAATGTTAACGTTTATATTTGTATTACAAATTCTTTATAAATTATAAAATATTATGATAAATAATATATTGTTTTAAAATGATATAATATCAAATAGAATTTGTATATATCTATAATATAATATATTAAATACTAACTCCATAATTACATCGATTAAATTAATAATTAAAATCTTAAAAAAAACAAAATGTTTGTTGTTTTTAAAAACATAATAATAATACACAATGTAACCCTTGATCTTTCTATTCAAAGAGTAAACTCGTGACTTGAATCATAGTCTATATAATAAACACATTCTGTATTATAAATATGAATTTAAATGTATGGTTTTATATTAATAACTAAATATATTTACTATTTAGATTACGTATATAAATGTAGCGAATTTATTACACTATAATATATTGTTAGTAGTTATAAATGACAGATTTTTTATCGAAGGTGTTAAACTCGTGACAAGTGTATAGGTTTTAAACACGTTACATAGTAAAGAGTTTGATACTTGTAAAAATGTTGAGTTTACGAAATATGTAAAATTTATATTGAAATTGTAATTTAGTATCAATATTCAATAGGCCTTATTTATCGTATATTAGCAATTATTATACTATAATATATTGTTAGTAGTTACAATTGGCGATTTTATATGGAAGTTGTTAAACTAATGACAAATGTATCTGTTAAACTCGTTATTTTAACACCTTAGTTCACTGGAAGACATCTTGTCTTCAGATTTTGTTATCTTATATAATTATAATTGCTTATGACATTTCATTTATATTTAAACAAAATACACCCAGTTACAATTTATTAACTATTTATCAACATTACCTGCTATTTGAATATTCGATAATTGTTGAGAATCAATGGAATTATCATTATTGTAAGTTATACGTTATCTATTATTTCAACTCTAATTTATAGAAAAACAATCTAATTCAAATGATCTAATCTTTCGATATATTTATATATTTATATAGCACTTTTTTATCTTTTATTTTACTAATAAAAGATAAAAAATGACACAAATAAACAAACACATAATAATTTCGATATAAAATAAATATTTAATTGTGATATATTCTCAATATTAACTATGTTTCACTTTTCACTAATCTAAATATTTAAAAGAAATAAAATCTTGATTTAATCTGTGGCATGAGGCTAAATGTTAAGTCTATAGAGTACGGGTTACTCACATATCTTCTTATTTGTATAAATTGCATATTCAGATATTTCTACTCGGAGCAATTTATTCTAATTTCAGGTATATCGTTTTTCTAATAAAATGTTTTGTTAATATATTAGATTACGGTAATTATAGTTTATTTAATTCAGTGAAACACTTTAAGTTATAAAAACTAAAGTTAAAAATTATCAAATAATGCATAGCATATAACCAATATGTCATTTTGATTCTTATATATTTTAGAAATTTATAATCTATGATATATATATATATATATATATATATGTGTGTGTGTGTGTGTATGCATGGCTGTGTGTGCATCTGTGCATGTTTATGTGGTATTATCTAACTAAAATTTATTTATTATTTAATGAATACTATTTTTTTATAATAATAATACTTAATAATAAATTTTAAGGATTGTAATTATATAAAGTTATACGTAGATATATCGTTTTATTCATTAATATTGAAATACATTGAAAATGGAGACGTGGAACGATGGAAACGAAGAGATATAGAAATCCATTATAAATATGCGATAATTAATAAACGATCTGTAATCGTGGAAATTATTATTATAAATCTAATACAATTCTAAAATAGTTATATAAATAATATTATAGCTATAAATAACATTATTTTAAATTCCGTATTTGGTTTACTATGTACAATATGATTTATATTATAAGTATCTATTATAGTGTGTTATAATAAAATTTTCAGATATTTTATACTTACACCGACGAAGGTAATTTGAATAAAATAAAATATGATAAGGACATACTTTTTTATCGTTACTATATTACTGGTAATATAAAAAGTATTGCATATTATAAAATCAATTCTAATAAATGGTTTTATAAAATATTGTTTACAACTTATGCTTCATTGGTCAAAAAATACGATATAATTTATGAATAAGTTAGTATTTAAATTAAATATAACAATTATATTAATATATAATTATTACGTTAATATTAATTAATAATTATTACATCAAAACAATATTCAAATACAGTTTGTTATGTGTAAGTTTTTCTTACATCTATGATAAAATGTTTCGAGTTTCTTCTATTACTACCGAATTCAAGATATTTAATGTAGTTATTCAATATATTTATAAGGATACATTCTTTAATAATATCGGAGAAATTAATAATATAGGTAACTATTAGAATATATGTTTAACATATAATTGTACCATAATTAATATATATATATATATATATATATATATATATATATATGTGTGTGTGTGTGTGTATGTGTGTGTGTATGGGTGTGTGCGTATATGTACATGCATATGTGTGTATTTAGTAAACTCTATTAATTTTAGATAGATTTGAAATTTATTCCGAGTATCTTAGAAGAGGGAAAGTAAAGACTATCAAATATGACCATATCACATTTAAAGTTACATTCGATAATTTAGGTCTTATAATATGTAAATATACATACATATATATATATATATATATATATATATATATATATATATATATATATATATATATATATGTGTGTGTGTGTAAATTAAGAAATAAATTTAAACTTAAAAAGAATCAATTTATATAATTATGTTTATATAATATAATTATGAAAAAATTAATTAAAACGACATATTTTTATTTATGATATATTAAAATTATTAAAATATATTTTAATATATTTAATAGTAAATTTACAATTGAATTTATTAGGTAATATATTTATAAATATATCATTTGATAAAAGTAACTTATGATAGATTATTAATCATCAGTAGTTTTATATCCAAAATATAAATTTAATATTTACTATTACAATAATATAATGTAATTTATATTATTTTAATTTAATAATATACTATTCAATAATATTATTTATTATAAATATATTTGAGAATTATTTATTTCATATTATTTCTTTAAGTTATGAATATTTTTTACTCATTCAGGACGTATCAAAAAGTGTAGAATTATATTTCAACTATTAATATTATATAAAATATTTATATAATATTATTAACATTATTATTTTATTATTGTAATTATTCATATATTATTGATATCAATTTATCATTTTATTACGATTTTCTAATTTATAAATATTTTTTAAATAATTACAAGTTTTCAAATTTTAATATTATTCCATTTATTTATATTTTATATTCTTTATTAATTAATCTTTTAACTATATCTTTAATTAAATGGTTATTTTAACATCTCAATACGACTATTTATTTTAACCTTAGAATCATTATTATAATTATATTTATTTCATTGTTATGTTTGTTTACATTATTATTTATTAATTTTTAATTTTTTTTAAAAATATTACCAAGACTATTAAAAAATTAATTTTTATCTACAGATATATTGAATTTACATTTAACATACATATTACATTGTACTGAAGCGGAACGATGACTCATTGTATTCAGTGCAGAGAATATGGCGATACAATTAAGAAATCATGTTTCAACTGTAATCGCTCAGTACATTATACGTGCATGTATGCTGCGAAATACATCCCTGCCCTATGGATCAACGGTAATACCCCGTCAAAAGCTGTTAATCAGATATTTGAAAACATCAATTTTAAATTTATATATAATGACTGTCTTACTGGTACTGTTAGCGATGAACATTATGTACGTGGTGATAATTCAAACTGAACTAATATATCAATAATAGTTATATAAGTATTATTGAAACTTTTTTGAATAAACATAGTAGCGACATTTCTGATATAAAGAAGTTACTCGAGAAATCAGTATTGGTTAAAGATTCAATAGTATCATACTCAGATATGTTGAAAAAATCAACAAAATCTATTGATTCTATTAAAACAAATATATTCATTATAAATAAAACTAATACATCTGTTAGTCTATATGCTGATGTCATAGAAAATGTATCTAATGTAAATAAAAAATAATGAATTTATATGTTCTTTGTTTCGTAACATTGACTTAAATACAAATACAATTGACTGGGTTGATTATTCTAAGCGCAGTCAACTGATCATTTATTTTAAATCTAAATTTGCATTAAATTCATTTTTAACATGAGAAGAGTAGATCGCAGGTATTTTACCATATTTATCTAAAGAAGTTATTACTCATGGTAAAATGTTATATCACGTTGTGAAATCTAAATGTGTAGACAACTGTAGGTGTATTTTTAATAAGAGAAGTAATGTATATGAATTTCGTAATATACAAAATTGTAAGATTGACTGGAATCTAACCATTGATATATCTAATACACAGTTTAAGGAATATTCAGATAATTATTTTATATATGTAAAGTCATTTAATAAATTAAACACTAAAACGAATAAATCTAATTAAAATCAATGATTGCGTTAATAAATATAAGATACATTTATAGTAATATCGAATTATTAATTGATAATATCTTTGAATTTAAACCATTATTAGTAGCAAATATTTCATTAACATATCTAAGTTATTAATCGAACACAAATTATGGAACTTTATCATACGTACGATAATCTGCCAATCAATAATACAATAATAGAATATAAAATAGATATTATTGTATATATCTCCGGATTCTTTACAAGGAAATTTCTAAAACAAATTGAGTGCAAGATTGCACTAAAAATATTTTGCGGAATCGTCATTAATATATATAAAAAAACAGAGGGATACATTTAATATTTGCAAAATAATAGAATCTATTTTATTTATATTAAATATCGAAAATAAGACTTACAACATTAAAAGACTAAATTACGAATCACTAAAATTAATATCCGCAAAGAATACATTTAAGGAAATAATTAATCAATCATTTTTTTTGCATACGAAGCAGGATATAATAATAGAATTATTATATTTAAAAATATTATAAAAACTTATATAAATATAAGGAATTATCAGATTGCAAAAATTAAAATAATTCAATGAATGAAAATTAGAAAAAAATACACATAATTAATATTATTTAATCATGAATAACGTTATCATTTATTAATATATGTTTATGATTGTATTATTTTTTCAAAAAATAATTTACATAGTTTAAAAATATTTTTAGTGCAATCTTGCACTCAATTTGTTTTAGAAATTTCCTTGTAAAGAATCCGGAGATATATACAATAATATCTATTTTATATTCTATTATTGTATTATTGATTGGCAGATTATCGTACGTATGATAAAGTTCCATAATTTGTGTTCGATTAATAACTTAGATATGTTAATGAAATATTTGCATGCATTGTTTATGATGTAGTCTACAATATATATGTACCATCTAATATATCTGTATTAATATTTGAACTTTAACATATTAATGTATATCAATATATATAAATAAACGTATGTAAAATATATCATTTGATACAAATATTATGATTAATTATAATAATTCTTTATAAACCTCATTACGCATTAATAATCTTTTATAGATTGTTTGAAATTGCTTTATATTCGGATTGATTGAAGAACTACTATGATCCCTGACCTTGACTCATTGTATACGTCAATAAGTATTTAAAATTTGCTTTTATTAGTATGTTATAAACCTAAATAAAGAAATATATATATAAATATAGACATATATATATATATATATATATACATTAATACACATTTATATATTTATTTATATTTACCTCATGAACTACTTTTAGACCAGATATGAATCCGATAAATCCAGTTTTACATGGAGATAAACAAATTGACATTCCACGAATATCAGAAAATTCCATCAAATACTTATGTAATATTTTCAATCTTGGTTTCCAAACTGTTTAGTTAATATATATAACCATAACTTTTTTATTATTAATTTTAATATAATAATTACCTCATTTTTCTGACTCAATGGACTCTTGAGATATTTTCCACATGGAGAACGAATATTTAAGATATCAAATGTGTAATCAATCATTAGACAAAATTCACTTATTGGTCCAGCATCAATAAAATGGGGGATGATTGATAACATATTTCATATATTTTAACGTATCAGCTACACTTTGACTAAATAATTGAGCTGCTAGTTTAACCTAAAAATAAGATCTTTTATTAATATTATATATATCAATATATTACGAATAATCATTGTGATTTAAAATTAATATGCTGCTCAGTTAATTTATTTGCAAGATGTAATACATTTTCCTTTTGATACTGATGGAGTAAATCAAAATATTTCCAACTTATCATTTGCCCTATAATGTTTGATATTGTATTATAAATTAGAATATTGTTTATTAGGTTAATTATTAAACCGTTTCCATTTGTAATGTATTTATATGTAAACAGGGCTCCTCTAATTAACTTCAACATATGACAATGATTTAATAGGAGAGCAATATTATAATTGATCTCTGGATGCTTGAAAAATGGATTTAGTTGTGGAAAGCTCATATTTCATCCAATTTCTTTCATCATTGAAATATGACTTGCTGGTCCATCAAATGTTACAACAAGAATGTTTACGTTTATATGATATATCCTTAGAATAGCTTGTTGTACTAAATTAGCTTTTTCTGAACTAAAAAAACCATGTATATCATTAATAAATTAATTTTGTATACAATTGTATACATATAATTTGTTAAATTACCTACAATCTTAAAATTTGCAATTGGTAATTTCCACGAAGATGTCAGACTTACTATTATTATGAACATTGCTTCCTTTGTCATATTTTCATCATCATCCATTAAACCTGCTATTAATAATAATTATATCTTATAAACTATACTTTTGCATAGATATAGCTACAAATAATATAAATGTATCTCTTAACAGAAATCTACTCCGATATCAACATATTCGGCAAATTTATTTAGATATTCATCCCAAACTAGCTGACTCTTTATGGCCATTTCATCTAACAATAAAGATACATAAATAGTTTCAATTTGTGATTTCTCCCTCAATAGCCTAAAAGAATATTCCTGTAAATATATAAGATTATTATAAATATTATATATTGCCATTAATACATAAATGTATACATTTAATATACTGTACAAAACAATTTACTATTGGATAAAAATCAAATGTTGAATAACATTAACTTATTGTCGAGGGCGATGGCAAAGCGAAATTTAATTTTCTCTATCATAATCATATGCCTTTCCAGAATAAATCTAAATAAATAAATATAATTTATAGTTATATTAATTATTAAATGATAAATGTTATCAATCAAATTAAAAATATAAATATTCTATTTACTTATAATGTCATGGCAAAAGAACTTAGTTATTGGCAAAATGTACTAGTAATTCATTGTCCCTTAATTATTCTATTAAAGATACTTTTTGGTATACCTATAATAATATATAAAAATATGTCAAACAGTTTAATTAAATTGTAATCATACATAAATATAAGATAATGATTTTAATTGAATTATAAATAACCAGTAAATGTGCTTTCAATCATTTCTGCTGCGGTATTTGTTATCAAATGCTTATTCCTTAGATCCTTAGTTATAGATTGCAGTATTTTAATTCTAACTGTTTGCCTTTTTATCTGACAACAATTTCATAAACATTAATAAAAAATAATCATCTTAATAAATCAATTATTGCATTTATTTGGAGATTTTTTAATTTCCTTTGATTTGTCTGTAACTACATTTTTGCACTTTTCATTGTCAACCAGTGCCAAATCAATATTAATTGCATAACCATGGTCATGACAAAATAATACATGAAACTCAGTATATCTTTATGCTGGAGGTTTCCTTTTTTGAGTCTATAAATTATATAATTATTACTGTGTTAAATAATTTCTTGACCGATATGATACCAAATATAATAATGAAATATCAAAACAAACCATAATATAAAACAAAACAAAATATAAAGTAATAAATTTTCCACATCTATATATATATTCTTCTTCGTAATGTAAAGTACACATTGTTGCTGCTGGACCAGGAACAAGCTTTGTTTCAATATCTTTCTCTAACCGCTTCATGTTTATTATCCATTTCTTTTTTAATGTTTCATTCTTGGGAAATCTATATATATGAATAATTATATATGCCAATGAATAATATGTTTACATGAAATAAAATAGTTCATTATTTAATTGATATATAAATAATTCAAACATTAATGTATTAAATAATAATAACGTCCATATATAATAGAATATAGCTTAATAATAATAGTATAATATCTATTAATAATCTAAATTATATATATATACTCAAAATTTAACTAAAATGGATTTATAAATATCTACTATATTATAAATTTTACGTTAAATATGTATACTTTTAATATTAAAGTAAACTATAATAGAATATAATTATGTATAAGTTATATATTTGCTAACTTGTATAATGTTACTCCTTTTGGAGGTTTAAATTGAGTATGTTTACAAAAGAGAGCTCTACAGATTGGCATTATAACTTTTAAAATTGAGAAGTTAGAAAAAATATACAATTTAAAATAATAGTCATCCAAGATGACGGCCATTTTGTCAACTCTCGCTCGCAGTTTTTGTTTACATTCGCTATCTAGGTAAATAGAAATCTATGGTAGTAATATATATATAATAATAATATATGGCATAATTTACTAATAAAAAGTTTATACTCTATCATTATATTTATATATTACTAGATACTATAGACCCAGCGATGTCCGGTATTCTATGGAATATGTTATGTAATTTTAATACATATATATTCATAAGTTACATATATCGTAATAAGCAAATACACAAATCTAGCTCTCTTGTACCTTGTGATGTACGGTAATCGATGTTAATGTTAAGTGTTTAACTATATGTTATGTATAAATTTGCATTTATTATATTTAAAATTTTATTAAATTTAACAAATATATACGAATAATATTATCGAACTAATGTATCACTTAAGTAATATACATTTCTGAACAACTCAGCATATATATAATATATTAAATATGATTATATTTTCGATGATATTTAATTTATCAGATTATCAGATTATATGTTTGTATAGATGAATCTTATAATTATTATTTGACTAATAATGATATATAGTATATATCATAACGTATATAGTATATATCATAAAGTATATAGTATATATCATAAAGTATATATTATATATCATAAAGTATATAGTATATATCATAAAGTATATAGTATATATGATAAAGTATATAGTATATATCATAAAGTATATAGTATATATCATAAAGTATATAGTATATATCATAAAGTATATAGTATATATCATAAAGTATATAGTATATATCATAAAGTATATAGTATATATCATAAAGTATATAGTATATATCATAAAGTATATAGTATATATCATAAAGTATATAGTATATATCATAAAGTATTATAGTATATATCATAAAGTATATAGTATATATCATAAAGTATATAATATATATCATAAAGTATATAGTATATATCATAAAGTATATAGTATATATCATAAAGTATATAGTATATATCATAAAGTATATAGTATATATCATAAAGTATTATAGTATATATCATAAAGTATATAGTATATATCATAAAGTATATAATATATATCATAAAGTATATAGTATATATCATAAAGTATATAGTATATATCATAAAGTATATAGTAAATATCATAAAGTATATAGTATATATCATAAAGTATATAGTATATATCATAAAGTATATAGTATATATCATAAAGTATATAGTATATATCATAAAGTATATAGTATATGTCATAAAGTATATAGTATATATCATAAAGTATATAGTATATATCATAAAGTATATAGTATATATCATAAAGTATATAGTATATATCATAAAGTATATAGTATATATCATAAAGTATATAGTATATATCATAAAGTATATAGTATATATCATAAAGTATATAGTATATATCATAAAGTATATAGTATATATCATAAAGTATATAGTATGTATCATAAAGTATATAGTATATATCATAAAGTATATAGTATATATCATAAAGTATATAGTATATATCATAAAGTGTATAGTATATATCATAAAGTATATAGTATATATCATAAAGTATATAGTATATATCATAAAGTATAAAGTATATATCATAAAGTATATAGTATATATCATAAAGTATATAGTATATATCATAAAGTATATAGTATATATCATAAAGTATAAAGTATATATCATAAAGTATATAGTATATATCATAAAGTATATAGTATATATCATAAAGTATATAGTATATATCATAAAGTATATAGTATATATCATAAAGTATATAGTATATATCATAAAGTATATAGTATATATCATAAAGTATATAGTATATATCATAAAGTATATAGTATATATCATAAAGTATATAGTATATATCATAAAGTATATAGTATATATTGTATACGTATCATTAGTTGTTTCTCGATGACATATAGGTGATCGGCAATCGCCATCATGGTACCATCTTTAAGATCTTATTGTTAAAATTCATATAAATACACTAAAGTAACGGACAAGTATCCAGGTCACGAATACGCTGCATCGATCGAACCTAAGCGGATGTATAGAAAACAAGCAAGTGATACTTCTCTACTACATACATCAAATAACAGATCATAATGTCGAAAACCCATACCGTTTATAAGTATGTTTGTGTGTGATTATAACCCGACTAATAACTACACAAGAAATAGCGGCGATCTATTCTTGAACATAGATTACCAATATATCGAAGACACGCTAGGATGTGATATTATCGGTGGTCATTCTACAAACCCAGACATGTAATAAGGTTGGTTACGTAAATATGCAATGTGATGTGCGATTACATTAAATTAACGCAATTTCCTTGGCAGTATATTACAAAAATAAATGTTTACATGTGTCGTATGTTTTTTTAGGATCTAATTTCAGTTCATATAAATTATGATAAAAATAAAATATAACACATAATATAACCAAGCAAGATATTTAATCTAGAATATTTAATCGAATCTCTACATCATTTAAATATACTTTAATGAGTTATAAATCTTATTTACCGTAAATCAGAAAATATGTTCATACATATTTTCATACTAGATATATATACACTTTTAATAAGCATTTAGTAATTATACTGATGTATTGTAATCTAACATCCAACAATCTACACATTAACATTTATTAATATTAACATAATGTGTAATGTTGATCCGAGTCTAAACGATAGATAATATTCAAATTAAAATTGTTTTCCAGGTGGATATAACATGCTATATTATAATATATATGTATTTATATTAATTTATGAAATTACGACATACGTCACATGATATTACTATATAAAACTGATTTTAAAGACAAAGTATGTACAGTGTACAGTGTACAGTGTACAGTGTACAGTGTACAATGTACACTGTACAGTGTACAGTGTACAATGTACAGTGTACAGTGTACATTGTACACTCTTGATATGCAAGATTATTAACTAGTCCATATAAATATAATTAACTATAGCTATAGTTAATTATATTTTGAATTATATTTTATAATTAGTATTATAATTTATATAATTTGTATTATAATTTTAGTATTTTAATTAGTATTATAACATACATCTATATAAATATTTATATAAATATAAAATGTAAATAATTATGAATTATAATAATGAATGGTTCAATCTACATGAATATTAGCTAGTATTGTTCAAGTAAATGTATTAGTGATCATAATATTTTATCTTTATCTATTATTATCCATATTATCCTTAGATATTATTATCTTATTTCCTATTCTATATTGGTCGTATTGTTTTGATGACGTGTTGAGGTAATGTGAATCTTAATAATCATTATTAAAAATAAAATGTATATATATATAATATATATATATATAAATATATATATATATATATATATATATATATCTACATAAATTTATATATTATAAATTAAATAACACTCATACAAATAAAATTATTAAAAATTATGCACTTTACACTATTTTAATTAAAATTTATAAACCAAAAAACGTAAACATCATTAATATATATAATAAATAATAATAAAAATTAAAAATTATAAATATCTAATTGAGAATTTTAATTTTTTAATTAAGATATTTGAAAAGCAAATGTGCATATAAAAAAGCTAAATTTAAAATAAATGCATATGTATTTAATTAATACATTATCATCATTACTATACTCATTTAGAAATATATTTAATTTATTATTAAATACAATAATCCATACTTCCATAAATAAACATATTATTTATGGATACCTAGCGTAAAAATAATACAAATATAAACAATTTAATAATAAAAAAGTAGTTATTCTAATTAAAGTTATAATATTTTTTTTAAATACTACATAAAAATATTAATAAAAAACGAAATATATAAAAATATTACAATATCGCACGTCATGTTGTATGAAGCTAATCATATATTAACAATTGCATAAATCATAAGTAGCAATAATTAAAATATAATAACTATAACAAAATTTACATTCCATTTACTTTACATGCAAAAATACATTTAATCATATATATATATATATATATATATAGAATGAAAAATTATTTAAACAATATTAATAATAATAATATTTTAAGAAATTAAAGAAACTAAACTAAGAAGTAACTAAAGCAAAATCGTTTTTGGAGTCAACTTAGTTGCCAATTATCTGTAACTTATAATAATTTGGTATTACTTTTATTTGTTTGTTCTTTTTTAAATATACGATTTACAAAGCAATATTTTTTCATTAGCTCGTTCACTTGAAATAAATAGAAGTTTATATATCGGGATTCAATTTTAACATTCGTTAGTTTCCGTCATCTTATTCTTTATTAGGGGAAATGAATATCAATATTGAAATTGAGATATATTATGCCCTTCATAATTATATATAACTCATAATAAAAATTCTTATTTAATCTTAAATTATAATGACATAATGTTGACTTAAATTTTAGATCAAATATTAAAAAAAATTATAATTTAACTTATTGGATTTAATTTTAAATATTTTTTGAAACTTATCTTTGATTTAATCATTTATTTAATCATTTAAAATTGTCATGTTTTACATTAATATCATATGTGACTTATTTATATTTATTAATAATATATTACGTATATCTCACAACTGCGAATATATTAAATTTATATTTAATACCCAATATAATTACTATAATATGTAATACCCACCTATATCATATTATCTTGAATCAACTGTAAAGCAGACAACCATAGTTAAATATTGTGTCCATTTGTTTCAATAATCGTATCACATAGCAGATAGAGATTATGTCAAAGAATAGAAGATATACAGTTTCAGAAATAAGAATGAATACAATTAAAATAGATAGTAACAATAAAGATTATAATTATAATAATGGTTGTTTGGGATATCAACTCGGCCATTGGAATGGACAAATATTAAATTGCATTTATGAAGCAGGTTAGTTATTACATAATAATATTCTATATATATATATATATATATATATATATATAAATATTTAGTTATAATAGTTTTTATTATATATAATATTTTAATAATATACTAATTATTTTTTATATTATTGATATATTTTTGCTAAATTAATATTGTAATCTGTAAACAAACATGATATTAAGAGTTTAAATAATATATATTTATGCAACTCTAAATTTATATATATATGTATATATATATATATATTTATATCTATTTTGATCTAATTTACATAAACCACATATACATAATTATAACTTGTAATATTAAAATAAGAGTATATGTAAGTTTTTATTAACAAACTAATAGTGTTTTTAATATTTTTCTATTTGGTGTCTTCATATTCATATGATTTAGAAATTGTATATAATCAAGTAACAAATATATATGGTAATGGATCGAAGTAGATTTATTTTATTTATTTTAAAAGGGCTAAATAAATCTAATTAAAATTTTGAAGTATATTACATTTGATATAACACATTTCAATTTTAGAAATCAGTCTATGTTTTAATCAAACTATATGTATTACTTGAAATATAATTTCATTTACATATATATATATATATATATATATATATATATATATATATATCATTTAGACTATATATTATTGCTATTAATTACTATTGCTATAAATAATCAAATATTATTTTTTCTTCAACTTTTTCTTTAGACAAAATGTATTACATTTCTCGATCTACTATAAATATATATCTCCTATTAAATGTTAACCAATCATCACATTTAATCTAGTAATTATTACCCATAAATTTAAATGATTTATCTGGTATTTATATAACAAATTTTATAAGGTGTCTTAGTATATTCCTGATAAACAGTTTATAATATACACCAATAAGAAAATAATGCATATGTTATAACGTATTTCTATACTCTATAACGTATGCATACTTTAATTATCCATAATGGTGTAAATATATGCATTACCATATAATAGAGTTTTTGAAGGAAATAAGATATCGAGCAGTATCAATTATTATGTGTTCAATTTAATATATTTATAATTATGTTAATTACTAAATAATTTAAATAGATATTAGTAAAATATAGTTAATTCTTAAAAATAAATTAACCAAATATAGAAATACATTAGCATAAGATTTATTTTCGTTTATGATACTATAGAGGAATTTAAAGTAACCACAAGTATAATTATATGAGATGCAACTAGTTTTTATATTATAATATAATATTCACAAGTATAATTATATTATAATTACCGGCACATATAGCGGTATATATTGTATTCGTTATACACATATAAATAGTACGCCAATAAATAATTATAACCTACTAATATAGCCGATACACCCGATATCAAATCAAGTACATGTCGTTATTGTCCTAATAGTATTAATATATATACATAAAAAACATAGTGATTTTATTATTATCCAATACAGCCTTCTACAACGACCTTAGCAGAGTGGCCACATTGCTTTCTTCTGGGAAGGTTAACTTGCATAATTCTATATATAGACATTATACATAACAATTCAATATATGGAGCTTTTATTAATAAACATATGTAGTGTCAAATTGAGATATCTTAGAATCCTTAGATTCGAGTATACAAAATAATCTACGGTAATATCATATGCATTATATAATAATAGAGTGTTGTAATAGTATATAAGTGTCCATAGATATTTATTTATCGCAACACAACACTATTAATTATATTTATATAATATAACTTGCATAGAATATTATAATAATTGTACTTAAAACTAAATATTATAATTTATAATCTTTATATATTTATATATAAAGATGTTATCTATCAATATATTTGCAATTGTATATATAAAATATGCTTTATCATATATATTCTTATAAGATAAGAGCTTGTAGCCTTTGGAGATGTTATCATTAAAGATACTAGTATCCTAACTGCCTATATATAAGGTATATAATATATATATATATATATATATATATATATATATATAAATATGTATATGTATTTATATATATAGTTATATATATATATATATATAATATTATCACATAATACATTAAAAGATACGGTTATTATTAACTACAATTATGTAATTCCACGACTCTTATACTAACTACACAAATCAATGTATGTATGATATTGTAATAAGATTACATATATAAAATATTAACTAAGTATTACTATATATGGTTTATTTTATAATTCTTTATATTTCATAGAATATGGTTAATATATTTTTAATTGTTATTATTAGTAGTGGTGGTATTTTATTTTTTCAATTAATATTACTCAATAATAATAATAATATATATTTATATAATTAATAATTAATATAAAATACGGATATTATATTTTATAGTAATATATTTTTAATTAATTGTTAATTTCTGACTTTAAACGTGTTAGTTTTGTATGTTCTAGATATTTTAATACTGACAAATATATGTACACTAATGCTCTCCAATGATAATGTACTATACATAGAGTGTAAGTACGAAGAGATGATATGACGAGTTCGTGAATATTTGAAAAATACTTTGAGATTTATGAAAGTAAGACACAAACACGGCATTTTAATGAATCATAAGTAATGATTGATATATATATATATATTTTTAAATATATATATATATATATTTAAAAAAATATTTATATGTATATATACATATGTTTTGTTATATGTTTATTGTAACGGAATGCGAGTACACTATCGACATTCTAGTAATATACTATACATGTAGAGTATGTATAGATAGTTATGTAATTATATACTGTACATTATATTGGTGTTAGTGTACACTAAGGTGGATCATTTTTTTCAGAATTAACTGGCTAACTCAGCATATAAACTATAAGACATATAAAAATTAATTATATAATTTAAAAAAAATTATTTGCAATATTAAGGTAGCGCTAGAAGTCTGAATTTATCGACTTATTAAAAATTAAAAAGATTTTTACGAAAAATGTCCTATTAAAAATAAATAAATACTTGTTTACCTTATTATTTCATCCATTTTATGATCCTTTATTTATACTCTATTTAAAAAAAAATATTTTTCACAATGAATTTACGCAATAAATCTCCATTTTATACTTTATTTACACCATGAATGATGAGTAATCGGCACCTTCAAATTTATTTATATTTTCATTTAATATTGTAAATTAGATTAGCTTTATAGATTAAGTTATATCAAAGCTACAAGTATAATTTTTAATTTTGAAACTTTAAATAATTTTACCTATACTATCCTGTAATAAATTAGATGTCAATTATTATTGTAAAAAGTGTAATATATATTTATGTATACATCTTAAACAATAATTACTCATTAACTTCGGATTAGTATTATTTCTAGGTTTAATATTTATATTTTTTTAAATTCTAGAATTTCAAGGAATAATTACTTCATATTAATAGTTTTCTATAATATTCTTAATTAAACATTGTAAATCAATATAAAAATTATTAAATTTTCATTATATTTATTTAGTAAAAATTACTTGGAAAATTAATAATTTTATTCAAAATACGAAAAAAAAAAAAAATTTTAGAAAATGTATCTAAAATACATATTATATTTTTTAAAACTTTTAATTATATTACATATACATAATAAATATATAAATTAAACTAAATTTACACAGATTATAATAAATATAAGTCAACAAATGGTGTGAAAATGTTAATTTCAAAAAAAAATTAATAATATTTTCCCAGTAAATTCCAAAAATAAAATTAGAAAAATATTACATACATTTTGTTTTAGCAATCACAATACTGATATTATACGTTTTTCGGTGTTTAAAAAATTAATATTCAGTATCTATATATTAAATCTATGTACTACATGCAAAATTTCAATGGGCTGGCGCTACCCCAATACGTTACCAAATTGTCTGAAATTTTTTTTGTAAAGTATTATTATATAATTCTATAAGATGCAACTAGTTTTTATTAGCTTTATTAAAATAGGCATGAAAATGATCACCATTAGTTGTTTGTATATAAAGTTTACTGTAAGCGTATGATCGTTTACAGTCGTTCAACAGTTTAAGTGAACACACCGGTCAATCCGCTCTTCATATCGCTGCTTCAAACGGACACATCGAAACAGTTAATGTTGGTACATGTGTAATTACAGATTCGCAAATTAAAAGATCGACGATCAAAAAGGAATAGAAAAAATGGTTTTCAAGGGGATATGAAAAAGGGTTTTCCATAGTGGTATATATTATAACCCTGTTGAGGGTATCTTTGATCCTTGAAACTATAAAATACTTTTGAGGGTTTTCTGGATTTCTAAATAAGAGGTGTTCTAGCATTCTAAATAATATTACATATATATATTTATATATATATATATAAATTATGTAGTTAATAATAATATTAATCAATAGTATGTTATTCCAAGTAATATATTACATTGATTTTAATTTATAACTATAGTTAATATAAATATATAATGGTAACTATATATGTAGTATGATATACAACAACAATTATTATTAATAGCCAAATTATTTCACTCGCTATATATAGTGGGATATATACAATATATCATGGGATATAAAACATGTGGCAGCGATTGGTATAATAGTATATTAAGAGTGTATAAAAAATATGTGTTTTTAAAAATATCTATTTTTGAAAGTTTAAGATTCGAAATTATTAGTTAATATTAATATTAATGAATAGTACTCATTTTCTACGGTATATCTGTTATAATATTATACGCCATCAATAGCTAATTAACTAATAATATCATATTTGAAATATGACAGGCTTTGTTAAAAAATGGATTCGACGTCAACTATTTGACCAGGAGTGGCTTGTCTGCATGTCACCTAGCGGCGAAATATGGTCATCTAGGTATAAAATAAAGCAGATATCAAATAGTCAAATAGTTTAAAAAATAACTAAAATATATGTATATACTTCGTAAGTTCAAATATATAAATACGTTAGCTCAGCTAAATTATTTGCATTTCGATAACCCTGCATCTCAGATACCTTAAAGCTATTGGTATTTTATGACTGCGATATGTCTATTCTGTCTACGAAAGGCAGGACCGCATTGGATATGGCAAAAGCCGAAGGACAGAGTCAGGTGGGGCATTTTCTGAAACAACTGGCATCGAGGTAATGCTCTCATGAGGTGTAATAAACACATTGCATATGAAATGATTGCAATATGTCTAATGAATAATATATATATGAATTATATTATGTTAACATCTACTCACAGATATATTGTAATATCGTAGTCTGAATTAAAATTTCCGTACGTTCTATTTCAAATGAAACATACCCTTAATTTAATGAGTTACCGATTATATTTTACAGAATTATATAATAGTTATGTATATATTTTTTTCACCAGAGAAGAAATTAATGTAAACATATCGTAGATACTTTGTTACAAGAAAATGTTACGAAACCTGAAACTTCTTTTGGATATTACCACTTGAAAAATAACTTTATATTTTAATCTATATATATAATTCGGCCTATACTCGCCGATATCATTTAACCTAATGTACGCAATTACTTACCAATGCATATAGCAGACATCTGTTATCATACATAGAATTGTGATAATATGTATTACTCATTTACTCACTTATCTATTTAAGTATATAATCATATTTGATATTTACTCAACCGTCTATTCAGAGGTAGACATAGCATTGACCTCGGGGATCCTCAGATGATATTATTGCGGGCCGATTCCTTTCAAAACTCTACAGAAAAACTATAACGAATGCAACTGTATATAGAGAACAACCGTGTCATCAGGATATTATCAATACAATATAAAAAATGTATACTAATTATCACATGTTATAAATAATATCTAATGAGATATGTACTTATTTTTTCTTGTATGAAATTATAAATATACACATTATTGATCTATTTATGGTATGTAAATAATTTCAATCAATATTCTATTAATAGTTGGGTGTATTTACCTCGTGCATATATATTGATATTATCCTATGTTTAAATAACATCTATTTCTATTTCAATATGTTATAATTAATGTTGTGATGAAATGTTGTTAATAATAAATCTTGGCGGTCGATTTAAATTTATAATAATAACATATTAATATAAGTGAATTAATTGTATATAATTGTATTTCATTGGGTTTGGTTTCGGGTTTGGTTTCGGGTTTGGTTTCGGGTTTGGTTTTTTTATATCTCGCAGTTTTCAGAAGTAGAAACTAGTTAATTAAATCTATATATGCATTATAAAATCAGATAATCAAATTGTCAAAAGAAAAAGTAGATGTAAACTAGAGATGTAATTAAGTAGTTATCTTGATTTCTTGAAGCGAAAATAAAGTAAAATAAAATTAGAAATATTCTTTTAAAAATAATTTAATAAACAAACAATTAGAAACTTTGAATATACAATACTAAAAATAAAGTTTAACAAATATTATTTGCTATGATTAATCATATCAAATTTAAATGGAACATCAATATTAGTATGTTAATTTAAAATAGCAATTCGCTTTGTAAATTATTTTCGCCAAAGTTGGAAATATTGGCTCACTTTCTATAAATTCATATTTAATTATCAAAACATCAAAAATCCAAAAAAAATCGAATTACTCAGGCTAGATTAGATTAAAATATTATAAAATAATATTTAAATTGTATTATAATATATATTAATATATGGTATTTGATCTTTATATATATACATTTATATATATATATATATATATATATATGTGTATATTTATATAATATATTATATAACAATACATACCAGCTTACCCAAAAGAGTTGTATTTGTGTAAATGTTAATCATAATGCCTTATTCCCTATAATAACTCATTTTTACTTGTATTTCTTTCATTATATGTAAAAATTAAATACGACAATTTCCTGAGGTAATTTGGTGTGCTACCATAATGTTAATATTGTTCTCTCTATCATAAATTTAATAAATATCGCACAAATATATCTAGATTATTATATAATATCTCTTTCTCTTTTTACCTACTTTATAATGGAATAAACCATAATAAGATATAATATTAAATTTGCATTAGTTTATTGATAACATAATATCTATTAAATAATATACAAATGTAAAAACTATTATTGCAATGAAGGGATATTATACTCCTTCTAGGTAAGATCGAATGAGTTGGTGAGAAGATGGCGGAACATCTGGTAACATCGACACACGGCTTAATAAGTCTAATATCCTCGCTAACTCGCACATGTAAGAAGCACGTGCAATTAATTTCGTATTCAATATGTCAGGAAGTACAAATTCTTTCGTAATTGGTGATACAGTATTGATGATTCCGAGGAAATCGATAGTGGATATTAATTTTTTCATTTGATATCCGTGGATTTCATTGAGCCAATCGTTTATGTCTAAATTAAAAATCGTGTACCAAATATGTGTTTTATCAAATCAAATTTAATTAGTCTTTTATTAAAATATCTCCTAAGGGGACGTTCACACCAAGTTATTACGAGTGTTTTTTAGCCGAGTAGACATTTAAGCAGAATATTACGCCAACAATAGAATATGAAACTATCTGCTCTAGTACAAACTAAGTTGAAAAGTTGAATAAAATGCGTTTCATTTAAGTTATTTTTGAGCCAGTTTTTGCTTTTCTTATAAATTATGATATATTTGATTATTAATTTTTAAATTTTAATATTTAATAACTTTGAAAGTATCGTAAGAATTACTCATATATATATATATATATATATATATTGATGATTTATCAAAGATATTGGCGTTCTAATGTATGAAAACTATTTAGTCATTCTCCTAACTGAATTAAATTACACCTGTAATTATGTTCGATTATATTGGTGTGAATCCCCCTTAAGACGGATAACATATCATTTATTTATTCTAACCCATCATTTGATTCCAGGGATAGGAATATATGAGATCATGTTTCATATAACTTTCTAATAATCGAGTATCTTTAAATATTTTATTAATTTGAACAGCATGAATTATCTATAAGAAAATTAAAATATTATTTTAATCTTGAGATATCTTGCGGAATTTAATTATAATGGGTACTAAAAGTGAAAATATATACCTCGTCATAATACAGTGCAGTCCACCTTCCGGTATCGGTATCTAGTATTTTACCATCAGTACTATGTAATAAAGTAGAATCCATTGGATCTACGATCATTGAAGAATATCCAATATCAAATTCAAAGTTATCACCTTTTACTATATTTCTATATCCTAATTTCATGCATTATATATTAATTTCAATACATTACTAAATGTATTAAATCATATATATGTCATATAATGTCATATAATCATATATATACATATTTATATATTTATATATATATATATATACATTATTATATATATTTATAAATATATATATATATGTATATATATATATATTTATAAAATGTATTTATATATTAAATTTTTCTTACCTAAGGGTTCATATATCATTTCCATTACAATACTACCATTTGTATTATATATTTGGTATGGAGAGTTAAAACTATCCATGGCAATATAAAAATAAAAAGATGCATCCCCATCGTAACGATTAAATGCAAACAATCTAAATTAATTTTAAAAGCTATAATTACGTATCGATTATAAATGATAAATTAATATGAAATAAGTTTTTAATTTAAACCGATGTTTATTATCATAGAAATATTCGGTAATCACACTTGAGTTTCGGCAAGAATGCGTAATTAATTTCGGATTATTTAAATCCCCGTAAAAATATTGTAACCTAAAGTTATTAACTCTATCTTCTATAGAAACCAATCGTCTATCAGAATCGTATTGGTAGTCCACCGTCTGAAATAATAGTTCTATTATAAGTGTTTTCACTATAAATATCCATACTTATTAATGAAGATTTCTCATTATAATTACATATATTGTATAAATAACCTTATTATCTCGCGTCCAGTAATCTAGAACACCTCTAGAATTGTAAACATATTTATTATTAAAACGTTTGATTAAAAAGCCATCAATATCGTACTCGTAATCATTTGATTGTACCTATCCACGGTATATTTAATAGTGTATGTTTAAAAATTATAATTATAATTTACTATTGTATTTAATCAAAGTTATGTATAATGTATAATACTCTCAATCGTGATGTGTATTTAGTATTAGATTATTTCGAATATATTTCTTAACCTAATTTAACATTGAAATGCACTTTTATATTTTTTTAATTTACAAATTTTTAAATTCTACATTACAATTCAGTAATATGAAAATTTTATATCTGATATATATATATATATATAAATATAAATTTATAAATATATATATATATATATATAATGCTGATATGTTTATATATATATATATATATTAACAATATATTTCTTTATGCTAACTCAATAGTGGACTTTATTACATTATGGATTAAAATAAAAACACATTAAGTAAAATGAGAATTAGAATTATATTAGAAATCACAAATTTCTAATATGCCTCATGGACTTTCCATAGAGAGTCAATATTACATAATATATCTTAAAATATGAATGTGGGGCTTTACATAATAGTTGGGGATATTACAATATCTTAAGAATCTAAACTCAACTTGTCTTATCTTATGATATTATAATCTCTAATATAGAGCCGAGCCTTATATGTTATTGTAAATAGTAAGTATTTAATAATTATTAGTAATAGTTACTTGATTATTTAAATATATAAATATTTTAAAAGATTTAAAAACAATGAAATATTTATATAAAATTTAAATTTTGTTAATATTAATATAAATATATCATACACATATGAAATGCACGTAATTATAAGCTTGTACATATATATTTGCTCTACTATATATATGTACTGATATAATATGAGTATAATTATGATATATAATTAAATTGGTTTTTATATAAGATCATGTTTTTATATAAGGTATAGATAATATAATATATGACACAATATGAAAGGATAACAAAAATATATAGTTTTATATAAATTAAATTCAGTTTTAAAATAATCATTGGTATTATACTAGAGTTCGATTATATTTATATATTTATTTGATTTGATTTAAATGATGAAGTACTATAACTTATATTATCTTCAAGATACTAAGTATTTATAATTTATTAATCCATATTAAATATTATTTATATGCGTTTTTGTTTTGAATTAACATTTAAATAACCTGTCCCATTGAATTCATTTTAAAATATTTTTTTGAACCATCTGTATAAACAATGCTTGTGAGATGGGAATATCTATCCCACGATAAAGTATAATTTTTCAATTTACCATTATGATTTACATTTTGCTGGATTAGTCTTGAAAATGTATCATATTTATTCAATTGATGATATATATTATTTTCTGAACTCTAAATTAAAAAATTGATATTATATATTTAATGAATTAAATAATAAATATATTGAAAGTTGATAATTATACTTCTTACTGTAATACCAACTTTTAATTTCATAGCAATTATGTTTCCGTTCAGTTTATTAAATTGTGTGACTGACGAGAAGTACTTACTTTTTATTATAATTCTACTCACTGTAATACGTCCTGAGTGAGTATAAATGATTTATAACTAAAGAAATGATATGAACTAAATAATTCCATAATAATGTGTAATAAATAAATTTGCTAAATAGTATATTATATTATTAAAATAATGTATATTATCGTATATTATCATATATTATTAATAATAAATATAAAATTCATATTTTGGATTAATAATAACTTGAATGATTAATAATATCTCACAATTTACAATTATCAAATAATATATTTAGAAATATATTACCTAATGAATTCAATTTAATATGTAATATGAAAATTATTAAAATATGAATTAAAATATGAATATATTGACTAAAATTATACTTTTTAAGTTTGAATTCATTTCCTAATTCATACATACTCAAACATACACACGCACCCACACGTGCATATACACACACACATATATATATATATATATATATATATATATATATATATATATTATAATACCTAAAAAATCGTATGCAAATTTAATTGCGAAATGTTTATCTTTAATTTTACTCACTCTCCCTTTAATACGATACAAGGTATCAATCGTAAATCTATCTAAAATGAATACAGTTTGATAAATAGCATATATATATATACTAATTAATAATTAATTACGATACAATTATTAAATTTGTTAAACTTATTAATAGTTACCTATATGATCAATTTCTCCGATTTGAGTGTAAGATGTGTTCATAATTGTATTTTTAATACTTAAATTATTTTTCCGGAATTCGGTAAAAATAGATGATACCCGAAATATATTATCATAGGTGTAAATAAAACTTACAGATAACAAATCTGAACTGTATTTGAATATGGTTTATTATGTTTGTATATATATAAAAAAAATAATTAACATATAATTGTCATGTTATTTAAGTAAAATACTAACTTATTTAAAATAGTTATATCGTATTTTCTGACCAATGAAGCAGAAGTATTATACGTTATTTTACGAATCGATTTCATAGAATTCGAATAATAATATGTCATATCAATGCTTTTTATATTACCAGCAATATAGTAATAATAAGAAATTGTGCAATTATCATATTTTAATATATGCAATTTACCTGCATCCGTGTAATTCATAAATATCTGAAAATGTGATTATAACATAATATTAATTAAGATATAAACCAAATACGGAATTTAAAATAATATTATTTATAATTTATTTAACTATTCTAGAGTTTTATTTGATTTAGAATGTATTTAGAATTCTCATATTAATAACCTCCCTCTTATAATATTTAAACGACATAATTGAAGGGAATTTAATACTTGTAAGATGTCCTTTGAAGTCGAAGTGTCGAATATATGTAGAAAATTGTAATGAATAGTAGGTTTTAATTTCTTTTAAAAAGATTTCATATTTGAAACTGTGGTTTGTCCGAGATGATGCAATATTAATTAGATGATCATTTTCGTCATATTGAAACGAGTATAATGCTCCGGTATCACTTCGAACCTTTGATATTCGTTGAGCCTGATAAAAAAATTGAATTAAAATATATAGGCTATGTAAAATGTTATATAAAATATATTATATAGTAGTTAACATGTAGTATATATACATATATATATATATATATATATATATATATATATATATATATATGTATATATATATATATATATATATGTTTATAAATAGTTATGTAGTAAAACATAAAGATGGAATTGTATAAAACGAGAAAGATCCTATAACCTCTTCATTTAAATATGTGTAGATGTAGCTGCCTCCGAAAGGATTACTAATTTCCACGAATACAGATCGTTTATTCATTATCGCATATTTATAATGGATTTCTACATCTCCGCGTTTCCACTTTATTAAATCTCCATTTTCATTGTATTTCAATAATAATGCATGTTTAGATATATCTAAGTATAAATATATATAAATACAATCCTTAAAGTGTATTATAAAGTATTATTTAAATAATAAATATTACAATAAATATTATTACAAATGAACACATACACACCCACATATATATATATATATATATATATATATATATATATATATATTTAACATCAATTATTATATATAATTATTGAATTAAATATATATATTATAATGCACATTATGATAATTTGTCACTTGAGTTTTTATGACTTAAGTTTTCCATCAATATATTAAACCATGAATACCATGATTTTATAGATCAACAACACATTTTATAACATATATTAGAAAACTAGTATTAGAAAAAATTTCTCCGAGGAGATATATCTGAATATTTATTTAAATAATATTTAGAAATAAATATAGCGATAAATTATTGACAGTGAGAATATATCGCAAGCAAAAATTGAAATTATAGTATCAAATATGAAGTAGTAAGTGTTTGTTTATTTGTGTCATTTCTCATCCTTGTGTCGCATAGTCCGACAATTGATCATCCAATTCATAAGTTATTTTGGTTGTTTTAGTTATTAATTAAATTATGGTATAGTAGTACTCTCATTTAACCAACTGTTTAATATAAATTAAACAATGTATTATTTAAATATTAGATATATTTAAATTCCAAAAATTATTCTCAAGAATATTAATAAGTAATATAGTATTAAAAATATATATACAGTATTTGATTTTTTTGCTAAGACCAATGAAAACAAATCTATAGAAAAGTTATAAAACCAAAATCGTCTATATTTAATATCTTAATAATTATTGTAGTTTGAGGTATAACTATTCAGATGTGTTAATTTCAAATTATTTAATCTACCTTTGGAAATTGATTTAAAAATATATAAAGTTTTATCATCCTATACTAAATCTTCCTATACTCTGAGATATAAATTATACTCGTTTTAAAAAATGTTCATAACTACAAGCTAAATTGTATATATCGAGTAATTACCATGACGTCTATTAATAATGATCTAATTATATAGAATATATTATGACATTTAGATTATCAGACTATTTATATTATTATTTATATTTCATAATTACATATTGAATAAGATAAATATTTATGTAAAAAAAACAATTAAACAATATTAGCTATTGAAAACGGATTGAAAACTTATATTTAATAATTAAATATCCTGAATGAAAAGATAATTCAAAAATTAAACTCGATATTAAATCTACGAAATATATATACTCATTTTAGAAGATGATATGCATATCAAAAGCTGGAAATACAGAACTACAGAATATAATTATATTGCAAGAATATATGATAATTAATCTAAAGAAAAATCCAAGATAAGGAAAATAAAATATACACATATAGATATATAAATATATATATATATATACACATACATACAAATATATATATATATATATATATATATATATATATATAATTAATTAATGTAGATGATGCTCAATTAAAATAATCGCAATAGTAAAATATAAAAAGATAAAAAGTACATTATAAATATATATATATCGAAAGATTAGATCATTTTCGATAGTTTGTTTTTCTACAAATTAAAGTTAAAATAATAAATAACATATAACTCATAAGAATGATAATACCATCGATACCCAAAATTATCGCATATTCAAGTAGCAGGTAATATAGAATAATAGTTAATAATAATAGTTAATACACAACATATACTAGTTAATAGCACGACCAATAGGATATATTTTTAGATTAAAACATAAATGAAATGTCATAAACAATTACAATTACATATGGAGAACAAATATCTGAAGATAAAATTATAAATATATCTGTCGTTATTTGTGTTTTATTATAAGTGTGTACTATATTTAATTTAAATCTATATATTATTAAATATTGACATGAGTTTTAGTGTTTCTATAAAACTAATATGATAAAACAACAAATTTACACCACTTATATTATATTATTACAAGTATTATTATTTTTTATATATATATATATCTATATATATATATATATATATATATATATATATATATATATATATATATACCTGTTACTTGATTAATAATGGGAATAAATTGAATTGGTTGATTGGCTTCGTTATGATAAATTTTAAGTATTATTTTATCATAATTATTGACAATTGATTGCAATTTATTATATGGTCTATATACTACCTTAATTAATAATATTCCGTTTATCTATGTAAAAACAGGTTTGTATATAAATCAATCATTACATATAATTAATAAAATACTAACATTGTATAATTGTTTATAGTTATTATTATTAATTATTTTATACAATTTTAATAATAAATAAGATTAACAATAGTGTAACACAAAATTAATTAGAGTTAAAAAATATTACACTGATAGTAATATCCGAGATACTGGAGGACATTTTGTACTAATTGTTTAAATAGTTTTCTATATATGGTTGCACGAATATGTGCAAGAAGTTTATTCTCTAATAATGGTGTAGCTATTGAGAAGGATCAAGTATAAATTCACAAACTTACAGGGTATTTTTTATGGAGAAGCGAGTATATATATATATATATATATATATATATATATATATATATATATATATATATATATATATATATATGTGTGTATGTGTGTATGTGTGAATGTGTATGTAAGTATTAGTGAATTTGTATGCGAGTGTGTATGTGTGTATATGAAGAGTTTATTATACATATAGAATTTAACATATTGATAAATGTTCTATAATGTGTTTACGAATTAAAATGAACGATATAGAAAAATAACAAATAAAAGTAATAAAGCGTGAATAGGTAAGTGTAAGTATTAAAAAATATAATGAAGATGATTATTCCAACCTGAGAAATACCAGCGGGAGGTAAAGTGTTAAAAAAATATATACTGATATTTGTTTTAATTAAACATATAAATATATTAAAATATCAGACGATAACAATTTATTAATAATAACATATTATATACATAAATTATATAGATTTTTAATCTTTTAATCTTTTATATACGTATTATATATATATAACGAGAATGAAGATAATACTAACCGATAGTACTTTAGTAGATTTAGAATTTAATCCATCCAATTTATTTTTATCAAAAGTTATTTTCCATTGAAGTTCGTTCCATAGATTATTGTTATATAATATACGTTTAATCTGTATTGCAGATCAGGATAAAGTAAATTAATTAATTGAATTAAAATGAAATAAATAGATAACTAACTATTATTTCGTTCAACTGTTCTGATTTCTGTAACTCTATTGTCATAAGTTTTAGGAATATATTGGAAGGCAATTGTATATTCATATTAAAATTGAGATCATTTATCGTTTTCTTTTCCAATTCTTTGCTTATTATAATAGTGTTATTCAAATGATCAAATATTTGTAATCCACTTAAGAGATTTTTCTTTTCAATCATTAATTCGGTTGTATTTAATTTTATTTTTAACTGATATCCAGATGACTATTTTTTATTTCAAAAATAACTTAATATCATATTAAAATAATGTTTAGATAAATTATTATTTCAGGTATAAAACTAACATGCTTCGCATTTATAATTCGTCCATGAATATCATATATATATTCAACTAATTTACCATTACAATAAAGTTTCTTTTTTAAGAGTCTTAAAATTTAAACATAAAAATAATAATATTTTATATATAACCATGATTAATGCTTGCTATAATATTTATATTTATAATAATTAGTTAATTACTAAATATAATATTCCTACGCTAACTCATTTTCATCATATTCATATACTGCATACGCGCCATTGCTATCTATATACTTATTTAACATAATGGGCCCAACTTCCAATTGAATGCTGTATCCGTTACGGGTTGTCAGATTAATGTTCTTGGATCTACTTAAATAATCCAGAGCAATAATCTGTTGATTAATAATCGATGGTAATTGAATACAGGAATATCATTAATGAAAATGTTAATGAAAAAGTATAATAATATATATTGCCTAAAATGATTGTAATAATATTATATAATATTATTAATATGTGTATTATATTAGTTCATTTATACTAGATTACCAAAATACCCGGTTGGTATTCAATTATTTTTTCTATATCATAGTAATATATATAAGGTAATTAATAATTAATATAAGGTAATATTAATTAACTTTTACTTTTTTAAATTACTGTATTGTATCTATAGATAAATTTACAGTTTTTGATAAATATTCATTATAGAATAAAAAATAATATCAATTCAAATTATAATAATATATTTAATATATATATATATATTATATGTTTATATAAAAACAATCAAATTAATTATTTAAATTTAACATCACTCAAGTGGTAACCAAATTATTTCATTTTGGTACATATTCCTCCACCGGGTATCTTGGTAATGTACATCATTCATATGTAAATTTATTTAATATATTTAAAGTATTAATATTATTATGATTGATATTTACATTTTTATTTCCAATATCTTTAATTTGTTCTAATTTCATTTTCCCATTAAAATTGATATATTTAAAGAAATACATGATTTCTTTTGTAAATAAATGTAATGTATATTTATGAACTCCATTTCGATCAAACACAAATGACTCTACTGTCTTAAGTTAAATAATTGTCTTAGATTAATATAATTCATGTTTTTAAATTATGAAAATAATTTACCTCGGGATTATCTATCGTATATGTATTGTAATCGCCATTCATATAGCGGGAAGCAATGCGAAGCAATCTATTGTTACCATTATCGCTGACATACAATATATCATCTGGTGAAAATGTCAGGCAAGTTGGAAAGTAGAGGATCACCTGTGAGATGTTTAGATTAATTAATAACTCGGTAGCACATATTGGTTTGCTACAGCATAACATAGATGCATTAATATGCCTAACATCAGTGGTTGTATCGATGTATGGGTTTTCTTTGCATTCGCATTTTTTAAAGTTACATATGCAATATTGATTGAAAAATTTTTCGTCCAATAGATTTTTACCGACAAATATTTTTACTTTTCCCGATGTTAACTTAATGGAAATTAAGTTTAATTATGTTACACTTATTAATTATAATATGGATATGAATTTAATTCAGCTAACCATTATTCTTACGCGGTGTATTTCAGCTTGATCATTTTCAATAAAATAAAGGTCTCCATTTGAAGAAAATGATATATCGACTACTGAAGTCAATATAACTTCTCTAGTATCTATTAATTAGAGATAATATAGTGTTCGCAGGTAATATGATAATATATATGTGAATAAATATTTATTTAAACTATATTTTACCTTAATAGATTTATTTAATTTTAACAAATTATATAATGAAAATAAAAATGTGTAATCAATTTATATATATATATATATATATACATAAATATATATATATATATATATATATATATATATATATATATATATAATATATATATATATATGTATATATAAATAATAAAATTAAATTAAATTAATCTTTCATAATTTTAATAGCTCTATATTAAAATATAATTTTATACCCAAAATTCCATATTGTTTTATCAAATTTTACATAAATATAATAAAGTTGAAAATGAATAGCTAATAATAAGAAATATTTATGAATGGTAGTAAATATTAATAAATAGTATTGACTATAGCACATTAATAAATAGTATTGACTATTATATGTTAGCGATTATTTATGATTATTAGTGAATATACTAGATTAATGATACATTTTAGCAAATATCAAAAATATGGAATATTATCAAATATTGTCAAATATTAGAGAATATTAGTCAAGAATATCCAATAATAATCAATTGTAATGAATATAAGTTCATATTAGAGCATATTAAAACATAATGTGAATAGTAGTGAATATTAGCTACTGGTTATAAATAGTAGTGAATATCAGTAATTATTTGTGAATAGTAGCAAATATTAATTAACATTGCCGAATATTAATAAATAATATTAAATATTGGTGAATAATAATGAATAGTAATAATAATATTAATAATATTAATAATATTAATAATAATAATGAATAATAAAAGTAAATAGTTGGTATAAATAATAAATAGTAACAAATAATATAAAATAATAGTGAATAGTAGCGATATTATGCATGCTATTATAAAGATTATTATATAAATTATATACTATTATATAAATCTAGAATCAGAGCTTTGCTAAATAATGAGTTATTTATTATTTGTTTATTATTTTATTTTTTTGTATTATACAGTAACCGTCACAGTAGACTACTAGAAACTAACGCATGAAAAATCATTACAATTAACCGGAAATATATGGATGTACTGTTCTATGCAACTATTTTAATAATATATATTATTATTATTACAGGATTTAGATTTAATAAATAAATCAGTACTGCATTCTAATATACTAAAATGTGGGAGACTTTATTATATATATATATAAATAGATATCAATATAATTATATAGATATATAATTTCTATAACTAATTCCATTATTGCAATAGGAATAATTTCCTAGAATTGTTATTAGCATATTTTCTCTTGATATCTTATGAATTACATTGCCATCACTTATATAAAGTGAATTATCAATATGGTTTATTGCCAATGATATTTTATTTATCAATTTTACCTGAGAATATAAAGATTAATTATATAATGATTGTATGTGATTATATATGTGGTATAATGTATTATTTGTTACATTAATAAATAATATTCATATACATATACAAAATAAAAATGAATTTCCTTCTAACTTCTGCCAAGTGAATTGGAATATTGCATGGCATCTGTGGTAAAACTAATGTACGCAAATTACTACCAATTATTGTATAAATTCTACCATCTTTGGTAATTTTTCGAATATTAAGAGTATCTGAGAAGTAAATTGTTCCGTCTTTGTCAATTGTAAGAGCTGCATAATATTGTAAAATAATTAAGATATAAAATTGATGAAATGGTAAAGTTAATATTAGTAAGTAAGTTAAAAGTTAATGAAATATAAATATAGTTGTTAATAATATATAAATATCATTATATATCTAAATATTATTACTAAATCAATACATTAATAATATTATGTATCCCATTGCATTATTATTATTACTGATAAACTGATATAAATAATATATGTATTACTGATAATTTAGATAAAAATAACATTATAATAATAATATGCTCTCCTCTAACATTAACAGGTTTATTCAAAATATAATTATTAGAAATATGTAAATACTTATCCAAAATGTCAATATACTATAAATAACATATTTTAATTTTTTAGATATAAACTAAATAGTTAAATTTGTGATTACAGATTAAAGGTCAAAATTAACTTCTCAATTTTAACGATTGGTCTAAAATATTTAATAATTATAGAATAAATTTAGAATAATTCTAAAATAAATACACTTTTATTAATTATTCCAAAAAACATATATAACATATAAATAATATATGATAACCTAATGGATGGAGAAGTGAAGCTTGTATAGCATAATCCCCGTCGCCACATTGTTTAGGTCCAGGATAACAAAGCCTGTCTAAGTTTTTAAGGAGTTATACACATAATACAAATTATCTTATCTCCATAATGAATATTTAACTATCTCGATTGTAAAATATATAATATATTAGTTATATTGATATATTTTAGTTATATCGATATTTTATATAATAATGAACAAACCTTTACTGCCAGCAATAGTACGATAATTGTTAGTAATATCTGTAACTTCGTCCATTATTTTAACAACAATAATTCTATTATTAGCAGGGTTGGTGATATATAAATGGCCATCCAGTGGAGAAAATGCAATAGAATACTTGAATTTATTAGGATTTTCACTATAATGATAATATGATTAAAAAATCAATACCTACAAAACACTTTATATTATTATAATAGCGGTATTCTACTGTAACATACCGATACAGTTTACTTGTAATAAATAACCTCATTCGTAGTATGGACTTAGTTATTTTTGTATTTTTTGGTATTTTTCTTATGAGATTCCAATCTGCAACATAAATGCTTCCATCTGATCCACTTGCCAAATCAACTATATATTTTACTCTACCTACATAATTATAAATAATAGGCATATGCTTCGTTAATAAAAATAAGATCATAATATATTATTAGAATACTATTTCTATTGGCATATTTGGCATACCATTTATATCATCTGTATTTCCAATACTATCGAGATTATTATTTCTTTGTTTTCCATCAAATCCTAATATGCGAAGTACTTTCAAAGGCTGATTTTTTAAATATATATTTTTTCCGTCACCCATGTGGAGAATACCTAAATTAAATTAATTTTACGAATGCAATTTCCGTGAAAACCATACTTATCACAACATTTAATTACCAAGGTCAAATTATATCCTCTTTGATAAATATAAATGATATAATAAATTTTAATATAATAAATATATAGATATAAAAATCTATATATCCATGCAAAAACATATAACCATGTTTAATATTGTAGGCATGGTGAATATTAATATTCCAATTTCCGATATTCGTGGATTTTATATCGTAACCGGAAATTTTCTCAATTTTAGTAACTGTAAAAACTCGATCACATCCTTCGTAAATATAATCCACGACAACTGTAGCAAATATTACATTTTTAAATGTAATTGTAATTGTATAAGTAATAATACATTTTAAAATAATTTCTATAATTTTAAAAATAATTTATAATCGTGAACAAATTGTATTAATAACGAGATTATTTACTGATATTTATGGGAATAAATGACACTAACTATTTGCGTTTACAATTCCATAGACCTTTTGTCTGAAGACGTTCTTTTTATCCCATTTGAAGATGTAGAAAGTATTAGATTTGGCAATATAGTGTTTCGAAGATGTAACACCTTCAACGCTAACTCTGATCTTGATTGACCTCAAGCTTCCTTTGGAACTAGTCAGTTGGATGTACAATATCGAATGATAGCCTTCGCATTTCGATGAATGATATATAAGATGTAGATGTGTGTCTTCTATAGATATACTATCTTGTATTACCTGTAGCATTTTCAATGTAGAGAATATATATATATATATATATATATATATATATATATATATATATATAAGTTAAGAGGACAATTGTAAGTATAGTTTAAACTTAAACTTAAATTATTCAATAATCGTACCATTTTTATTCAATAAATTATTCGTCTAACAACATTTAAAATTATAATGTAAGAATTCTTCTAGTAAAGAACTTCATATACATATATATGGCAATCGTCTCAATATATAAATATTCTATATTAAATGTCAGGTATAAATAGTATACCTGAGTATCGACAATCACTTGGTTGCTTATAGGACAAGCAGAATTCTTAGATGTTGTAATAGGATTTACTATTGAAGGATAAATATTCAAGTAATTGTGAACAGTCAGACATTTCTTAGTTATGGATTGAGTTATTATTTTCTTTTGATTATACCGTCTACAAATTTAATTTATAAATAGATTTAATTATATTTCGTACTTATAATATTATAATTAGTCAAATAAACTAATCTAGAAATTGTTTATCTATTATTCTTAAATTTTATAGAGTTATCAATTTCTTTAAATTCTTATAATTAAATTAACTTATAAGTTGTTTAAAGAAATGACTATATTATCAAAACTACAATAAAAACCTCAAAATAATAGTTGGTATAGTTAAAAATGTATTCCAATGTACATATACAAATGTTTTTTCCATGAAGTAGTTGTCGTGTATGAATTTGATTTGCATAGACTCCCCTCCATTAACATAAAAATAGAATCTATTCATTTTTAGAATTAAATAATTTATGAATTATAACTATAGATGTGTAATAAGTATAAACATATGTATAAGCCTAACTAACTGTCCTGAATCTCTAGAGAAAGTATAGCCATACATATTTATTTTTGGAACAAATATCTTTACTCCCTGTATTGATTTTCCTTCTGTATTTTGCACGCGTCCTATAATTACTGCAACTCTTCTATAAGAATAAGGTATTATTATATATATTAGTATATTATTTATATGTTAGGTCTATATAAATAGCCTACTATTTTATGAAGTGGATACATTACGATTAGCTATACTAGCCCTTTATCGTAGAAGTAATTTTGAGTGCTCGACTGCGAAGTATTTTTGTAGATAATGAAGTTGGTTTTCTTAAAAAAACTGTCACGAGGTAGAAATGATGAATTTATCTGTTTTAAATATACGACAGGTTCAATGAGTTTTCTGCAGTAATTTGATTCTTTGCAGTGTTGCTTACTACAACACGTCGAACGTATGCAGTTTGATAGTCCATCTAAGAAGGTACAATATTCTTAATAAATATGCAAATATATTGATTTATATAATGGTTATTCTGTGTTTGAGGATTGGTTAAGAGATCTAATTGTTATGATAATATACATTTAATATAAATGATTTATCGGAAATGTAATAGCATGCCTATTTGTTATTGATACAATGATACCTTCTGTATATAGAGTAAACTTCTAATATAGAGTATATTGTATTACGTATTCATCTAGAGATATTAAAATATAAATACAAAATATATATAGTGTATGTTTGTGTGTGTGTATGTGTGTGTATGACTATGCGAGTGAGTATTTGTATTTATTAATAGTTGAAATACGAGGCTTAATGTATTCAATGGGTATTAATTTAGTTGTCAATCTCCAAATCTCGGAAGCTATTCATACCTACGCCATCTTCCTTATGGTAGCTGCAATTAATAGCCATACGTACGTCGCACAAATCACCCATCCATGAATCATCACAAATGCAAATATACTTCAAGTTAGTGTTTAGAATGCAAGTGCCGCGTAAAGTGCAATTCTTATCACATTCAATGTTCGTAGAATTATCAAAATCTGTATAAATTATTTTAAAACTCAATATTAAAAAAATATATAGTTTATATTCTTATATATCAAATAGTATATTTAATACTTATTCATTTTATATATAAACGCAATAATTATACTAACTTTCTTTATATCCTTTATGTGCGCAAGTGCAAGTCTTACAACCATAATTGTCATTAAGGAAAAGTGGGCAACTTTTTATTTTACAATTCAAATTAATAATACATTTCGTTTTGTCGTCGTCAATATCTTTAACATGGTTTAATGTTTATGTTCATCATATAAATTTATTTCTAATATAATTATATATCTATATTGATCTAAATATTATATACTAGATTTTATTATTATATATGTTTTACATATGTTATATTAATAATATAATATATTATCTAGTATCTGCTAAATTTATATATTTAGTAATACATTATAAAAAACTTATATTTAAAATAAAATGGATTAATATATACAAACCGTAATGACTTCCTAATGATTTTTAAACTTGTTATCCTAACCTTAATTATAAATACAATCTACCTTGTTTATTATAAATACAATCTACTACTGTTTATATTATTTAATTTTTAATTTCACGAATTATATTCTAAATTGTATTCGATAACAAATTACTCACTACAAATCTAATCATTTAATTAATTTCAATATATAAATATAAATGCAAAATATCTACAATTTTGTAATACATATTAAAATTATAACTAAATTGAATACTTTATTATTAACTTTACTTAATAATAATAAAAAGTATTACTAAACGTGATAATTGTTAATTATAAAATAGTACAATAAAAACAAATAAACTATAATCTAAGACCTAGGTAATTATAAGAAATGACTATTTTTAAAATATACTAAAGCATTATTTATTTTCCAAATCACTAACAAACTTTTACATAACTAGTATTACATTTGTATTACTAAATCCTAATGCATTCACTACTTATACTACATAAACAAATCCTAATAATAAAATAACTACTAAAGTAATTAAACTACCTAAGTATGATTAATAATAAGTAATAACCAACAAGAATATTTAGCTAACATCAAACAGAAATTTAAAGTTTCATATTTCAAAGAGGTGATAATATATTTTAATAAATAAACCATATAAAAATTATCTGAACAATTCTTATCTAAAACTATATCAAAATAATATGCATTAGTGAAAGATTGATCACATATTAAATTAAATTAAATTTTAATAAATATACTAACTTACAAGAGAATTATGGATTATTGTAATATGTTATGGACTAGCCAACATTATTGACATAATCCTTTTCTAAGTGAAATATAAGTTAATGGACAAATACTTTTAATAGAAATATCCGTTGATTTGTACACACTAGATAATTAATTTATTTATATTACTGTAACCATATTTCTAACATTATTTCTCACAAACATTGTGAAATTGTAAAATCGCTTCAATTATGAAGAATTATGTAACAGAATACTTCTCTGAGATAAAACTATGTTAAAAACTACTAGTTAATTCGATAATAAAAAATTAAATATATTTTTATTGAATTAAAATACTTAAAATATTAACTACTAATCTTATATTAGAACTAATATATTATAACTAATACATGTTATTTACTTAGTTATATTGTTTTATGTCTTTACTTCCATCATCATATGTATCATCATAACCATTATGATCATCATAATCATCATTATTATCATCATCATCAACATCATACCATCATCATCATCATCATTCTCATTACAATCATCACAATCATTACATATACACTCACACACACACATATAAATATATATATACATATATATATATATATATATATATATATATATATATATATATATATATGTGTGTATGTGTGTTTTTGTTTGCGTGCATTTGTGTAGGTTGTGTATATGATTATGTTTATATAACTAAGATATATCTAACCGTATACTTTTGGTTTTATTAAATATCCTGCTATCTATAATTTAAATGTTAATTGATATTATAAAGACAAAATAAAATAACATTATATATAATATTAGTTATATTGAATTATTAACAAACTATTATAATATGTAATATCATAATTTATGTAATTTGGTCATATTATAATAACTGCTGGTATTTTTCGAATACAATTAAAACATATTTCAGTGTAGATATTCAAAATAGGATAATGATTTTATTTATAAATGTAAAACATCATTGTAAATTAATTATCTAAATAATGTTGAGTATAAGTATTATAAATATTATAAGTATTTAGATATATCATATGTCATCACTTATTATCTATAATTAAAATGTACTTTGTTCTAATTATCAATTATATCAAAAGTAAATATGTCAAATATGTTATTATAAATATTATAAGTATTTAGATATATCATATTTTATTACTTATTATCTATAATTAAAATGTTCTGTGTTCTAATTATCAATCATATGTAAAAGTAAATATGTCAATAAATACTTTATAAATATTATGATTCAATTTTTCTTTCTTGTGATTATATTATGTGCATTGGTTAGATAGGCTGTGAAACATGCCACATTGTTTACAAATAATTGTATTTAGGCATTGGCTAGCTAGGTTGTTAACTGTGCTGCATTGTTTACAAATAATGATTTTCTTATTTTTGCGGTTCATACATGTTTAATTATTGAATATATATATTGCATTGATATCAATACTATTTCTACTAGTTACCGATGTAAATAATTAAATAAAATAATGTGGAAAGTGCATATTTATTTATAATAATATATATCATAAAATCTATATGTAAAGAATTTGGAAATATATGTTGATACTATTAAAACTAATATGCATGTTCTTAAAATATGTCATTAATTATCATTAATTAAATACGTCATTGATTATCAAATTACGAAATATATATATTAAAAGAAGTAATTTTTTGAACGAGTTTAAATAATTTTTTCAAATCATAAATATTTTAATACTATATTAAAATATGTCATTAATACACTATTGATTATCAAATTACGAAATATATATATAAAAAAGAAGTAATTTTTTGAACGAGTTTAATTTTTTCAAATCATAAATATTGTGATACTGTATTTGAATACTATTAGTCCTCAAATATAAGATTAATACCTCGTAATTGGTACATTTATAATATAAACATTTAAATTTATTATATTTTATATATCTATTTTTTAAGTTTTCATTGATTATAAAATAATTGTATTATGTATATTCAACATTGTATATATATATATTTCAATTTGTTGCCAATTTGTAGCATGAAAATTAAATTATTTTTAACCCTTTACAAATATCAAATATGATACCTTTTGGAATTGCGCTATATTTATAAGTATCTTTTAATAAATAATGTTGCTCAGTTTGAACTTCATATTCCTTGATAGCTTCTTTATATAATATAAAATCCTCCTCATGGGTTACTTGTATTATTAAAATAATATTATTATATGTATTAATGTATTCACTATCTATAATATTTGTATTAATAAACTTGATATTAGATATTGGATGCCTATATATAGGAATTTAAAATATATTCTACGAAATTTTATAAATTATTTAGACTTCACGCTCTTATAAAGTTTCAAATTTTAATATACAATTCAAATAATTTTATAATTATATATTATAATATTGAATAAATATATATTTTATATGTAATAATTATATTATTTAAGCACGATTTACGAATTATTATATATAGAGTCTAACAAATATAATACACTAAAAAATATACATTTCCCTTTATTTTTTATTATGAAATAAGTTTTGGTAAACTATAGTTTTACTATAGAATATATGCTAAAATTCTAGTTATGGCTAAATTCAAAATATAAATTTTAAGTAATATCTCACATTAACTATTAATATATCTAGTATAGCTAGTTATTTCAAGTTTATTCCGTATATATGGAATGAAAAAATTGTATATTGAAAATAAATGTGCATTTTCCACATATTTTCTATTTACATTAACTAGTAAAAGTTCTATTGATATCAATGCAATATCTATATTTAATAATCAACCATGTATGATCCAAACAACAAAGACATGAAAAATAAAATTATTAGTAAACAATCATATTAGCATGTTTCACAGCCTATCTAGTCAATGCCTAAATACAATTATTTGTAAACAATGTTACATGTTTCACAGCCTAACGAGCCAATGCCTATATTATGTATTTAACTTTTTAAAATATATATATATCAATTAATTTAAGATATAGATAATATTTATATAGGTATTATATATTTAATAGTTTTAATACTCATAAATATACTGTAATATAGTTTTAATATAGTTTTAAATAGTTTTCTAATGATATATGTCATATATAAAAAATAAATATACGGGTAAAATCTTAATAGCCAATCCTTCTAGATAATCCATTTAAACCAAACAATATCACTATACTAAATATTTACTACCGTTTTTTGATATCCAAATAATATTTATGTAGTATTTATTTTAAATGTTTGTAAAATGAATATATATATATATGCGTGTAAAATGAAAACAATTTAATTCATGTTCTTATTGAAATTATGAATATTATATTTAACATTTTTTTGAATATAATATTAGATAATGCAAACTACAAATAATAAACATTAACTAATTGTTAAAATGTTTAATTAATTTTATGATTTTAATTATTTTTATTTATAATCATATATATTTAATACAAATTTATAAATAATATTAAAATAACTAATATGTTTTATATTAATATATATATAAATATTAATTGCGTAATATTCGAATTTTGTTTTTTTTAGATATAGAAATATTGAATTATTTTTAAGCCTGAAATCATTATTCAACATTTTTATATAAATATTAACATTATTATTATTGGCACGCTCTAAATATACCCACATGTGAACATATAAATTATACATAAAATATAATAATATATTTAGATTTCAGAGAAATCTTTCGCTGTAAAACAATATTCGTCGGACATATTTCTATTTCGAGAAATTTATATAAATTGAAATATCCAATTTTTATTTTATTATATCCAATTTTAAACGGCATTCTACAATAATAAATAATAAATTAATTGTATCCATAAAATATAATAGAAAATTGCTATTATTCAGTATTTTCAAATACGATATATCAGATATTACAATTAGGATATTTATATATGTATTTTCTCTTTTATATAAATACATATTACACAATATGTAATATAAATTTTGAATGATTAACGTATAACATATTTATGGATATCAAATTAATCTAGAATATTTCTATTAATCTAATATATATATTTCTAAATAGTCCATATAATTAAATGCATTACTATACATGATTAAATACTCGAGTTAACTTTACTATTAATATCATCATTTGCCTCATATTACCTCATATTAATGAGGTAATTAGAAATTATTGTTATTGTCAAATAGATATTTTTAAATTGTATTTCAAATCTTTTTACTTATATTATTTCTGACAGTATTTATGTTTATGCATTTTTATTTGATCTTGTCGTACGCAATTTGTATGGGGGTCATGACCCAGATTATTTTCTTCGTTATAATATGCTAAAAATTATTATAAAATATAAGTTATACACCAAAAGATTAGTAATATATAGTACATTATTATGCCATTTAAAAAATTTCTGTGAAATTTAAATATATTATTATATTTAATGAGTAATTTATATGTGGTAGTATTTAGAGCGTGTCAATAATAATAATGTAAATAGATATATTTTATACACATGTGATTTTCATTCTCAAAATAATATATTATTCAGTTATTATAAGTTTATGTGTAATAGTTGTATTAACAACACTGTAAAAAATAGAGTACAGAGGGGCTAATTTTTAGGGTACGGAAGACACAAAAACTCTTGATCTTTTTATTGTATCCTAATTAGGGTACATGGTTAAATAATCAATTAGGGTACGAAATGATTCATTTATATTGTACATATAGACATATATAAAATTATTTCATTTATGAGAGTATATTAGTATGTATCATTATATATAATTGTTAAAATTATTTCGATGAGAAAATACATTTACTATATATATATATATATATATATATATATATATATATATATATTCATATTTTCTCGTATATATATTTTAAATAGTTGACCTAATCAATAATATATGCAATTGTTGTACTTAGTTATTACATTTGTAATATATTGTTTCAAATCAAAACATATTTATAGTAAATATATTATAATATTTACAATTCTTAATAGACATTACATTTAAAAGTGTAATTGGCAGCTTAAAATACTCTTAATTAGGAATTTGTATATGGTATAATTGATAATATTTGAAATGCACTTTATATTATAAATGTCTAAAATCTCCTAAATAAATCATCTTTATATGTTAAGTAAATTTTTAAATGTTGGAATTATATAAAATACATTAATATGTAAATGGCGCTTCTTAATATACAAATACCCGAGAACCCATACAAATTGCGCAGCAGTACAAATTTCGCACGACAATCTACGTTATGCCTATAATATATTGATGTTATATATTATCATATTAACCGATAGAAATGCCACTGAAATAATCAGTATTATATATTTCATTTGAGAATCCTTAATTTCATCTGTAATATAACGGATATATATATATATATATAAATATTATTAAATTATATATTATTAAATAAAATATTATTAAATTATATATATATATATTAAATATATATATAAATATATAGCATATGTTGTATCGCCCCTCCCCCTGTCGTTTGGGTTTAAACAAATAATATATACAAAGATAATTTTTGTGGTATATTAACTTCGGTATTTGTTCATTATTGAGTATACTCATTATAGTAAATTTAGAAATTAATAAAATAGGTTGTCAGTATTGATTATATTTTTAAAGTTAGTAAGTTATGGTAGATTATTATTGAGTATTTAGGTTATGGATTATGGCGTGTATTATGAAATAAATAACTAAATGTAGAAAAGGGTGTTTTTTCATATATATTAACTAGTATTTATTAAATATGAAAATTATTAATTGATTTTTAAATATAAAAAATAACTGTTCCAATATCATTAATATAATATACTTCATATATGTATCAATAACTTAATAGTTACGAAACTATATGATAAAACATTCTTTGGTATTTTTGTAGCTATAATAAATTATGAATAATAATTATAACTTAATAATACAAGTATACAAAAATAAATTATATATAAATTAATTTCTAATATAATCAATTATAATATAAAATGTATGTGAGTATTTACAAATATGGGCATGATGGACAACATATATATACTTATTTATATGTATATATATATATATTTATATATATATATTCATATATAACATATCAGATTTGCTGTGTCAAACATTATAGGTAAACATATTACAAGCCCTGTCACTCTCGTATTTTTTCGTATATAAACAAATCATATAATATAAACATCACGTGATTGCTTAGATGATTTTCGGGGATAATTAAATAAATATAATAATAAAATATATATATCTACATATATTAATATATACGATGCAATTATTAAATTACAGATTTATCAGATAATGGAGAAACTGGTATATGTAAAGAAGATAATTTTATTGAAAATAATGATGTTGATATCTTTACA
>OZ038315.1:33643497-33647391 GCA_964035775.1 Osedax frankpressi
TCCTGCTTCGTATGCAAAAAAAATGATTGATTAATTATTTCCTTAAATGTATTCTTTGCTGATATTAATTTTAGTGATTCGTAATTTAGTCTTTTAATGTTGTAAGTCTTATTTTCGATATTTAATATAAATAAAATAGATTCTATTATTTTGCAAATATTAAATGTATCCCTCTGTTTTTATATATATATTAATGACGATTCCGCAAAATATTTTTAGTGCAATCTTGCACTCAATTTGTTTTAGAAATTTCCTTGTAAAGAATCCGGAGATATATACAATAATATCTATTTTATATTCTATTATTGTATTATTGATTGGCAGATTATCGTACGTATGATAAAGTTCCATAATTTGTGTTCGATTAATAACTTAGATATGTTAATGAAATATTTGCATTCATTGTTTATGCTGTAGTCTACAATATATATGTACCATCTAATATATCTGTATTAATATTTGAACTTTAACATATTAATGTATATCAATATACATAAATAAACGTAAGTAAAATATATCATTTGATACAAATATTATGATTAATTATAATAATTCTTTATAAACATCTTTACGCATTAATAATCTTTTATAGATTGTTTGAAATTGCTTTATATTCGGATTGATTGAATAACTACTATGATCCCTGACCTTGACTCATTGTATACGTCAATAAGTATTTAAAATTTGCTTTTATTAGTATGTTATAAACCTAAATAAAGAAATATATATATAAATATAGACATATATATATATATATATATATATATATTAATACAAATTTATATATTTATTTATATTTATCTCATGAACTACTTTTAGACCAGATATGAATCCGATAAATCCATTTTTACATGGAGATAAACAAATTGACATTCCACGAATATCAGACAATTCCATCAAATACTTATGTAATATTTTCAATCTTGGTTTCCAAACTGTTTAGTTAATATATATAACCATAACTTTTTTATTATTAATTTTAATATAATAATTACCTCATTTTTCTGACTCAATGGACTCTTGAGATATTTTCCACATGGAGAACGAATATTTAAGATATCAAATGTTTAATCAATCATTAGACAAAATTCACTTGTTGGTCCAGCATCAATAAAATGGGGGACGATTGATAACATATTTCATATATTTTAACGCATCAGCTACACTTTGACTAAATAATTGAGTAGCTAGTTTAACCTAAAAATATGATCTTTTATTAATATTATATATATCAATATATTACGAATAATCATTGTGATTTAAAATTAATATGCTGCTCAGTTAATTTATTTGCAAGATGTAATACATTTTCCTTTTGATACTGATGGAGTAAATCAAAATATTTCCAACTTATCATTTGCCCTATAATGTTTGATATTGTATTATAAATTAGAATATTGTTTATTAGGTTAATTATTAAACCGTTTCCATTTGTAATGTATTTATATGTAAACAGGGCTCCTCTAATTAACTTCAACATATGACAATGATTTAATAGGAGAGCAATATTATAATTGATCTTTGGATGCTTGAAAAATGGATTTAGTTGTGGAAAGCTCATATTTCATCCAATTTCTTTCATCATTGAAATATGTATACTTTTAATATTAAAGTAAACTATAAACTATGTTACTCCTTTTGGAGATTTAAATTGAGTATGTTTACAAAAGAGAGCTCTACAGATTGGCATTATAACTTTTAAAATTGAGAAGTTAGAAAAAATATACAATTTAAAATAATAGTCATCCAAGATGACGGCCATTTTGTCAACTCTCGCTCGCAGTTTTTGTTTACATTCGCTATCTAGGTAAATAGAAATCTATGGTAGTAATATATATATAATAATAATATATGGCATAATTTACTAATAAAAAGTTTATACTCTATCATTATATTTATATATTACTAGATACTATAGACCCAGCGATGTCCGGTATTCTATGGAATATGTTATGTAATTTTAATACATATATATTCATAAGTTACATATATCGTAATAAGCAAATACAAAAATCTAGCTCTCTTGTATCTTGTGATGTACGGTAATCGATGTTAATGTTAAGTGTTTAACTATATGTTATGTATAAATTTGCATTTATTATATTTAAAATTTTATTAAATTTAACAAATATACACGAATAATATTATCGAACTAATGTATCACTTAAGTAATATACATTTCTGAACAACTCAGCATATATATAATATATTAAATATGATTATATTTTCGATGATATTTAATTTATCAGATTATCAGATTATATGTTTGTATAGATGAATCTTATAATTATTATTTGACTAATAATGATATATAGTATATATCATAAAGTATATAGTATATATCATAAAGTATATGGTATATATCATAAAGTATATAGTATATATCATAAAGTATATAGTATATATCATAAAGTATATAGTATATATCATAAAGTATATAGTATATATCATAAAGTATATAGTATATATCATAAAGTATATAGTATATATCATAAAGTATATAGTATATATCATAAAGTATATGGTATATATCATAAAGTATATAGTATATACCATAAAGTATATAGTATATATCATAAAGTATATAGTATATATCATAAAGTATATAGTATATATCATAAAGTATATAGTATATATCATAAAGTATATATTATATATCATAAAGTATATAGTATATATCATAAAGTATATAGTATATATCATAAAGTATATGGTATATATCATAAAGTATATAGTATATATCATAAAGTATATAGTATATATCATAAAGTATATAGTATATATCATAAAGTATATAGTATATATCATAAAGTATATAGTATATACCATAAAGTATATAGTATATATCATAAAGTATATAGTATATATCATAAAGTATATAGTATATATCATAAAGTATATAGTATATATTGTATACGTATCATTAGTTGTTTCTTGATGATATATAGGTGATCGGCTATCGCCATCATGGTACCATCTTTAAGATCTTATTGTTAAAATTCATATAAATACACTAAAGTAACGGACAAGTATCCAGGTCACGAATACGCTGCATCGATCGAACCTAAGCGGATGTATAGAAAACAAGCAAGTGATACTTCTCTACTACATACATCAAATAACAGATCATAATGTCGAAAACCCATATCATTTATAAGTATGTTTGTGTGTGATTATAACCCGACTACACAAGAAATAGCGGCGATCTATTCTTGAACATAGATTACCAATATATCGAAGACACGCTAGGATGTGATATTATCGGTGGTCATTCTACAAACCCAGACATGTAATAAGGTTGGTTACGTAAATATGCAATGTGATGTGCGATTACATTAAATTAACGCAATTTCCTTGGCAGTATATTGCAAAAATAAATGTTTACATGTGTCGTATGTTTTTTTAGGATCTAATTTCAGTTCATATAAATTATGATAAAAATAAAATATAACACATAATATAACCAAGCAAGATATTTAATCTAGAATATTTAATCGAATCTCTACATCATTTAAATATACTTTAATGAGTTATAAATCTTATTTACCGTAAATCAGAAAATATTTTCATACATATTTTCATACTAGATATATATACACTTTTAATAAGCATTTAGTAATTATACTGATGTATTGTAATCTAACATCCAACAATCTACACATTAACATTTATTAATATTAACATATATGTGTAATGTTGATCCGAGTCTAAACGATAGATAATATTCAAATTAAAATTGTTTTCCAGGTGGATATAACATGCTATATTATAATATATATGTATTTATATTAATTTATGAAATTACGACATACGTCACATGATATTACTATATAAAACTGATTTTAAAGACAAAGTATGTACAGTGTACAGTGTACAGTGTACAATGTACAGTGT
>OZ038315.1:33647591-33652591 GCA_964035775.1 Osedax frankpressi
GATACTATTAAAACTAATATGCATGTTCTTAAAATATGTCATTAATTATCATTAATTAAATACGTCATTGATTATCAAATTACGAAATATATATATTAAAAGAAGTAATTTTTTGAACGAGTTTAAATAATTTTTTCAAATCATAAATATTTTAATACTATATTAAAATATGTCATTAATACACTATTGATTATCAAATTACGAAATATATATATAAAAAAGAAGTAATTTTTTGAACGAGTTTAATTTTTTCAAATCATAAATATTGTGATACTGTATTTGAATACTATTAGTCCTCAAATATAAGATTAATACCTCGTAATTGGTACATTTATAATATAAACATTTAAATTTATTATATTTTATATATCTATTTTTTAAGTTTTCATTGATTATAAAATAATTGTATTATGTATATTCAACATTGTATATATATATATTTCAATTTGTTGCCAATTTGTAGCATGAAAATTAAATTATTTTTAACCCTTTACAAATATCAAATATGATACCTTTTGGAATTGCGCTATATTTATAAGTATCTTTTAATAAATAATGTTGCTCAGTTTGAACTTCATATTCCTTGATAGCTTCTTTATATAATATAAAATCCTCCTCATGGGTTACTTGTATTATTAAAATAATATTATTATATGTATTAATGTATTCACTATCTATAATATTTGTATTAATAAACTTGATATTAGATATTGTATGCCTATATATAGGAATTTAAAATATATTCTACGAAATTTTATAAATTATTTAGACTTCACGCTCTTATAAAGTTTCAAATTTTAATATACAATTCAAATAATTTTATAATTATATATTATAATATTGAATAAATATATATTTTATATGTAATAATTATATTATTTAAGCACGATTTACGAATTATTATATATAGAGTCTAACAAATATAATACACTAAATATACATTTCCCTTTATTTTTTATTATGAAATAAGTTTTGGTAAACTATAGTTTTACTATAGAATATATGCTAAAATTCTAGTTATGGCTAAATTCAAAATATAAATTGTAAGTAATATCTCACATTAACTATTAATATATCTAGTATAGCTAGTTATTTCAAGTTTATTCCGTATATATGGAATGAAAAAATTGTATATTGAAAATAAATGTGCATTTTCCACATATTTTCTATTTACATTAACTAGTAAAAGTTCTATTGATATCAATGCAATATCTATATTTAATAATCAACCATGTATGATCCAAACAACAAAGACATGAAAAATAAAATTATTAGTAAACAATCATATTAGCATGTTTCACAGCCTATCTAGTCAATGCCTAAATACAATTATTTGTAAACAATGTTACATGTTTCACAGCCTAACGAGCCAATGCCTATATTATGTATTTAACTTTTTAAAATATATATATATCAATTAATTTAAGATATAGATAATATTTATATAGGTATTATATATTTAATAGTTTTAATACTCATAAATATACTGTAATATAGTTTTAATATAGTTTTAAATAGTTTTCTAATGATATATGTCATATATAAAAAATAAATATACGGGTAAAATCTTAATAGCCAATCCTTCTAGATAATCCATTTAAACCAAACAATATCACTATACTAAATATTTACTACCGTTTTTTGATATCCAAATAATATTTATGTAGTATTTATTTTAAATGTTTGCAAAATGAATATATATATATATGCGTGTAAAATGAAAACAATTTAATTCATGTTCTTATTGAAATTATGAATATTATATTTAACATTTTTTTGAATATAATATTAGATAATGCAAACTACAAATAATAAACATTAACTAATTGTTAAAATGTTTAATTAATTTTATGATTTTAATTATTTTTATTTATAATCATATATATTTAATACAAATTTATAAATAATATTAAAATAACTAATATGTTTTATATTAATATATATATAAATATTAATTGCGAAATATTCGAATTTTGTTTTTTTTAGATATAGAAATATTGAAATATTTTTAAGCCTGAAATCATTATTCAACATTTTTATATAAATATTAACATTATTATTATTGGCACGCTCTAAATATACCCACATGTGAACATATAAATTATACATAAAATATAATAATATATTTAGATTTCAGAGAAATCTTTCGCTGTAAAACAATATTCGTCGGACATATTTCTATTTCGAGAAATTTATATAAATTGAAATATCCAATTTTTATTTTATTATATCCAATTTTAAACGGCATTCTACAATAATAAATAATAAATTAATTGTATCCATAAAATATAATAGAAAATTGCTATTATTCAGTATTTTCAAATACGATATATCAGATATTACAATTAGGATATTTATATATGTATTTTCTCTTTTATATAAATACATATTACACAATATGTAATATAAATTTTGAATGATTAACGTATAACATATTTATGGATATCAAATTAATCTAGAATATTTCTATTAATCTAATATATATATTTCTAAATAGTCCATATAATTAAATGCATTACTATACATGATTAAATACTCGAGTTAACTTTACTATTAATATCATCATTTGCCTCATATTACCTCATATTAATGAGGTAATTAGAAATTATTGTTATTGTCAAATAGATATTTTTAAATTGTATTTCAAATCTTTTTACTTATATTATTTCTGACAGTATTTATGTTTATGCATTTTTATTTGATCTTGTCGTACGCAATTTGTATGGGGGTCATGACCCAGATTATTTTCTTCGTTATAATATGCTAAAAATTATTATAAAATATAAGTTATACACCAAAAGATTAGTAATATATAGTACATTATTATGCCATTTAAAAAATTTCTGTGAAATTTAAATATATTATTATATTTAATGAGTAATTTATATGTGGTAGTATTTAGAGCGTGTCAATAATAATAATGTAAATAGATATATTTTATACACATGTGATTTTCATTCTCAAAATAATATATTATTCAGTTATTATAAGTTTATGTGTAATAGTTGTATTAACAACACTGTAAAAAATAGAGTACAGAGGGGCTAATTTTTAGGGTACGGAAGACACAAAAACTCTTGATCTTTTTATTGTATCCTAATTAGGGTACATGGTTAAATAATCAATTAGGGTACGAAATGATTCATTTATATTGTACATATAGACATATATAAAATTATTTCATTTATGAGAGTATATTAGTATGTATCATTATATATAATTGTTAAAATTATTTCGATGAGAAAATACATTTACTATATATATATATATATATATATATATTCATATTTTCTCGTATATATATTTTAAATAGTTGACCTAATCAATAATATATGCAATTGTTGTACTTAGTTATTACATTTGTAATATATTGTTTCAAATCAAAACATATTTATAGTAAATATATTATAATATTTACAATTCTTAATAGACATTACATTTAAAAGTGTAATTGGCAGCTTAAAATACTCTTAATTAGGAATTTGTATATGGTATAATTGATAATATTTGAAATGCACTTTATATTATAAATGTCTAAAATCTCCTAAATAAATCATCTTTATATGTTAAGTAAATTTTTAAATGTTGGAATTATATAAAATACATTAATATGTAAATGGCGCTTCTTAATATACAAATACCCGAGAACCCATACAAATTGCGCAGCAGTACAAATTTCGCACGACAATCTACGTTATGCCTATAATATATTGATGTTATATATTATCATATTAACCGATAGAAATGCCACTGAAATAATCAGTATTATATATTTCATTTGAGAATCCTTAATTTCATCTGTAATATAACGGATATATATATATATATAAATATTATTAAATTATATATTATTAAATAAAATATTATTAAATTATATATATATATATTAAATATATATATAAATATATAGCATATGTTGTATCGCCCCTCCCCCTGTCGTTTGGGTTTAAACAAATAATATATACAAAGATAATTTTTGTGGTATATTAACTTCGGTATTTGTTCATTATTGAGTATACTCATTATAGTAAATTTAGAAATTAATAAAATAGGTTGTCAGTATTGATTATATTTTTAAAGTTAGTAAGTTATGGTAGATTATTATTGAGTATTTAGGTTATGGATTATGGCGTGTATTATGAAATAAATAACTAAATGTAGAAAAGGGTGTTTTTTCATATATATTAACTAGTATTTATTAAATATGAAAATTATTAATTGATTTTTAAATATAAAAAATAACTGTTCCAATATCATTAATATAATATACTTCATATATGTATCAATAACTTAATAGTTACGAAACTATATGATAAAACATTCTTTGGTATTTTTGTAGCTATAATAAATTATGAATAATAATTATAACTTAATAATACAAGTATACAAAAATAAATTATATATAAATTAATTTCTAATATAATCAATTATAATATAAAATGTATGTGAGTATTTACAAATATGGGCATGATGGACAACATATATATACTTATTTATATGTATATATATATATATTTATATATATATATTCATATATAACATATCAGATTTGCTGTGTCAAACATTATAGGTAAACATATTACAAGCCCTGTCACTCTCGTATTTTTTCGTATATAAACAAATCATATAATATAAACATCACGTGATTGCTTAGATGATTTTCGGGGATAATTAAATAAATATAATAATAAAATATATATATCTACATATATTAATATATACGATGCAATTATTAAATTACAGATTTATCAGATAATGGAGAAACTGGTATATGTAAAGAAGATAATGTTATTGAAAATAATGATGTTGATATCTTTACAGCACGGAATAATCTTATTCAAGTGAAAAAATTGGTATTCTATCTGTAAGTGATTCATATGAATTAATGTTAGAAAAAAAGATGCAGAAATATCTGAATTGAATTAAAATGTTAAGGCATTAAATGAATCTGCTAAAAAACATTGTATTATCGGATGGCAATTACAAAAACAATTACATTC
>OZ038315.1:33657591-33712591 GCA_964035775.1 Osedax frankpressi
CGCAAAATATTTTTAGTGCAATCTTGCACTCAATTTGTTTTAGAAATTTCCTTGTAAAGAATCCGGAGATATATACAATAATATCTATTTTATATTCTATTATTGTATTATTGATTGGCAGATTATCGTACGTATGATAAAGTTCCATAATTTGTGTTCGATTAATAACTTAGATATGTTAATGAAATATTTGCATTCATTGTTTATGCTGTAGTCTACAATATATATGTACCATCTAATATATCTGTATTAATATTTGAACTTTAACATATTAATGTATATCAATATACATAAATAAACGTAAGTAAAATATATCATTTGATACAAATATTATGATTAATTATAATAATTCTTTATAAACATCTTTACGCATTAATAATCTTTTATAGATTGTTTGAAATTGCTTTATATTCGGATTGATTGAATAACTACTATGATCCCTGACCTTGACTCATTGTATACGTCAATAAGTATTTAAAATTTGCTTTTATTAGTATGTTATAAACCTAAATAAAGAAATATATATATAAATATAGACATATATATATATATATATATATATATATTAATACAAATTTATATATTTATTTATATTTATCTCATGAACTACTTTTAGACCAGATATGAATCCGATAAATCCATTTTTACATGGAGATAAACAAATTGACATTCCACGAATATCAGACAATTCCATCAAATACTTATGTAATATTTTCAATCTTGGTTTCCAAACTGTTTAGTTAATATATATAACCATAACTTTTTTATTATTAATTTTAATATAATAATTACCTCATTTTTCTGACTCAATGGACTCTTGAGATATTTTCCACATGGAGAACGAATATTTAAGATATCAAATGTTTAATCAATCATTAGACAAAATTCACTTGTTGGTCCAGCATCAATAAAATGGGGGACGATTGATAACATATTTCATATATTTTAACGCATCAGCTACACTTTGACTAAATAATTGAGTAGCTAGTTTAACCTAAAAATATGATCTTTTATTAATATTATATATATCAATATATTACGAATAATCATTGTGATTTAAAATTAATATGCTGCTCAGTTAATTTATTTGCAAGATGTAATACATTTTCCTTTTGATACTGATGGAGTAAATCAAAATATTTCCAACTTATCATTTGCCCTATAATGTTTGATATTGTATTATAAATTAGAATATTGTTTATTAGGTTAATTATTAAACCGTTTCCATTTGTAATGTATTTATATGTAAACAGGGCTCCTCTAATTAACTTCAACATATGACAATGATTTAATAGGAGAGCAATATTATAATTGATCTTTGGATGCTTGAAAAATGGATTTAGTTGTGGAAAGCTCATATTTCATCCAATTTCTTTCATCATTGAAATATGTATACTTTTAATATTAAAGTAAACTATAAACTATGTTACTCCTTTTGGAGATTTAAATTGAGTATGTTTACAAAAGAGAGCTCTACAGATTGGCATTATAACTTTTAAAATTGAGAAGTTAGAAAAAATATACAATTTAAAATAATAGTCATCCAAGATGACGGCCATTTTGTCAACTCTCGCTCGCAGTTTTTGTTTACATTCGCTATCTAGGTAAATAGAAATCTATGGTAGTAATATATATATAATAATAATATATGGCATAATTTACTAATAAAAAGTTTATACTCTATCATTATATTTATATATTACTAGATACTATAGACCCAGCGATGTCCGGTATTCTATGGAATATGTTATGTAATTTTAATACATATATATTCATAAGTTACATATATCGTAATAAGCAAATACAAAAATCTAGCTCTCTTGTATCTTGTGATGTACGGTAATCGATGTTAATGTTAAGTGTTTAACTATATGTTATGTATAAATTTGCATTTATTATATTTAAAATTTTATTAAATTTAACAAATATACACGAATAATATTATCGAACTAATGTATCACTTAAGTAATATACATTTCTGAACAACTCAGCATATATATAATATATTAAATATGATTATATTTTCGATGATATTTAATTTATCAGATTATCAGATTATATGTTTGTATAGATGAATCTTATAATTATTATTTGACTAATAATGATATATAGTATATATCATAAAGTATATAGTATATATCATAAAGTATATGGTATATATCATAAAGTATATAGTATATATCATAAAGTATATAGTATATATCATAAAGTATATAGTATATATCATAAAGTATATAGTATATATCATAAAGTATATAGTATATATCATAAAGTATATAGTATATATCATAAAGTATATAGTATATATCATAAAGTATATGGTATATATCATAAAGTATATAGTATATACCATAAAGTATATAGTATATATCATAAAGTATATAGTATATATCATAAAGTATATAGTATATATCATAAAGTATATAGTATATATCATAAAGTATATATTATATATCATAAAGTATATAGTATATATCATAAAGTATATAGTATATATCATAAAGTATATGGTATATATCATAAAGTATATAGTATATATCATAAAGTATATAGTATATATCATAAAGTATATAGTATATATCATAAAGTATATAGTATATATCATAAAGTATATAGTATATACCATAAAGTATATAGTATATATCATAAAGTATATAGTATATATCATAAAGTATATAGTATATATCATAAAGTATATAGTATATATTGTATACGTATCATTAGTTGTTTCTTGATGATATATAGGTGATCGGCTATCGCCATCATGGTACCATCTTTAAGATCTTATTGTTAAAATTCATATAAATACACTAAAGTAACGGACAAGTATCCAGGTCACGAATACGCTGCATCGATCGAACCTAAGCGGATGTATAGAAAACAAGCAAGTGATACTTCTCTACTACATACATCAAATAACAGATCATAATGTCGAAAACCCATATCATTTATAAGTATGTTTGTGTGTGATTATAACCCGACTACACAAGAAATAGCGGCGATCTATTCTTGAACATAGATTACCAATATATCGAAGACACGCTAGGATGTGATATTATCGGTGGTCATTCTACAAACCCAGACATGTAATAAGGTTGGTTACGTAAATATGCAATGTGATGTGCGATTACATTAAATTAACGCAATTTCCTTGGCAGTATATTGCAAAAATAAATGTTTACATGTGTCGTATGTTTTTTTAGGATCTAATTTCAGTTCATATAAATTATGATAAAAATAAAATATAACACATAATATAACCAAGCAAGATATTTAATCTAGAATATTTAATCGAATCTCTACATCATTTAAATATACTTTAATGAGTTATAAATCTTATTTACCGTAAATCAGAAAATATTTTCATACATATTTTCATACTAGATATATATACACTTTTAATAAGCATTTAGTAATTATACTGATGTATTGTAATCTAACATCCAACAATCTACACATTAACATTTATTAATATTAACATATATGTGTAATGTTGATCCGAGTCTAAACGATAGATAATATTCAAATTAAAATTGTTTTCCAGGTGGATATAACATGCTATATTATAATATATATGTATTTATATTAATTTATGAAATTACGACATACGTCACATGATATTACTATATAAAACTGATTTTAAAGACAAAGTATGTACAGTGTACAGTGTACAGTGTACAATGTACAGTGTACAGTGTACAATGTACAGTGTACAGTGTACAATGTACATTGTACACTCTTGATATGCAAGATTATTAACTAGTCCATATAAATATAATTAACTATAGCTATAGTTAATTATATTTTGAATTATATTTTATAATTAGTATTATAATTTATATAATTTGTATTATAATTTTAGTATTTTAATTAGTATTATAACATACATCTATATAAATATTTATATAAATATAAAATGTAAATAATTATGAATTATAATAATGAATGGTTCAATCTACATGAATATAAGCTAGTATTGTTCAAGTAAATGTGTTATTGATCATAATATTTTAACTTTATCTATTATTATCCATATTATCCTTAGATATTATTATCTTATTTCCTATTCTATATTGGTCGTATTGTTTTGATGACGTGTTGAGGTAATGTGAATATTAATAATCATTATTAAAAATAAAATGTATATATATATAATATATATATATATATATATATATATATATATACATATATCTACATAAATTTATATATTATAAATTAAATAACATTCATACAAATAAAATTTATAAAAATTATGCACTTTACACTATTTTAATTAAAATTTATAAACCAAAAAATGTAAACATCATTAATATATATAATAAATAATAATAAAAATTAAAAATTATAAATATCTAATTGAGAATTTTAATTTTTTTATTAAGATATTTGAAAAGCAAATGTGCATATAAAAAAGCTAAATTTAAAATAAATGCATATGTATTTAATTAATACATTATCATCATTACTATACTCATTTAGAAATATATTTAATTTATTATTAAATACAATAATCCATACTTCCATAAATAAACATATTATTTATGGATACCTAGCGTAAAAATAATACAAATATAAACAATTTAATAATAAAAAAGTAGTTATTCTAATTAAAGTTATAATATTTTTTTTAAATACTACATAAAAATATTAATAAAAAATGAAATATATAAAAATATTACAATATCGCACGTCATGTTGTATGAAGCTAATCATATATTAACAATTGCATAAATCATAAGTAGCAATAATTAAAATATAATAACTATAACAAAATTTACATTCCATTTACTTTACATGCAAAAATACATTTAATCATATATATATATATATATATATATAGAATGAAAAATTATTTAAACAATATTAATAATAATAATATTTTAAGAAATTAAAGAAACTAAACTAAGAAGTAACTAAAGCAAAATCGTTTTTGGAGTCAACTTAGTTGCCAATTATCTGTAACTTATAATAATTTGGTATTACTTTTATTTGTTTGTTCTTTTTTAAATATACGATTTACAAAGCAATATTTTTTCATTAGCTCGTTCACTTGAAATAAATAGAAGTTTATATATCGGGATTCAATTTTAACATTCGTTAGTTTCCGTCATCTTATTCTTTATTAGGGGAAATGAATATCAATATTGAAATTGAGATATATTATGCCCTTCATAATTATATATAACTCATAATAAAAATTCTTATTTAATCTTAAATTATAATGAGATAATGTTGACTTAAATTTTAGATCAAATATTAAAAAAAATTATAATTTAACTTATTGGATTTAATTTTAAATATTTTTTGAAACTTATCTTTGATTTAATCATTTATTTAATCATTTAAAATTGTCATGTTTTACATTAATATCATATGTGACTTATTTATATTTATTAATAATATATTACGTATATCTCACAACTGCGAATATATTAAATTTATATTTAATACCCAATATAATTACTATAATATGTAATACCCACCTATATCATATTATCTTGAATCAACTGTAAAGCAGACAACCATAGTTAAATATTGTGTCCATTTGTTTCAATAATCGTATCACATAGCAGATAGAGATTATGTCAAAGAATAGAAGATATACAGTTTCAGAAATAAGAATGAATACAATTAAAATAGATAGTAACAATAAAGATTATAATTATAATAATGGTTGTTTGGGATATCAACTCGGCCATTGGAATGGACAAATATTAAATTGCATTTATGAAGCAGGTTAGTTATTACATAATAATATTCTATATATATGTATATATATATATATATATAAATATTTAGTTATAATAGTTTTTATTATATATAATATTTTAATAATATACTAATTATTTTTTATATTATTGATATATTTTTGCTAAATTAATATTGTAATCTGTAAACAAACATGATATTAAGAGTTTAAATAATATATATTTATGCAACTCTAAATTTATATATATATATATATATATATTTATATCTATTTTGATCTAATTTACATAAACCACGTATACATAATTATAACTTGTAATATTAAAATAAGAGTATATGTAAGTTTTTATTAACAAACTAATAGTGTTTTTAATATTTTTCTATTTGGTGTCTTCATATTCATATGATTTAGAAATTGTATATAATCAAGTAACAAATATATATGGTAATGGATCGAAGTAGATTTATTTTATTTATTTTAAAAGGGCTAAATAAATCTGATTAACATTTTGAAGTATATTACATTTGATATAACACATTTCAATTTTAGAAATCAGTCTATGTTTTAATCAAACTATATGTATTACTTGAAATATAATTTCATTTACATATATATATATATATATATATATATATCATTTAGACTATATATTATTGCTATTAATTACTATTGCTATAAATAATCAAATATTATTTTTTCTTCAACTTTTTCTTTAGACAAAATGTATTACATTTCTCGATCTACTATAAATATATATCTCCTATTAAATGTTAACCAATCATCACATTTAATCTAGTAATTATTACCCATAAATTTAAATGATTTATCTGGTATTTTATCTGTTATATATATCTATATTTATCTGGTATATATAACAAATTTTATAAGGTTTCTTAGTATATTCCTGATAAACAGTTTATAATATACACCAATAAGAAAATAATGCATATGTTATAACGTATTTCTATACTCTATAACGTATGCATACTTTAATTATCCATAATGGTGTAAAGATATGCATTACCATATAATAGAGTTTTTGAAGGAAATAAGATATCGAGCAGTATCAATTATTATGTGTTCAATTTAATATATTTATAATTATGTTAATTACTAAATAATTTAAATAGATATTAGTAAAATATAGTTAATTCTTAAAAATAAATTAACCAAATATAGAAATACATTAGCATAAGATTTATTTTCGTTTATGATACTATAGAGGAATTTAAAGTAACCACAAGTATAATTATATTATAATTACCGGCACATATAGCGGTATATATTGTATTCGTTATACACATATAAATAGTACGCCAATAAATAATTATAACCTACTAATATAGCCGATACACCCGATATCAAATCAAGTACGTGTCGTTATTGTCCTAATAGTATTAATATATATACATAAAAAACATGTGATTTTATTATTATCCAATACAGCCTTCTACAACGACCTTAGCAGAGTGGCCACATTGCTTTCTTCTGGGAAGGTTAACTTGCATAATTCTATATATAGACATTATATATAGACTATATATATATATATATATATATATATATATATATATATATATACATAACAATTCAATATATGGAGCTTTTATTAATAAACATATGTAGTGTCAAATTGAGATCTCTTAGAATCCTTAGATTCGAGTATACAAAATAATCTACGGTAATATCATATGCATTATATAATAATAGAGTGTTGTAATAGTATATAAGTGTCCATAGATATTTATTTATCGCAACCCAACACTATTAATTATATTTATATAATATAACTTGCATAGAATATTATAATAATTGTACTTAAAACTAAATATTATAATTTATAATCTTTATATATTTATATATAAAGATGTTATCTATCAATATATTTGCAATTGTATATATAAAATATGCTTTATCATATATATTCTTATAAGATAAGAGCTTGTAGCCTTTGGAGATGTTATCATTAAAGATACTAGTATCCTAACTGCCTATATATAAGGTATATAATATATATATATATATATATATATATATATATATATATAAATATGTATATGTATTTATATATATAGTTATATATATATATATATATATAATATTATCACATAATACATTAAAAGATACGGTTATTATTAACTACAATTATGTAATTCCACGACTCTTATACTAACTACACAAATCAATGTATGTATGATATTGTAATAAGATTACATATATAAAATATTAACTAAGTATTACTATATATGGTTTATTTTATAATTCTTTATATTTCATAGAATATGGTTAATATATTTTTAATTGTTATTATTAGTAGTGGTGGTATTTTATTTATTCAATTAATATTACTCAATAATAATAATAATATATATTTATATAATTAATAATTAATATAAAATACGGATATTATATTTTATAGTAATATATTTTTAATTAATTGTTAATTTCTGACTTTAAACGTGTTAGTTTTGTATGTTCTAGATATTTTAATACTGACAAATATATGTACACTAATGCTCTCCAATGATAATGTACTATACATAGAGTGTAAGTACGAAGAGATGATATGACGAGTTCGTGAATATTTGAAAAATACTTTGAGATTTATGAAAGTAAGACACAAACACGGCATTTTAATGAATCATAAGTAATGATTGATATATATATATATATTTTTAAATATATATATATATATTTTTAAATATATATATATATATATATTTAAAAAAATATTTATATGTATATATACATATGTTTTGTTATATGTTTATTGTAACGGAATGCGAGTACACTATCGATATTCTAGTAATATACTATACATGTAGAGTATGTATAGATAGTTATGTAATTATATACTGTACATTATATTGGTGTTAGTGTACACTAAGGTGGATCATTTTTTTCAGAATTAACTGGCTAACTCAGCATATAAACTATAAGACATATACATTAATTATATAATTTAAAAAAAATTATTTGCAATATTAAGGTAGCGCTAGAAGTCTGAATTTATCGATTTATTAAAAATTAAAAAGATTTTTACGAAAAATGTCCTATTAAAAATAAATAAATACTTGTTTACCTTATTATTTCATCCATTTTATGATCCTTTATTTATACTCTATTTAAAAAAATATATTTTTCACAATGAATTTACGCAATAAATCTCCATTTTATACTTTATTTACACCATGAATGATGAGTAATCGGCACCTTCAAATTTATTTATATTTTCATTTAATATTGTAAATTAGATTAGCTTTATAGATTAAGTTATATCAAAGCTACAAGTATAATTTTTAATTTTGAAACTTTAAATAATTTTACCTATACTATCCTGTAATAAATTAGATGTCAATTATTATTGTAAAAAGTGTAATATATATTTATGTATACATCTTAAACAATAATTACTAATTAACTTCGGATTTAGTATTATTTCTAGGTTTAATATTTATATTTTTTTAAATTCTAGAATTTCAAGGAATAATTACTTCATATTAATAGTTTTCTATAATATTCTTAATTAAACATTGTAAATTAATATAAAAATTATTAAATTTTCATTATATTTATTTAGTAAAAATTGCTTGGAAAATTAATAATTTTATTCAAAATACGATAAAAAATAGAGAAATATGTTTTTTATAACAAATATTGAATCACTAAAAAAATTAAATAAAATAATCTTCGATAATTTTGATTTAGTTAAAAAAAATTTTTTTTAGAAAATGTATCTAAAATACATATTATATTTTTTAAAACTTTAAATTATATTATATATACATAATAAATATATAAATTAAACTAAATTTACACAGATTATAATAAATATAAGTCAACAAATGGTGTGAAAATGTTAATTTCAAAAAAAAATTAATAATATTTTCCCAGTAAATTCCAAAAATAAAATTAGAAAAATATTACATACATTTTGTTTTAGCAATCACAATACTGATATTATACGTTTTTCGGTGTTTAAAAAATTAATATTCAGTATCTATATATTAAATCTATGTACTACATGCAAAATTTCAATGGGCTGGCGCTACCCCAATACGTTACCAAATTGTCTGAAATTTTTTTTGTAAAGTATTATTATATAATTCTATAAGATGCAACTAGTTTTTATTAGCTTTATTAAAATAGGCATGAAAATGATCACCATTAGTTGTTTGTATATAAAGTTTACTGTAAGCGTATGATCGTTTACAGTCGTTCAACAGTTTAAGTGAACACACCGGTCAATCCGCTCTTCATATCGCTGCTTCAAACGGACACATCGAAACAGTTAATGTTGGTACATGTGTAATTACAGATTCGCAAATTAAAAGATCGACGATCAAAAAGGAATAGAAAAAATGGTTTTCAAGGGGATATGAAAAAGGGTTTTCCATAGTGGTATATATTATAACCCTGTTGAGGGTATCTTTGATCCTTGAAACTATAAAATACTTTTGAGGGTTTTCTGGATTTCTAAATAAGAGGTGTTCTAGCATTCTAAATAATATTACATATATATATTTATATATATATATATAAATTATGTAGTTAATAATAATATTAATCAATAGTATGTTATTCCAAGTAATATATTACATTGATTTTAATTTATATAACTATAGTTAATATAAATATATAATGGTAACTATATATGTAGTATGATATACAACAACAATTATTATTAATAGCCAAATTATTTCACTCGCTATATATAGTGGGATATATACAATATATCATGGGATATAAAACATGTGGCAGCGATTGGTATAATAGTATATTAAGAGTGTATAAAAAATATGTGTTTTTAAAAATATCTATTTTTGAAAGTTTAAGATTCGAAATTATTAGTTAATATTAATATTAATAAATAGTACTCATTTTCTACGGTATATCTGTTATAATAGTATACGCCATCAATAGCTAATTAACTAATAATATCATATTTAAAATATGACAGGCTTTGTTAAAAAATGGATTCGACGTCAACTATTTGACCAGGAGTGGCTTGTCTGCATGTCACCTAGCGGCGAAATATGGTCATCTAGGTATAAAATAAAGCAGATATCAAATAGTCAAATAGTTTAAAAAATAACTAAAATATATGTATATACTTCGTAAGTTCAAATATATAAATACGTTAGCTCAGCTAAATTATTTGCATTTCGATAACCCTGCATCTCAGATACCTTAAAGCTATTGGTATTTTATGACTGCGATATGTCTATTCTGTCTACGAAAGGCAGGACCGCATTGGATATGGCAAAAGCCGAAGGACAGGGTCAGGTGGGACATTTTCTGAAACAACTGGCATCGAGGTAATGCTCTCATGAGGTGTAATAAACACATTGCATATGAAATGATTGAAATATGTCTAATGAATAATATATATATGAATTATATTATGTTAACATCTACTCACAGATATATTGTAATATCGTAGTCTGAATTAAAATTTCCGTACGTTCTATTTCAAATGAAACATACCCTTAATTTAATGAGTTACCGATTATATTTTACAGAATTATATAATAGTTATGTATATATTTTTTTCACCAGAGAAGAAATTAATGTAAACATAACGTAGATACTTTGTTACAAGAAAATGTTACGAAACCTGAAACTTCTTTTGGATATTACCACTTGAAAAATAACTTTATATTTTAATCTATATATATAATTCGGCCTATACTCGCCGATATCATTTAACCTAATGTACGCAATTACTTACCAATGCATATAGCAGACATCTGTTATCATACATAGAATTGTGATAATATGTATTACTCATTTACTCACTTATCTATTTAAGTATATAATCATATTTGATATTTACTCAACCGTCTATTCAGAGGTAGACATAGCATTGACCTCGGGGATCCTCAGATGATATTATTGCGGGCCGATTCCTTTCAAAACTCTACAGAAAAACTATAACGAATGCAACTGTATATAGAGAACAATCATCAGAATATTATCAATACAATATAAAAAATGTATACTAATTATCACATGTTATAAATAATATCTAATGAGATATGTACTTATTTTTTCTTGTATGAAATTATAAATATACACATTATTGATCTATTTATGGTATGTAAATAATTTCAATCAATATTCTATTAATAGTTGGGTGTATTTACCTCGTGCATATATATTGATATTATCCTATGTTTAAATAACATATATTTCTATTTCAATATGTTATAATTAATGTTGTGATGAAATGTTGTTAATAATAAATCTTGGCGGTCGATTTAAATTTATAATAATAACATATTAATATAAGTGAATTAATTGTATATAATTGTATTTCATTGGGTTTGGTTTCGGGTTTGGTTTCGGGTTTGGTTTCGGGTTTGGTTTTTTTATATCTCGCAGTTTTCAGAAGTAGAAACTAGTTAATTAAATCTATATATGCATTATAAAATCAGATAATCAAATTGTCAAAAGAAAAAGTAGATGTAAACTAGAGATGTAATTAAGTAGTTATCTTGATTTCTTGAAGCGAAAATAAAGTAAAATAAAATTAGAAATATTCTTTTAAAAATAATATAATAAACAAACAATTAGAAACTTTGAATATACAATACTAAAAATAAAGTTTAACAAATATTATTTTCTATGATTAATCATATCAAATTTAAATGGAACATCAATATTAGTATGTTAATTTAAAATAGCAATTCGCTTTGTAAATTATTTTCGCCAAAGTTGGAAATATTGGCTCACTTTCTATAAATTCATATTTAATTATCAAAACATCAAAAATCCAAAAAAAATCGAATTACTCAGGCTAGATTAGATTAAAATATTATAAAATAATATTTAAATTGTATTATAATATATATTAATATATGGTATTTGATCTTTATATATATACATTTATATATATATATATATATATATATGTATATTTATATAATATATTATATAACAATACATACCAGCTTACCCAAAAGAGTTGTATTTGTGTAAATGTTAATCATAATGCCTTATTCCCTATAATAACTCATTTTTACTTGTATTTCTTTCATTATATGTAAAAATTAAATACGACAATTTCCTGAGGTAATTTGGTGTGCTATCATAATATTAATATTGTTCTCTCTATCATAAATTTAATAAATATCGCACAAATATATCTAGATTATTATATAATATCTCTTTCTCTTTTTACCTACTTTATAATGGAATAAACCATAATAAGATATAATATTAAATTTGCATTAGTTTATTGATAACATAATATCTATTAAATAATATACAAATGTAAAAACTATTATTGCAATGAAGGGATATTATACTCCTTCTAGGTAAGATCGAATGATTTGGTGAGAAGATGGCGGAACATCTGGTAACATCGACACACGGCTTAATAAGTCCAATATCCTCGCTAACTCGCACATGTAAGAAGCACGTGCAATTAATTTCGTATTCAATATGTCAGGTAGTACAAATTCTTTCGTAATTGGTGATACAGTATTGATGATTCCGAGGAAATCGATAGTGGATATTAATTTTTTCATTTGATAATATATATCCGTGGATTTCATTGAGCCAATCGTTTATGTCTAAATAAAAAATCGTGTACCAAATATGTGTTTTATCAAATCAAATTCAATTAGTCTTTTATTAAAATATCTCCTAAGGGGACGTTCACACCAAGTTATTACGAGTGTTTTTTAGCCGAGTAGACATTTAAGCAGAATATTACGCCAACAACAGAATATGAAACTATCTGCTCTAGTACAAACTAAGTTGAAAAGTTGAATAAAATGCGTTTCATTTAAGTTATTTTTGAGCCAGTTTTTGCTTTTCTTATAAATTATGATATATTTGATTATTAATTTTTAAATTTTAATTTTTAATAACTTTGAAAGTATCGTAAGAATTACTCATATATATATATATTGATGATTTATCAAAGATATTGGCGTTCTAATGTATGAAAACTATTTAGTCATTCTCCTAACTGAATTAAATTACACCTGTAATTATGTTCGATTATATTGGTGTGAATCCCCCTTAAGACGGATAACATATCATTTATTTATTCTAACCCATCATTTGATTCCAGGGATAGGAATATATGAGATCATGTTTCATATAACTTTCTAATAATCGAGTATCTTTAAATATTTTATTAATTTGCACAGCATGAATTATCTATAAGAAAATTAAAATATTATTTTAATCTTGAGATATCTTGCGGAATTTAATTATAATGGGTACTAAAAGTGAAAATATATACCTCGTCATAATACAGTGCAGTCCACCTTCCGGTATCGGTATCTAGTATTTTACCATCAGTACTATGTAATAAAGTAGAATCCATTGGATCTACGATCATTGAAGAATATCCAATATCAAATTCAAAGTTATCACCTTTTACTATATTTCTATATCCTAATTTCATGCATTATATATTAATTTCAATACATTACTAAATGTATTAAATCATATATATGTCATATAATGTCATATAATCATATATATACATATTTATATATTTATATATATATATATATATACATTATTATATATATTTATAAAATGTATTTATATATTAAATGTTTCTTACCTAAGGGTTCATATATCATTTCCATTACAATACTACCATTTGTATTATATTTTTGGTATGGAGAGTTAAAACTATCCATGGCAATATAAAAATAAAAAGATGCATCCCCATCGTAACGATTAAATGCAAACAATCTAAATTAATTTTAAAAGCTATAATTACGTATCGATTATAAATGATAAATTAATATGAAATAAGTTTTTAATTTAAACCGATGTTTATTATCATAGAAATATTCGGTAATCACACTTGAGTTTCGGCAAGAATGCGTAATTAATTTCGGATTATTTAAATCCCCGTAAAAATATTGTAACCTATAATTATTAACTATATCTTCTATAGAAACCAATCGTCTATCAGAATCGTATTAGTAGTCCACCGTCTGAAATAATAGTTCTATTATAAGTGTTTTCACTATAAATATCCATACTTATTAATGAAGATTTCTCATTATAATTACATATATTGTATAAATAACCTTATTATCTCGCGTCCAGTAATCTAGAACACCTCTAGAATTGTAAACATATTTATTATTAAAACGTTTGATTAAAAAGCCATCAATATCGTACTCGTAATCATTTGATTGTACCTATCCACGGTATATTTAATAGTGTATGTTTAAAAATTATAATTATAATTTACTATTGTATTTAATAAAAGTTATGTATAATGTATAATACTCTCAATCGTGATGTGTATTTAGTATTAGATTATTTCGAATATATTTCTTAACCTAATTTAACATTGAAATGCACTTTTATATTTTTTTAATTTACAAATTTTTAAATTCTACATTACAATTCAGTAATATGAAAATTTTATATCTGATATATATATATATATATAAATATAAATTTATATATATATATATATATATATATATATAATGCTGATATGTTTATATATATATATATATATATATATATTAACAATATATTTCTTTATGCTGTCTCAATAGTGGACTTTATTACATTATGGATTAAAATAAAAACACATTAAGTAAAATGAGAATTAGAATTATATTAGAAATCACAAATTTCTAATATGCCTCATGGACTTTCCATAGAGAGTCAATATTACATAATATATCTTAAAATATGAATGTGGGGCGTTACATAATAGTTGGGGATATTACAATATCTTAAGAATCTAAACTCAACTTGTCTTATCTTATGATATTATAATCTCTAATATAGAGCCGAGCCTTATATGTTATTGTAAATAGTAAGTATTTAATAATTATTAGTAATAGTTACTTGATTATTTAAATATATAAATATATTAAAAGATTTAAAAACAATGAAATATTTATATAAAATTTAAATTTTGTTAATATTAATATAAATATATCATACACATATGAAATGCACGTAATTATAAGCTTGTACATATATATTTGCTCTACTATATATATGTACTGATATAATATGAGTATAATTATGATATATAATTAAATTGGTTTTTATATAAGATCATGTTTTTATATAAGGTATAGATAATATAACACAATATGAAAGGATAACAAAAATATATAGTTTTATATAAATTAAATTCAGTTTTAAAATAATCATTGGTATTATACTAGAGTTCGATTATATTTATATATTTATTTGATTTGATTTAAATGATGAAGTACTATAACTTATATTATCTTCAAGATACTAAGTATTTATAATTTATTAATCCATATTAAATATTATTTATATGCGTTTTTGTTTTGAATTAACATTTAAATAACCTGTCCCATTGAATTCATTTTAAAATATTTTTTGAACCATCTGTATAAACAATGCTTGTGAGATGGGAATATCTATCCCACGATAAAGTATAATTTTTCAATTTACCATTATGATTTACATTTTGCTGGATTAGTCTTGAAAATGTATCATATTTATTCAATTGATGATATATATTATTTTCTGAACTCTAAATTAAAAAATTGATATTATATATTTAATGAATTAAATAATAATAAATATTGAAAGTGGATAATTATACTTCTTACTGTAATACCAACTTTTAATTTCATAGCAATTATGTTTCCGTTCAGTTTATCAAATTGTGTGACTGACGAGAAGTACTTACTTTTTATTATAATTCTACTCACTGTAATACGTCCTGAGTGAGTATAAATGATTTATAACTAAAGAAATGATATGAACTAAATAATTCCATAATAATGTGTAATAAATAAATTTGCTAAATAGTTAAAATAATGTATATTATCGTATATTATCATATATTATTAATAATAAATATAAAATTCATATTTTGGATTAATAATAACTTGAATGATTAATAATATCTCACAATTTACAATTATCAAATAATATATTTAGAAATATATTACCTAATGAATTCAATTTAATATGTAATATGAAAATTATTAAAATATGAATTAAAATATGAATATATTGACTAAAATTATACTTTTTAAGTTTTAATTCATTTCCTAATTCATACATACTCAAACATACACACGCACCCATACGTGCATACACACACACATATATATATATATATATATATATATATATATATATATATATTATAATACCTAAAAAATCGTATGCAAATTTAATTGCGAAATGTTTATCTTTAATTTTACTCACTCTCCCTTTAATACGATACAAGGTATCAATCGTAAATCTATCTAAAATGAATACAGTTTGATAAATAGCATATATATATATACTAATTAATAATTAATTACGATACAATTATTAAATTTGTTAAACTTATTAATAGTTACCTATATGATCAATTTCTCCGATTTGAGTGTAAGATGTGTTCATAATTGTATTTTTAATACTTAAATTATTTTTCCGGAATTCGGTAAAAATAGATGATACCCGAAATATATTATCATAGGTGTAAATAAAACTTACAGATAACAAATCTGAACTGTATTTGAATATGGTTTATTATGTTTGTATATATATATAAAAAATAATTAACATATAATTGTCATGTTATTTAAGTAAAATACTAACTTATTTAAAATAGTTATATCGTATTTTCTGACCAATGAAGCAGAAGTATTATACGTTATTTTACGAATCGATTTCATAGAATTCGAATAATAATATGTCATATCAATGCTTTTTATATTACCAGCAATATAGTAATAATAAGAAATTGTGCAATTATCATATTTTAATATATGCAATTTACCGGCATCCGTGTAATTCATAAATATCTGAAAATGTGATTATAACATAATATTAATTAAGATATAAACCAAATACGGAATTTAAAATAATATTATTTATAATTTATTTAACTATTCTAGAGTTTTATTTGATTTAGAATGTATTTAGAATTCTCATATTAATAACCTCCCTCTTATAATATTTAAACGACATAATTGAAGGGAATTTAATACTTGTAAGATGTCCTTTGAAGTCGAAGTGTCGAATATATGTAGAAAATTGTAATGAATAGTAGGTTTTAATTTCTTTTAAAAAGATTTAATATTTGAAACTGTGGTTTGTCCGAGATGATGCAATATTAATTAGATGATCATTTTCGTCATATTGAAACGAGTATAATGCTCCGGTATCACTTCGAACCTTTGATATTCGTTGAGCCTGATAAAAAAATTGAATTAAAATATATAGGCTATGTAAAATGTTATATAAAATATATTATATAGTAGTTAACATGTAGTATATATACATATATATATATATATATATATATATATATATATATATATATATATATATATATATATGTTTATAAATAGTTATGTAGTAAAACTTAAAGATGAAATTGTATAAAACGAGAAAGATCCTATAACCTCTTCATTTAAATATGTGTAGATGTAGCTGCCTCCGAAAGGATTACTAATTTCCACGAATGCAGATCGTTTATTCATTATCGCATATTTATAATGGATTTCTATATCTCCGCGTTTCCACTTTATTAAATCTCCATTTTCATTGTATTTCAATAATAATGCATGTTTAGATATATCTAAGTATAAATATATATAAATACAATCCTTAAAGTGTATTATAAAGTATTATTTAAATAATAAATATTACAATAAATATTATTACAAATGAACACATACACACCCACATATATATATATATATATATATATATATATATATATATATATATATATTTAACATCAATTATTATATATAATTATTGAATTAAATATATATATTATAATGCACATTATGATAATTTGTCACTTGAGTTTTTATGACTTAAGTTTTCCATCAATATATTAAACCATGAATACCATGATTTTATAGATCAACAACACATTTTATAACATATATTAGAAAACTAGTATTAGAAAAAATTTCTCCGAGGAGATATATCTGAATATTTATTTAAATAATATTTAGAAATAAATATAGCGATAAATTATTGACAGTGAGAATATATCGCAAGCAAAAATTGAAATTATAGTATCAAATATGAAGTAGTAAGTGTTTGTTTATTTGTGTCATTTCTCATCCTTGTGTCGCATAGTCCGACAATTGATCATCCAATTCATAAGTTATTTTGGTTGTTTTAGTTATTAATTAAACTATGGTATAGTAGTACTCTCATTTAACCAACTGTTTAATATAAATTAAACAATGTATTATTTAAATATTAGATATATTTAAATTCCAAAAATTATTCTCAAGAATATTAATAAGTAATATAGTATTAAAAATATATATACAGTATTTGATTTTTTTGCTAAGACCAATGAAAACAATTCTATATGAAGTTATAAAACCAAAATCGTCTATATTTAATATCTTAATAATTATTGTAGTTTGAGGTATAACTATTCAGAAGTGTTAATTTCAAATTATTTAATCTACCTTTGGAAATTGATTTAAAAATATATAAAGTTTTATCATCCTATACTAAATCTTCCTATACTCTGAGATATAAATTATACTCGTTTTAAAAAATTTTCTTAACTACAAGCTAAATTGTATATATCGAGTAATTACCATGACGTCTATTAATAATGATCTAATTATATAGAATATATTATGACATTTAGATTATCAGACTATTTATATTATTTATATTTATATTATTATTTATATTTCATAATTACATATTTAATAAGATAAATATTTATGTAAAAAAAACAATTAAACAATATTATCTATTGAAAACGGATTGAAAACTTATATTTAATAATTAAATATCCTGAATGAAAAGATAATTCAAAAATTAAACTCGATATTAAATCTACGAAATATATATACTCATTTTAGAAGATGATATGCATATCAAAAGCTGGAAATACAGAACTACAGAATATAATTATATTGCAAGAATATATGATAATTAATCTAAAGAAAAATCCAAGATAAGGAAAATAAAATATACACATATAGATATATAAATATATATATATACACATACATACAAATATATATATATATATATATATATATATATATATATATAATTAATTAATGTAGATGATGCTCAATTAAAATAATCGCAATAATAAAATATAAAAAGATAAAAAGTACATTATAAATATATATATATATCGAAAGATTAGATCATTTTCGATAGATTGTTTTTCTACAAATTAAAGTTAAAATAATAAATAACATATAACTCATAAGAATGATAATACCATCGATACCCAAAATTATCGCATATTCAAGTAGCAGGTAATATAGAATAATAGTTAATAATAATAGTTAATACACAACATATAATAGTTAATAGCACGACCAATAGGATATATTTTTAGATTAAAACATAAATGAAATGTCATAAACAATTACAATTACATATGGAGAACAAATATCTGAAGATAAAATTATAAATATATCTGTCGTTATTTGTGTTTTATTATAAGTGTGTACTATATATAATTTAAATCTATATATTATTAAATATTGACATGAGTTTTAGTGTTTCTATAAAACTAATATGATAAAACAACAAATTTACACCACTTATATTATATTATTACAAGTATTATTATTTTTTATATATATATATATCTATATATATATATATATATATATACCTGTTACTTGATTAATAATGGGAATAAATTGAATTGGTTGATTGGCTTCGTTATGATAAATTTTAAGTATTATTTTATCATAATTATTGACAATTGATTGCAATTTATTATATGGTCTGTATACTACCTTAATTATGAATATTCCGTTTATCTATGTAAAAACAGGTTTGTATATAAATCAATCATTACATATAATTAATAAAATACTAAAATTGTATAATTGTTTATAGTTATTATTATTAATTATTTTATACAATTTTAATAATAAATAAGATTAACAATAGTGTAACACAAAATTAATTAGAGTTAAAAAATATTACACTGATAGTAATATCCGAGATACTGGAGGACATTTTGTACTAATTGTTTAAATAGTTTTCTATATGTGGTTGCACGAATATGTGCAAGAAGTTTATTCTCTAATAATGGTGTAGCTATTGAGAAGGATCAAGTATAAATTCACAAACTTACAGGGTATTTTTATGGAGAAGCGAGTATATATATATATATATATATATATATATATATATATATATATATATATATATATATATATATATATATATAGAGAGAGAGTTTATTATATAGAGTTTATTATACATATAGAATTTAACATATTGATAAATGTTCTATAATGTGTTTACGAATTAAAATGAACGATATAGAAAAATAACAAATAAAAGTAATAAAGCGTGAATAGGTAAGTGTAAGTATTAAAAAATATAATGAAGATGATTATTCCAACCTGAGAAATACCAGCGGGAGGTGTTAAAAAATATATACTGATATTTGTTTTAATTAAACATATAAATATATTAAAATATCAGACGATAACAATTTATTAATAATAACATATTATATACATAAATTATATAGATTTTTAATCTTTTAATCTTTTATATACGTATTATATATATAACGAGAATGAAGATAATACTAACCGATAGTACTTTAGTAGATTTAGAATTTAATCCATCCAATTTATTTTTATCAAAAGTTATTTTCCATTGAAGTTCGTTCCATAGATTATTGTTATATAATATACGTTTAATCTGTATTGCAGATCAGGATAAAGTAAATTAATTAATTGAATTAAAATGAAATAAATATATAACTAACTATTATTTCGTTCAACTGTTCTGATTTCTGTAACTCTATTGTCATAAGTTTTAGGAATACATTGGAAGGGATCACATAAAATTGAGATCATTTTCGTTTTCTTTTCCAATTCTTTGCTCATTATAATAGTGTTATTCAAATGATCAAATATTTGTAATCCACTTAAGAGAGTTTTCTTTTCAATCATTAATTCGATTGTATTTAATTTTATTTTTAACTGATATCCAGATGACTATTTTTTATTTCAAAAATAACTTAATATCATATTAAAATAATGTTTAGATAAATTATTATTTCAGGTATAAAACTAACATGCTTCGCATTTATAATTCGTCCATGAATATCATATTTATATTCAACTAATTTACCATTAAAATAAAGTTTCTTTTTTAAGAATCTTAAAATTTAAAGATAAAAATAACAATATTTTATTTATAACCATGATTAATACTTGCTATATATTTACATTAATAGTAATTAGTTAATTACTAAAGATAATATTCCTACGCTAACTCATTTTCATCATATTCATATACTGCATACGCGCTATTGCTATCCATATACTTATTTAACATAAAGGGCCCAACTTCCAATTGAATGCTGTATCCGTTACGAGTTGTCAGATTAATGTTATTGGATCTACATAAATAATCCAGAGCAATAATCTGTTGATTAATAATAGATGGTGATTGAATACAGGAATATCCTTAATGAAAATGTTAATGAAAACGTATAATAATATATATTCCCTAAAATCATTATAATCGCCATTCGTGTAGCGGGAAGCAATGCGAAGCAATCTATTGTTACCGTTATCGCTGACATACAATATATCATCTGGTGAAAATATCAGGCAAGTTGGAAAGTAGAGGATCACATGTGAGATGTTTAGATTAATTAATAACTCGGTAGCACATATTGGTTTGCTGCAGCATAACATAGATGCATTAATATGCCTAACATCAGTGGTTGTATCGATGTATGGTTTTTCCTTGCATTTGCATTTTTTAAAGTTACATTTACAATATTGATTGAAAATTTTTTCGTCCAATAGATTTTTACCGACAAATATTTTTACCTCTCCAGATGTTAACTTAATGGAAATTAAGTAAGTTTAATAATGTTATACTTATTAATTATGATATATATATATATATATATATATATATATATATATGAATTTAATTCAGCTATCCATTATTCTTATGCGGTGTAATTCAGCTTGATCATTTTCAATGAAATAAAGGTCTCCATTTGAAGAAAATGATATATCGACTACTGAAGTCAATATAACTTCTCTAGTATCTATTAATTAGAGATAATATAGTGTTCGCAGGTAATATGATAATATATATGTGAATAAATATTTATTTAAACTATATTTCACTTTAATAGATTTATTTAATTTTAACAAATTATATAATGAAAATAAAAATGTGTATTCAATTTATATATATATATATATATATATATATATAATATATATATATATATATATGTATATATAAATAATAAAATAAAATTACATTAATTTTTCATAATTTTAATAGCTCTTTATTAAAATATAATTTTATACCCAAAATTCTATATTGTTTTATCAAATTTTACATAAAGATAATAAAATTAAAAATGAATAGCTAATAATAAGAAATATTTATGAATGGTTATTATTAGTATTAATGATGAATTTTAGCAATCAAAACTGTTTATTTAAACACTCAATGTATATCACTATTATGCTATGATAAGTGTATATTATAACAATATATGGACAATGCGAAATATAAATATGTATGGTGAAAAACCAAGACTATTATTTAATAAATAATATTTATCCTATATTGTGACTGTATTTCACTGTGAAAATCAATATTTATGTAGATTTATATACATACTATGCTATAATATATTATATATACTGATTTACCGATGACCTATTATCTTTTCCTTGTATATATTATATATAATTATCTTTTATTTAATTATTCTAATTGTGAATAATTTCCAATTATTTTTTGCTTTATATTTATTAATCATACATTTTAGTTGTCATTACTTATTTAAATTTAAATGTTGTTGATTTTAAATTTATTGGCTATAATAACCATACTTTAATAGGTGACTTGATGCAATATGTGAAATCCAAGTCTAATGATGAAGTTAGTGAAATGAGAATCTATAAAAATGTCTTCAATTTGTTATCATTGGAGAAAATAACATTTAGTGGTTTGTTTCAAGTAATATAAATAATTTTATTATAGTGGAAATATATTTATTTAATCTAATTTAATAATAAATGTTATATATATATATATATATATATAAAGTTCTATAGATCATTAATATAGTAATAAAATTACAATTATATATAATTATTAATTTAATAAAATAAATGTATGGATATATAAAATCTAATAGAATTATTTGACTATATTAATATTAAAATGTCTGAATATTATATTTAAATTATTAAGACTATAATAATGAAACTTGATTGTATTCCTGTTTAGATTTGCAATTGCGATCCTACCGATCCGAAGATTACACCAGCAAACTGCACTATGAAACCTCGCGCTTCAATGCTTTCAATTATCAATGGACTGTAAAAGCTAGAGTTGCAGAAGGATCTGCTGGCAGATTGATACAGGTTATAAATCATTGAAACCTATATTATAAATATTATATTTGTTATGTATATAAATAAATATTAAAATAAAACTATAATTTAAAAAAAATGTAACCTTAATTATAAATAAAAAATAGTAATTTTAAAAACTGAAATATTATATATAACAATAATTTCATCATGCTTCTTAATTTGTCATATTATTTAGTATTAGGGGTATTTGTAGTAACATTCAGTGTGGAGGAATATTTTAAATCAGAAATATCCTAAATAAATTAATATAGTTTGTATAATATTTTGTATGAGAAATCTCATTTGGTCGGTATCAGCTAATTGGGTTTAAATATATATTAGTATTTTTTATTAATTAAAGATTTCCTCATTAATATAAATCTATATTATGTTACACATCATAACTAGATATTGTAAAATAAATGGAATATTAATAATATATAATATGGATATATATATATATATATATATATATATATATATGTTTATATTATTATTATTTTATTTAAACATTATTTAACTGTGAGTAAAACAAGATAAAAATTAATTAAATAATTCTGGGAAAACAATAATATATAATCGTGTAGTGGTTCTCAATTGAGCATTCCATAGTAATGCGTTGGTAAGCTGATGATGTAAGTAGTTACTTGGCGAATAGGATGGTAACTTTCTTAATAATATGAATGGTGAATCACTATAGATATGAGATATATTGGTTATTTGATATGAAGTAATCCATTTTAGATTATTCATTAAAATCAAACTCATATGTATACTTATGTATTTATAATAAATTATAGATATATAATATATACTTTAATATATTTTATAAAACGATTATATATTTGATTTACTCTTGAGAAGAATCTCTTGACTTATGAAATAGATTTCCACTTATGTGAAGAATATTTTATAATTAATTAATTATAATATATTCTATTTGGTATATTTTTTATAAGGAAGTAGATTCAATGTACTATATTAATAGGTAATAAATAATTGTATATAATTACTAATTATATACAAATATTTGCATATTGAATATAAAATTTAAAAGATTTTTACATTTAGTGTAAATGATTTGTTATCAAAAAACAAATTTATAAATTCATTTATTAAATATATTTTACTAGGCTTAGAATATTATTAATAATCATATTAACTAATATATATATATACTTTAAACGATTTCTCGTATTCTTTTGAACAGTAATTATAGAAGCTTTATTATGCAGGACCCCACGAAATCTACAGATCGTCGTCTGGAGTACCAGTTAACTACACGCTCCAAACTACCTACTCCAATCACATTGCAATATGTTGCTATCGAAGGACCATATGAGCGAGTAGTTGTCAAGCCACGCATCTACTCACATGCATTCAGTAATGATGCGCAAGACAGTCAGTACTGCCACTTACCAGCCGAGGCAGATGAATGTAACCGTTTATTAAGAGGCCGCAGCATCAATATTCGTTTGATTCTCTTCCAAGTACAAGTTTAATAATAAGCACAGGCAAAAAAAAAACAATATAAGCAGTACATCTGGAATTTGTATTGACATTAATTTTTCTCTTTTAGCAAGTATTTCGTCGATTTTTTCAGTATAGTCTAAATGTGGTAGTTTAGATTTTAATTTTGCTCTAAAAATTAATGCCTAAATTGAATTGCTAAATATATGTATGCAGAATAATTACCTAGATGAGTATATTATTTGTTTTTGATTATAATTATTTGCATTAAATATATTATTAAATCATTATTATTTCAGTAATTTTCATTTCGTAGCATTAACTATTAATATCAATATTATAGAATATTAATGCTTTTTAATATTTGCGAAATTGTAAAATTATTTCTATTAAATGAATTGTTTGTATTAACACAATTAAAAATAAAACCAGTAAATTTAATTTAATAAATATTGCAATTGAAATCTTCATTGGTTATATCAATATATTAATCATATTTACTTTATATAATTTAATAATATATATTTTAGAGGTAACTACCAGTTGTAGTCTACTACTTGATTATTTTTATACATATTGTTATATTTTAATATATAATTATATTATAACTGTACTTATAATTAATACAACTTGGATCACTGATATGTAAAAATATGATATGACCTTATATAAAAACAAATTTAATTTTATATCATAATGATACTCATATTATATCAGTAAATATATATAGTAGAGCAAAGATATATGTACAAGATTATAATTACGTACATTTCATATGTGTATGACATATTTATATATGTCATTTTATATATATATATGTATTTAATATGGCATCATTTAAATTTTATATAAATATTTCATTGTTTTAAATCTTTTAATATATTTATATATTTAAATAATCAAATACCTATTACTATTATATTAAATACTTACTATTTACAGTAACATTTAAGGCTCAGCTCTATATTAGAGATTATAATATCATAAGATAAGACAAGTTGAGTTTAGATTCTTAAGATATTGTAATATCCCCAAATATTTTGTAAAGCCCCACATTCATATTTTAAGATATATTATGTAAGATTGACTTTCTATGGAAAGTCCATGAGGCATATTAGAAATTTGTGATTTCTAATATAATTATAATTCTCATTTTACTTAATTTGTTTTTATTTTAAACCATAATGTAATAAAGTCCACTACAATTCATTTTATTAAGACAGCATAAAGAAATATATTGTTAATAAATATATATATATATATATATATATATATATATATATCAGATATAAAAGTGTCATATTACTGAATTGTAATGTAGAATTTAAAAAATTGTAAATTAAAAAAATATAAAAAATAAAATATAAAAATGCCTTTCAATGCTAAATCACGTTAAGAAATATACTCAAAATAATCTAATACTAAACACACATCACGATTGAGAGTATTATGTATTATACATAACTTTGATTAAATACAATAGTAAATTATAATTATAATTTTTAAACATACACTATTATATACCGTAGATAGATACAATCAAAAGATTACGTGTACGATATTGATGGCTTTTTAATCAAACGTTTTAATAATAAATATGTTTACAATTCTAGAGGTGTTCTAGATTACTGGACACGAAATACTAAGGTTATTTATAAAATATATGTAATTATAATGACAAATCTTCAATAATTTAAAATTTAATAACTAATGATATTTAATAAGTATGGATATTTATAGTGAAAACACTTGTAATAGAACTATTATTTCAGACGGTGGACTATCTATACGATTCTGAAAGACTATTGGTTTCTATAGAAGATATAGTTAATAATTATAGTTTACAATATTTTTACGGGGATTTAAATAATCCGAAATTAATTAGGCATTCTTGCCGAAACTCAAGTGTGATTACCGAATATTTCTATGATAATAAACATCGGTTTAAATTAAACACTTATTTCATATTAATTTATCATCTATAATCGATACGTAATAATAACTTTGAAAATTAATTTAGATTGTTTGTATTTAATCGTTACGATGGGAATGCATCATTTTATTTTTATATTGCCATGGACAGTTTTAACTCTCCATACCAAATATATAATACAAATGGTAATATTGTAATGGAAATGATATATGAACTCTTAGGTAAGAAAAATGTAATATATAAATACATATATATATATACATAGATATATATTTTATAAATATATATAATAATGTATAAATTTATATATATATACATATGATTTAATACATTTAGTAATGTATTGAAATTAATACTGATACCGGTAGCTGGACTGCACTTTATTATGACGAGGTATATATTTTCACTTTTAGTACACATAATTAAACTCCGCAATATATTATATCTCTAGATTAATATAATATTTTTATTTTCTTATAGATAATTCCTGCTGTGTAAATTAATAAAATATTTAAAGATACTAGATTATTAGAAAGTTATATGAAACACGATATCATATATTCCTATCCCTGGAATCAAATGATGGGTTCGAATAAAGAACTAATATGTTATCCGTCTTAAGAGGGATTCGCACCAATATTATCGTACATAATTACGGGTGTAATTCTGTTCAGTTAGGAGAATGACAACATAGTTTTCATACTCTAGAACGCCAATATATTTGATAAATCATCAATCTATATATATGAGTAATTCTTACGATACTTTCAAAGTTATTAAAAATTAAAAATTAATAATCAAATATATCATAATTTATAAGAAAAGCAAAAACTGGCTTCAAAATAACTTAAATGAAACGTGTTCTATTCAACTTTTCAACTTAGTTTGGAATAGAGCAGATAGTTTTCTATTATGTTATTAGTGTAATATTCTTCTTAAATATCTGCTCGGCTAAAAAACACTCGCAATAACTTGATGTGAACCTCCCTTTAGGAGATATTTTAATAAAAGACTATTTCAATTTAATATGATAAAACACATATTTGATACACGATATATATTTAGATATAAACGATTGGCTCAATGAAATCCACAGATATCAAATGAAAAAATGTATATCCACTATCGATTTCCTCGGAATCATCAATACTGTAACACCAATTACGAAAGAATTTGTACTACCTGACACATTGAATACGAAATTAATTGCACTTGCTTCATACATGTGCGAGTAAGGGAGGAGATTTGACATATTAAGCAGGGTGTCGATGTTACCAGATATTCCGCCATCTTCTCACCAACTCATTCGATCTTACCTAGAAGGAGTATAATATCCCGGCATTGCAATAATAGTTTTTATTTTTTGTATATTATTTAATAGATATTATGTTATCAATAAACTAATACATGTTTACAGTATTGATGATTCTGAGGAAATCGATAGTGGATATACATTTTTTTAATTTGATATCTGTGGATTTCATTGAGCCAATCGTTTATGTCGAAATAAAAAATCGTGTGCCAAATATGTGTTTTATCAAATCAAATTTAATTAGTCTTATATTAAAATATCTCCTAAGGGGACGTTCACACCAAGTTATTACGAGTGTTTTTTTTCGCCGAGTAGACATTTAAGCAGAATATTACGCCAACAACAGAATATGAAACTATCTGCTCTAGTACAAACTAAGTTGAAAAGTTGAATAAAATACGTTTCATTTAAGTTATTTTTGAACCAGTTTTTGCTTTTCTTATAAATTATGATATATATGATTATTAATTTTTAAATTTTAATTTTTAATAACTTTGAAAGTATCGTAAGAATTACTCATATATATATATTGATGATTTATCAAAGATATTGGCGTTCTAATGTATGAAAACTATTTAGTCATTCTCCTAACTGAATTAAATTACACCTGTAATTATAATCGATTATATTGGTGTGAATCCCCCTTAAGACGGATAACATATCATTTCTTTATTCTAACCCATCATTTGATTCCAGGGACAGGAATATATGAGATCATGTTTCATATAACTTTCTAATAATCGAGTATCTTTAAATATTTTATTAATTTGCACAGCATGAATTATCTATAAGAAAATTAAAATATTATATTAATCTAGAGGTATATTGCGGAGTTTAATTATATTGGGTAAAAATATAAAGTGAAAATATATACCTCTTCATAATACAGTGCAGTCCACCTTCCGGTATCAGTATCTAGTATTTTCTATATATATGTATATATATATATATATATATTTATAAAATGTATTTATATATTAAATTTTTCTTACCTAAGGGTTCATATATCATTTCCATTATAATACTACCATTTGTATTATATATTTGCTATGGAGAGTTAAAACTATCCATGGCAATATAAAAATAAAAAGATGCATCCCCATCGTAACGATTAAATGCAAACAACCTAAATTAATTTTAAAAGCTATAATTACGTATCGATTATAGATGATAAATTAATATGAAATAAGTGTTTAATTTAAACCGATGTTTATTATCATAGAAATATTCGGTAATCACACTTGAGTTTCGGCAAGAATGCGTAATTAATTTCGGATTATTTAAATCCCCGTAAAAATATTGGAACCTATAATTATTAACTATATCTTCTATAGAAACCAATAGTCTTTCAGAATCATATTGATAGTCCACTGTCTGAAATAATAGTTCTATTATAAGTGTTTTCATTATAAATATCCATACTTATTAATGAAGATTTGTCATTAAACCATATATTTATAATTACATATATTTTATAAATAACCTTATTATCTCGTGTCCAGTAATCAAGAACACCTCTAGAATTATAAACAATTATATTTTAATAAATTATATTTATTATTAAAACGTTTGATTAAAAAGGCATCAATATCGTATACGTAATCTTTTGATTGTATATCCACTGTATATATAATAGTGTATGTTTAAAAATTATAATAATAATTTACTATTGTATTCAAAGTTATATATAATACATAATACTCTCAATCGTGGTGTGTGTTTAGTATTAGATTATTTCGAGTATATTTCTTAAAGTGAGCTAGCATTGAAACAATTTTTTAAATTCTACATAGTAATATAACAATTTTATATCTGATATATATATATATATATAAATTTATAAACATATAAATATATATAATGCTGATATGTTTATATATATATATATATATATATTTATTAACAATATATTTCTTTATGCTGTCTCAATAAAATGAATTGTAGAGGACATTATTACATTATGGTTTAAAATAAAAACAAATTAAGTAAAATGAGAATTATAATAGAAATAACAAATTTCTAATATGCCTCATGGACTTTCCATAGATTCAATCTTACATAATATATCTTAAAATATGAATGTGGGGCTTTACAAAATATTTGGGGATATTACAATACCTTAAGAATCTAAACTCAACTTGTCTTATCTTATGATATTATAATCTCTAATATAGATCTGAGCCTTAAATGTTACTGTAAATAGTAAGTATTTGATATAATAGTAATAGGTATTTGATTATTTAAATATATAAATATATTAAAAGATTTAAAAACAATGAAATATTTATATAATGATGCCATATTAATATAAATATGTCATACACATATGAAATGTATGTAATTATAATCTTGTACATATATATTTGCTCTAATATATATATTTACTGATATAATATGAGTTTCATGATATAAAATTAAATTTGTTTTTATATAAGGTCATATCATATTTTTACATATCAGTGATCCAAGTTGTATTAATTATAAGTACAGTTATAATATAATTATATATTAAAATATAACAATATGTATAAAAATAATCAAGTAGTAGACTACCACTGGTAGTTACCTCTAAAATATATATTATTAAATTATATAATGTAAATATGATTAATATATTGATATAACCAATGAAGATTTCATTTGCAATATTTATTAAATTAAATTAAATTTACTGGTTTTATTTTTAATTGTGTTAATAACATCAAAACAATTCATTTAATAGAAATAATTTTACAATTTCGCAAATATTAAAAAGCATTAATATTCTGTAATATTGACATTAATAGTTTATGCTACGAAATGAAAATTACTGAATTAATAATTATTTAATAATAGATTTAATGCAAATAATTATAATCAAAAACAAATAATATACTCATCTGAATAATTCTTCTGCATACATATTTAGCAATTCAATTTAGGCATTAATTTTTAATTTTCTCTTTAGCATTTCAATAAGTAATACTTATGATCGTAAAATAATAATTTATAAAATATTATTTTTCTATTGAATAGTAATAATTGCATTAATAGCCAAGATGATGAGCGATGTGTTGAGATAAGTTCAAATATGTATTTTAGTAACATTTTATATATATATATAGATATATAATCATACATATCTATAATTATATATATATATATATATATATATATATATATATATTTTTCATTAGATAAATAATATTTTTAGAGCAAAATTAAAATCTAAACTACCACATTTAGACTATACTGAAAAAATCGACGAAATACTTGCTAAAAGAGAGAAATTAATGTCAATACAAATTCCAGATGTACTGCTTATATTGTTTTTTTTTGCCTGTGCTTATTATTAAACTTGTACTTGGAAGAGAATCAAACGAATATTGATGCTGCGGCCACTTAATAAACGGTTACATTCATCTGCCTCGGCTGGTAAGTGGCAGTACTGACTGTCTTGCGCATCATTACTGAATGCATGTGAGTAGATGCGTGGCTTGACAACTACTCGCTCATATGGTCCTTCGATAGCAACATATTGCAATGTGATTGGAGTAGGTAGTTTGGAGCGTGTAGTTAACTGGTACTCCAGACGACGATCTGTAGATTTCGTGGGGTCCTGCATAATAAAGCTTCTATAATTACTGTTCAAAAGAATACGAGAAATCGTTTAAAGTATATATATATATTAGTTAATATGATTATTAATAATATTCTAAGCCTAGTAAAATATATTTAATAAATGAATTTATAAATTTATTTTTTGATAACAAATCATTTACACTAAATGTAAAAATCTTTTAAATTTTATATTCAATATGCAAATATTTGTATATAATTAGTAATTATATACAATTATTTATTACCTATTAATATAGTACATTGAATCTACTTCCTTATAAAAAATATACCAAATAGAATATATTATAATTAATTAATTATAAAATATTCTTCACATAAGTGGAAATCTATTTCATAAGTCAAGAGATTCTTCTCAAGAGTAAATCAAATATATAATCGTTTTATAAAATATATTAAAGTATATATTATATATCTATAATTTATTATAAATACATAAGTATACATATGAGTTTGATTTTAATGAATAATCTAAAATGGATTACTTCATATCAAATAACCAATATATCTCATATCTATAGTGATTCACCATTCATATTATTAAGAAAGTTACCATCCTATTCGCCAAGTAACTACTTACATCATCAGCTTACCAACGCATTACTATGGAATGCTCAATTGAGAACCACTACACGATTATGTATTATTGTTTTCCCAGAATTATTTAATTAATTTTTATCTTGTTTTACTCACAGTTAAATAATGTTTAAATAAAATAATAATAATATAAACATATATATATATATATATATATCCATATTATATATTATTAATATTCCATTTATTTCACAATATCTAGTTATGATGTGTAATATAATATAGATTTATATTAATGAGGAGATCTTTAATTAATAAAAATACTAATATATATTTAAACCCAATTAGCTGATACCGACCAAATGAGATTTCTCATACAAAATATTATACAAACTATATTAATTTATTTAGGATATTTCTGATTTAAAATATTCCTCCACACTGAATGTTACTACAAATACCCCTAATACTAAATAATATGACAAATTAAGAAGCATGATGAAATTATTGTTATATATATAATATTTCAGTTTTTAAAATTACTATTTTTTATTTATAATTAAGGTTACATTTTTTTTAAATTATAGTTTTATTTTAATATTTATATATTGTCATGTGCAATTTGGCAAGTTATGCAATTTGGCAAATACCATTGACTGCGAGGTTATTTCAACTTTCAAAAACTACAATATAAATTATAAATAATCTTGAAAGTTAATGAAATTGCTTTATGACAATGTAATAATATATGTATAATTAATTTTGTAATTTTTAAAGGTAAAATAAGATAGTGGTACTTAAAATATTTTCATTAATACTCAATAAAATAATTTCCAATTTCAAGTATTCATACTGTCAGTTAGTTGAAAATAGACACGCCCAATGGGCGTCGCCCAGCGATACATAAATAGAATTGTTAAATTTTAATAATATAATAATTACTTTAATAATTCTTTATATACGATATTACTGAATGTATCTATATTATCTATTACTGAATATTTTTTAATTGGGGAGACATAAGTATTTACTTTACTGATCTCAGTCTTGCTAATATGATATACTATATATTTTTTGAATTAAATGTATTTGATAATACTAGTATAATATTAAATAGTAAATTTCCAAAGGAATATATATATATTATAAACTATTAAATGCAAAAGTTAGTTAACTAACTCGGCGGTATTAAATATAAAGTATGATAATAAATAGCATACATTGTATATATATTTAAATATAATTAACAATCTGTATAAAATGATAAATAATTTACAAAGTTAATTTATTAAATATATGTTTTCTCATATAATCGATATGTAGTGTTACATGTCGAAAATGAAACATGTTGAAAATGTTAAAAAAAATATTTAATAAAAAATAATAAATTTCTTTGACTAAATCGAAACTCATGATAATATACAATATAATCAATAACAATTTAAAAATTATACACATGTAATAATTTGAATTTCAAATTAATCACACCTATAAATACGCCCAATTATAAAATAATTAAATCATAATATTTAATATTAATTAAAAAAATATATTGTGATAAATAATGATTAATTACATTATTTGTAATCATTGTAGAATTATAATTTATTTTTATATAATTTTTTAAAGTGTATTAGAATGAAAATAGATAAAATCTCAGGAAGTGTGCCAAATTGCATAGCTTGCCAAATTGCATACGACAATATATACATAACAAATATAATATTTATAATATAGGTTTCAATGATTTAGAACCTGTATCAATCTACCAGCAGATCCTTCTGAGATAGCTGCAACTCTAGCTTTTACAGTCCATTGATAATTGAAAGCATTGAAGCGCGAGGTTTCATAGTGCAGTTTGCTGGTGTAATCTTCGGATCGGTAGGATCGCAATTGCAAATCTAAACAGGAATACAATCAAGTTTCATTATTATAGTCTTAATAATTTAAATATAATATTCAGACATTTTAATATTAATATAGTCAAATAATTCTATTAGATTTTATATATCCATACATTTATTTTATTAAATTAATAATTATATATAATTGTAATTTTATTACTATATTAATGATCTATAGAACTTGATATATATATATATAACATTTATTATTAAATTAGATTAAATAAATATATTTCTACTATAATAAAATTATTTATATTACTTGAAACAAACCACTAAATGTTATTTTCTCCAATGATAACAAATTGAAGACATTTTTATAGATTCTCATTTCACTAACTTCATCATTAGACTTGGATTTCACATATTGCATCAAGTCACCTATTAAAGTATGGTTATTATAGCCAATAAATTTAAAATCAACAACATTTAAATTTAAATAAGTAATGACAACTAAAATGTATGATTAATAAATATAAAGCAAAAAATAATTGGAAATTATTCACAATTAGAATAATTAAATAAAAGATAATTATATATAATATATACAAGGAAAAGATAATAGGTCATCGGTAAATCAGTATATATAATATATTATAGCATAGTATGTATATAAATCTACATAAATATTGATTTTCACAGTGAAATACAGCCACAATATAGGATAAATAATAGTCAGTAGGCTAAGAATATTGAGGTCAAAAGGTCAAACAATTCAATAAGTCAGTGTTGCTTCTAATCAAAATAATGAAATACAACAATATCTCCTAAACATAACCTTAAATAACTATTATTGCCAATAATGGTATTATAATTACCGGCAGATTTTGAAGGGAAAGTGCAAGAAGCTTCATGGTTACTTCCTTCATTATAAGGTCCAGTCCACTTACATCCAATTACATCATACTTGCAATTTATTGACCTATTATGTGAGAAACCCTTAAAATAAAAATTACTTATAATAATATTATTTGCTCTTATGATTCATTCTATGCTTTTAATGGTTTATTTGAACTAATCTATATTCATAAAATCACCTAAACTAATAATGAATGCTATAATATTTTAGATCAAATACTATTTCCATTTCTAATCTGTAAAAATAAATTTATATTACCAAAATGTGTATTAATTTGTAGTGACTAGAATAATAATGTAATAAATTAATTGAGTCGTATAAAAGGAAAATGTCTATTATACATGCCACCAATTAACATATTAACGCTTGAATGTGAAAAGCTAATATTAAGTATTTTAAATATATAAGTATTTAAATGAGACACATTCAAATAAATATATGACTCATATAATAGTCATCAATCATACGAAATACAAAATAATATTATTAGTATTTTTTTAATTATCCTATTTATAAATAATGATTTATATACAAAATTATATTTAGATTAGATATTTTTTAGTAAATCACTAAGAATATTTATATTTAAAAATATTCTGTGTGTTATACATATAATTAGGAAAACAACAATTGTTTCCAAAATGATAATTCCAATTATTCAATAGGAAAATTTGAATTATAAACTAAAAGTAAATACAAAATGTAAAATGTATAAATTTGTAAAACATGTAAAAAGCAACATTTAAATTTGCATAGTATTTATTTCTACATGTATGGTTATATTAAAGTCATATATTATATGTATTTTTATATAGGATATCATTCAGTATATATTCCATTATGAGGTCATGTTTACTGACCATAGTATACTTGCTAATCCATATAACCCACTTTAACCAATTTCTTTAATATACATGTAACATATAACATATAACTCGAATTAAACTACAAAAATACTTATAGAAAATGATCTCCATTTATTTAATATATAAAGCATTTATAATAAAGGTACCAAATTAAAAATCCTTGTTCTAAAGTATCAACTATGGTTACTTATAAAACCTCCTTATAAAGCCTCCTGTATACAGTATACAGGGAGGCTTTGTTCAATAAATAGTGCTATTAATCTAGACACTTTAAAATAGTTGATATTATATATCATTGTTAATCAATAAATTCATTCATATATGGAAATGCTATTCAATGTTATTCAAAAATAAAATAATCCGATATTCTATATAGTCTGGATTTTATTATCTAATAATTAGTTTGTATAACTTAATTTCACACAAAATAATTTCATACAAATTTCACACAAAGTATGTAAAATATTGTGTGAACATATAGTTATAACTAATTATAATATATAAAGATTACTATAATTGTACTAGTTAACATAAAAGTTTAAAAAATTATTTTAAAGTTTTTGTATCTATAGTTAAGTATATGTATAAGTATAGTGGAGCATAAGTATTTATTTTCAAACATAAATATTTAACTTGAATACTAAATTTATATCTAAATCAATAAAGTTACACATATGTAGTATCACATAACCTCATAGTTATTAACTGTAAAAACTGAAAAAATCTGTGAAATTGCATAGTACATTAAATATAAACATAAACAGCTGTAAGCATATTTCTATATATAAATAGAGAAGTAAAATATAACAACTGTATTTGTTTAGAATTACATAACAAGTTTGTTATGCAATGTGTACTTAGTCCAAATGTTATAATTCTTTTTAAATTGAAATACCTAAACTTGAGTTCATGCAATTCAAATTATATTTAAAATTATAATTTGTATACATACATTACAAATTTTTTGAAATATTACACAAATAAGCTTTACATTAAATAAATTGCAAATATAATAAATTCTAAAATATATTTGCATAAAATATATGTTATAAAAATATATATTATAAGTCTGATTTCTCAGAATGTATTAATACTATAAATAGCAACTTAATCACTTAACACAATATTCAACAACCACAAGCTGTAGTTTTAATATAAATACTTTTTAATATCCGATTAAATAAGTATTACCTACCTTTTAAATGATTTACTTAGGTATATTAATATTATTAAATAAAATTTATTAAATATTTTTACTCTAGCATCATCCCCATCTTCTTCACTTCTTCACTGCCCTCGCATCCTTCTCTCATTCCTTCAGGTCAATCGCATACCCTAAATTATTTGACTCTTCATAAACTCATCTCAAATATTTGAAATATTTTCACTCCTATGACATCCTCCCTAATTCTTCACTCACCTCCATCCTCCTCTCATATCTTCACTCACAAAGCATCCACAATTTACTCCTTCACTATTTTACGCAATTACCTCACCTTCACTCACATTCATTGCAGCCACTCTTCTAATCACATGGCATCCACTCAAACTCCTTCATTCCCCTAACATTCTCCTCACATCCTCCTCTCATTTTTTATTCATCATCTCCTATTGCATCCTCCTCATGCTACTTCAAACCCCTTACATTCTCTTCAAACTCCTTTACTTAAACACTCCATAAATACTCCTTACACAAACACATTTCTTCACTCCCCTTGCATCCACTCCTCTCCACACCTCCTCCTCTCATTACTTCACTAACCAGGCATCCTCTTATTTCTTTCACTCCTCTTACATTCTTTCCTTACTCCTTCACACTACTCGCATCCTCAACTCAATACTTCATACTACTCTTATCCTCTCCTCACAACTTCATACTACTCTCATCCTCCCCTCACTACTTCACACTACTTGCATCCTCCCCACACTACTTCACACTAATCTTATTCTCACCACACTACTTCAGACTACTCTCATTATCCCCTCACTACTTAACATTACTTGCATCCTCTCTTCACTACTTCATACTACTCGCATCTTCTCCTCACTACTTCAGACTACTCTTATCCTCCCATCACTACTCTACATTACTTGCATCCTCCCCACACTACTTCACACTACTCTCATCCTCCCCACACTACTCGCATCTTCTCCTCACTACTTCACACTACTCTCATCCTCCCCTCACTACTTTATATTACTCGCATCCTCCCCACACTACTTCACACTACTCTCATTCTCCCCTCACTACTTCACACTACTCTTATTCTCAACACACTACATCACACTACTTTCATCCTCCCCTCAGTAATTCACAATTCTCTCATCATTCACTCACTAATTCACACTACTCTCATTCTCCACTCACTAATTCACACTACTTACATCCTCCCTCAGTACTTCAAACTACTTTCATTCTCCCCTCACTACTTCACACTACTCTTATTCTCACCTCACTACATCACACTACTTTCATCCTCCCCTCAGTAATTCACAATACTCTCATCATTCACTCACTACTTCACACTGCTTGCATCCTCCTCTCACTACTTCACACTACTTTCATTCTACTCTCACTACTTCAAACTACTCGCATCTTACCCTCACTACTTCACACTACTTGCATTCTCCACTCACTACTTCACACTGCTTGCATCCTCCTCTCACTACTTCACACTACTTTCATTCTCCACTCACTAATTCACACTACTTACATACCCCCCTCAGTACTTCACATTACTTTCATTCTCGCCACACTACTTTACACTACTCGCATCTTACCCTCACTATTTCACACTATTCGCATCTTACCCTCACTAATTCACACTACTTACATCCTCCCCTCACTACTTCACAATACTCTCATCCTCCCCTCACTACTTCACACTACTCGCATCCTCCCCTCACTACTTTACACTACTTGCACCCTCTCCTCACTACTTGCATTCTCCCCTCACTACTTCACACTACTCGCATCTTACACTCACTACTTCACACTACTCGCATCCTCCCCTCACTACTTTACACTACTTGCACCCTCTCCTAACTACTTGCATCCTCCTCTCACTACTTCACACTACTTTCATCCTCCCCTCACTAATTCACACTACTCTCATTCTCCCCCACACTACTTCACACTATTTTATTCTCCCCACACTACTTCACACTACTTGCATTATCTCCTCACTACTTCATACTACTTACATCCTCCCCTCACTACTTCATACTACTTACAGCCTCTCCTCACTACTTCACACTACTTGCATCCTCCTCTCACTACTTCACACTACTTTCATTCTCCCCTCACTACTTCACACTACTCGCATCTTACCCTCACTACTTCACACTACTTGCATCCTCCCCTTACTACTTCACACTGCTTGCATCCTCCTCTTACTACTTCACACTACTTTCATTCTACTCTCACTACTTCACACTACTTCATACTACTCGCATCTTCTCCTCACTAATTCACACTACTCTTATTCTCACTTCACTACATCAAACTACTTTCATCCTCCCCTCAGTACTTCACAATACTCTCATCATTCACTCACTAATTCACACTACTCTCATTCTCCACTCACTAATTCACACTACTTACATCCTCCCCTCAGTACTTCACATTACTTTCATTCTCGCCACACTACTTCACACTACTCTCATTCTCCCCCCTCACTACTTCACACTACTCTCATTCTCCCCTCACTACTTCACACTACTTGCATCTTCCCCTCACTACTTCACACTAATCGCATCTTACCCTCACAACTTCACACTACTCTCATCTTACCCTCACTAATTCACACTACTTGCATCCTCCCCTCACTACTCTCATCCTCCCCTCACTACTCTCATCCTCCCATCACTACTCTCATCCTCCCATCACTACTCTCATCCTCCCCTCACTACTTCACACTACTCGCATCTTCCCCTCACTACTCTCATCCTCCCCTCACTACTCCCATCCTCCCCTCACTACTCTCATCCTCCCCTCACTACTCTCATCCTCCCATCACTACTCTCATCCTCCCCTCACTACTTCACACTACTCGCATCCTCCCCTCACTACTCTCATCCTCCCCTCACTACTCTCATCACTACTCTCATTCTCCCCTCACTACTCTCATCCTCCCCTCACTACTCTCATCCTCCCCTCACTACTCTCATCCTCCCCTCACTACTCTCATCATCCCCTCACTACTTCACACTACTCGCATCCTCCCCTCACTACTTTACATTACTTGAATCCTCCTGTCACTACTCTCATCCTCCCCTCACTACTCTCATCCTCCCCTCACTACTCTCATCCTCCCCTCACTACTCTCATCCTCCCATCACTACTCTCATCCTCCCCTCACTACTTTACATTACTTGAATCATCCCGTCACTACTCTCATCCTCCCCTCACTACTCTCATCCTCCCCTCACTACTTTACATTACTTGAATCCTCCCGTCACTACTCTCATCCTCCCTCACTACTCTCATCCTCCCCTCACTACTCTCATCCTCCCCTCACTACTATCATCCTCCCCTCACTACTCTCATCCTCCCATCACTACTCTCATCCTCCCCTCACTACTCTCATCCTCCCCTCACTACTCTCATCCTCCCCTCACTACTCTCATCCTCCCCTCACTACTCTCATCCTCCCCTCACTACTCTCATCCTCCCCTCACTACTCTTATCCTCACCTCACTACTCTCATCCTCCCGTCACTACTCTCATCCTCCCCTCACTACTCTCATCCTCCCCTCACTACTCTCATCCTCCCCTCACTACTTCACACTACTCGCATCCTCCCCTCACTACTCTCATCCTCCCCTCACTACTCTCATCCTCCCCTCACTACTCTCATCCTCCCCTCACTACTCTCATCCTCCCATCACTACTCTCATCCTCCCATCACTACTCTCATCCTCCCCTCACTACTCTCATCCTCCCATCACTACTCTCATTCTCCCCTCACTACTCTCATCCTCCCCTCACTACTCTCATCCTCCCCTCACTACTCTCATCCTCCCCTCACTACATCACACTACTTTCATCCTCCCCTCAGTAATTCACAATACTCTCATCATTCACTCACTACTTCACACTGCTTGCATCCTCCTCTCATTACTTCAAACTACTTTCATTCTCCTCTCACTACTTCAAACTACTCACATCTTACCCTCACTACTTCACACTACTTGCATTCTCCACTCACTACTTCACACTACTTTCATTCTCCTCTCACTACTTCAAACTACTCACATCTTACCCTCACTACTTCACACTACTTGCATTCTCCACTCACTACTTCACACTGCTTGCATCCTCCTCTCACTACTTCACACTACTTTCATTCTCCTCTCACTACTTCACACTACTTCATACTACTTGCATCTTCTCCTCCCTACTTCACACTACTCTTATTCTCACTTCACTACATCAAACTACTTTCATCCTCCCCTCAGTATTTCATAATACTCTCATCATTCACTCACTAATTCACACTACTCTCATTCTCCACTCACTAATTCACACTACTTACATCCTCCCCTCAGTACTTCACATTACTTTCATTCTCGCCACACTACTTTACACTACTCGCATCTTACCCTCACTATTTCACACTATTCGCATCTTACCCTCACTAATTCACACTACTTACATCCTCCCCTCACTACTTCACAATACTCTCATCCTCCCCTCACTACTTCACACTACTCGCATCCTCCCCTCACTACTTTACACTACTTGCACCCTCTCCTCACTACTTGCATCCTCCTCTCACTACTTCACACTACTCGCATCTTCTCCTCACTATTTCACACTACTCGCATCTTACCCTCACTAATTTACACTACTTGCATCCTCCTCTCACTACTTCACACTACTTCATTCTCCCCTCACTACTTCACACTACTCGCATCTTACCCTCACTACTTCACACTACTTGCATCCTCCTCTCACTACTTCACACTACTTCATTCTCCCCTCACTAATTCACACTACTCTCATTCTCCCCCACACTACTTCACACTATTTTATTCTCCCCACACTACTTCACACTACTTGCATTATCTCCTCACTACTTCATACTACTTACATCCTCCCCTCACTACTTCATACTACTTACATCCTCTCCTCACTACTTCACACTACTTGCATCCTCCTCTCACTACTTCACACTACTTTCATTCTCCCCTCACTACTTCACACTACTCGCATCTTACCCTCACTACTTCACACTACTTGCATCCTCCCCTTACTACTTCACACTGCTTGCATCCTCCTCTCACTACTTCACACTACTTTCATCCTCCCCTCACTAATTCACACTACTCTCATTCTCCCCCACACTACTTCACACTATTTTATTCTCCCCACACTACTTCACACTACTTGCATTATCTCCTCACTACTTCATACTACTTACATCCTCCCCTCACTACTTCATACTACTTACATCCTCTCCTCACTACTTCACACTGCTTGCATCCTCCTCTCACTACTTCACACTACTTTCATTCTCCTCTTACTACTTCACACTACTTTCATTCTACTCTCACTACTTCACACTACTTCACACTACTTCATACTACTCGCATCTTCTCCTCCCTACTTCACACTACTCTTATTCTCACTTCACTACATCAAACTACTTTCATCCTCCCCTCAGTACTTCACAATACTCTCATCATTCACTCACTAATTCCCACTACTCTCATTCTCCACTCACTAATTCACACTACTTACATCCTCCCCTCAGTACTTCACATTACTTTCATTCTCGCCACACTACTTCACACTACTCTCATTCTCCCCCCTCACTACTTCACACTACTCTCATTCTCCCCTCACTACTTCACACTACTTGCATCTTCCCCTCACTACTTCACACTACTCTCATCTTACCCTCACTAATTCACACTACTTGCATCCTCCCCTCACTACTTTACACTACTTGCACCCTCCCCTCACTACTCTCATCCTCCCCTCAGTACTTCACAATACTCTCATCATTCACTCACTAATTCCCACTACTCTCATTCTCCACTCACTAATTCACACTACTTGCATCCTCCCCTCACTACTTTACACTACTTGCACCCTCCCATCACTACTCTCATCCTCCCCTCACTACTTCACACTACTCGCATCCTCCCCTCACTACTCTCATCCTCCCATCACTACTCTCATCCTCCCATCACTACTCTCATCCTCCCCTCACTACTCTCATCCTCCCATCACTACTCTCATCCTCCCATCACTACTCTCATCCTCCCCTCACTACTTCACACTACTCGCATCCTCCCCTCACTACTCTCATCCTCCCCTCACTACTCTCATCCTCCCCTCACTACTCTCATCACTACTCTCATTCTCCCCTCACTACTCTCATCCTCCCCTCACTACTCTCATCCTCCCCTCACTACTCTCATCCTCCCCGCACTACTCTCATCATCCCCTCACTACTTCACACTACTCGCATCCTCCCCTCACTACTTGCATCTTCCCCTCACTACTTCACACTACTCTCATCTTACCCTCACTAATTCACACTACTTGCATCCTCCCCTCACTACTTCACACTACTCGCATCCTCCCCTCACTAATTTACATTACTTGAATCCTCCTGTCACTACTCTCATCCTCCCCTCACTACTCTCATCCTCCCCTCACTACTCTCATCCTCCCCTCACTACTCTCATCCTCCCATCACTACTCTCATCCTCCCCTCACTACTTTACATTACTTGAATCATCCCGTCACTACTCTCATCCTCCCCTCACTACTCTCATCCTCCCCTCACTACTTTACATTACTTGAATCCTCCCGTCACTACTCTCATCCTCCCTCACTACTCTCATCCTCCCCTCACTACTCTCATCCTCCCCTCACTACTCTCATCCTCCTCTCACTACTCTCATCCTCCCATCACTACTCTCATCCTCCCCTCACTACTCTCATCCTCCCCTCACTACTCTCATCCTCCCCTCACTACTCTCATCCTCCCCTCACTACTCTCATCCTCCCCTCACTACTCTCATCCTCCCCTCACTACTCTTATCCTCACCTCACTACTCTCATCCTCCCGTCACTACTCTCATCCTCCCCTCACTACTCTCATCCTCCCCTCACTACTCTCATCCTCCCCTCACTACTTCACACTACTCACATCCTCCCCTCACTACTCTCATCCTCCCCTCACCACTCTCATCCTCCCCTCACTACTCTCATCCTCCCCTCACTACTCTCATCCTCCCATCACTACTCTCATCCTCCCCTCACTACTCTCATCCTCCCCTCACTACTCTCATCCTCCCCTCACTACTCTCATCCTCCCCTCACTACTCTCATCACTACTCTCATCCTCCCCTCACTACTCTCATCCTCCCCTCACTACTCTCATCCTCCCCTCACTACTCTCATCCTCCCATCACTACTCTCATCCTCCCATCACTACTCTCATCCTCCCCTCACTACTCTCATCCTCCCATCACTACTCTCATTCTCCCCTCACTACTCTCATCCTCCCCTCACTACTCTCATCCTCCCATCACTACTCTCATCCTCCCCTCACTACTCTCATCCTCCCCTCACTACTCTCATCCTCCCCTCACTACTCTCATCCTCCCCTCACTACATCACACTACTTTCATCCTCCCCTCAGTAATTCAAACTACTCACATCTTACCCTCACTACTTCACACTACTTGCATTCTCCACTCACTACTTCACACTGCTTGCATCCTCCTCTCACTACTTCACACTACTTTCATTCTCCTCTCACTACTTCACACTACTTCATACTACTTGCATCTTCTCCTCACTAATTCACACTACTCTTATTCTCACTTCACTACATCAAACTACTTTCATCCTCCCCTCAGTATTTCATAATACTCTCATCATTCACTCACTAATTCACACTACTCTCATTCTCCACTCACTAATTCACACTACTTACATCCTCCCCTCAGTACTTCACATTACTTTCATTCTCGCCACACTACTTTACACTACTCGCATCTTACCCTCACTATTTCACACTACTCGCATCTTACCCTCACTAATTCACACTACTTACATCCTCCCCTCACTACTTCACAATACTCTCATCCTCCCCTCACTACTTCACACTACTCGCATCCTACCCTCACTACTTTACACTACTTGCACCCTCTCCTCACTACTTGCATCCTCCTCTCACTACTTCACACTACTCGCATCTTCTCCTCACTATTTCACACTACTCGCATCTTACCCTCACTAATTCACACTACTTGCATCCTCCTCTCACTACTTCACACTACTTCATTCTCCCCTCACTACTTCACACTACTCGCATCTTACCTTCACTACTTTACACTACTTGCATCCTCCCCTTACTACTTCACACTGCTTGCATCCTCCTCTCACTACTTCACACTACTTTCATTCTCCTCTTACTACTTCACACTGCTTTCATTCTACTCTCACTACTTCACACTACTTCATACTACTCGCATCTTCTCCTCACTAATTCACACTACTCTTATTCTCACTTCACTACATCAAACTACTTTCATCCTCCCCTCAGTACTTCACAATACTCTCATCATTCACTCACTAATTCACACTACTCTCATTCTCCACTCACTAATTCACACTACTTACATCCTCCCCTCAGTACTTCACATTACTTTCATTCTCGCCACACTACTTCACACTACTCTCATTCTCCCCCCTCACTACTTCACACTACTCTCATTCTCCCCTCACTACTTCACACTACTTGCATCTTCCCCTCACTACTTCACACTAATCGCATCTTACCCTCACTACTTCACACTACTCTCATCTTACCCTCACTAATTCACACTACTTGCATCCTCCCCTCACTACTCTCATCCTCCCCTCACTACTCTCATCCTCCCATCACTACTCTCATCCTCCCATCACTACTCTCATCCTCCCCTCACTATTTCACACTATTCGCATCTTACCCTCACTAATTCACACTACTTACATCCTCCCCTCACTACTTCACAATACTCTCATCCTCCCCTCACTACTTCACACTACTCGCATCCTCCCCTCACTACTTTACACTACTTGCACCCTCTCCTCACTACTTGCATCCTCCTCTCACTACTTCACACTACTCGCATCTTCTCCTCACTATTTCACACTACTCGCATCTTACCCTCACTAATTCACACTACTTGCATCCTCCTCTCACTACTTCACACTACTTCATTCTCCCCTCACTACTTCACACTACTCGCATCTTACCCTCACTACTTCACACTACTTGCACTCTCTCCTCACTACTTGCATCCTCCTCTCACTACTTCACACTACTCGCATCTTCTCCTCACTATTTCACACTACTCGCATCTTACCCTCACTAATTCACACTACTTGCATCCTCCTCTCACTACTTCACACTACTTCATTCTCCCCTCACTACTTCACACTGCTCGCATCCTCCTCTCACTACTTCACACTACTTTCATCCTCCCCTCACTAATTCACACTACTCTCATTCTCCCCCACACTACTTCACACTATTTTATTCTCCCCACACTACTTCACACTACTTGCATTATCTCCTCACTACTTCATACTACTTACATCCTCCCCTCACTACTTCATACTACTTACATCCTCTCCTCACTACTTCACACTACTTGCATCCTCCTCTCACTACTTCACACTACTTTCATTCTCCCCTCACTACTTCACACTACTCGCATCTTACCCTCACTACTTCACACTACTTGCATCCTCCCCTTACTACTTCACACTGCTTGCATCCTCCTCTCACTACTTCACACTACTTTCATCCTCCCCTCACTAATTCACACTACTCTCATTCTCCCCCACACTACTTCACACTATTTTATTCTCCCCACACTACTTCACACTACTTGCATTATCTCCTCACTACTTCATACTACTTACATCCTCCCCTCACTACTTCATACTACTTACATCCTCTCCTCACTACTTCACACTGCTTGCATCCTCCTCTCACTACTTCACACTACTTTCATTCTCCTCTTACTACTTCACACTACTTTCATTCTACTCTCACTACTTCACACTACTTCACACTACTTCATACTACTCGCATCTTCTCCTCCCTACTTCACACTACTCTTATTCTCACTTCACTACATCAAACTACTTTCATCCTCCCCTCAGTACTTCACAATACTCTCATCATTCACTCACTAATTCACACTACTCTCATTCTCCACTCACTAATTCACACTACTTACATCCTCCCCTCAGTACTTCACATTACTTTCATTCTCGCCACACTACTTCACACTACTCTCATTCTCCCCCCTCACTACTTCACACTACTCTCATTCTCCCCTCACTACTTCACACTACTTGCATCTTCCCCTCACTACTTCACACTACTCTCATCTTACCCTCACTACTCTCATCCTCCTCTCACTACTCTCATCCTCCCATCACTACTCTCATCCTCCCCTCACTACTCTCATCCTCCCCTCACTACTCTCATCCTCCCCTCACTACTCTCATCCTCCCCTCACTACTCTCATCCTCCCCTCACTACTCTCATCCTCCCCTCACTACTCTTATCCTCACCTCACTACTCTCATCCTCCCGTCACTACTCTCATCCTCCCCTCACTACTCTCATCCTCCCCTCACTACTCTCATCCTCCCCTCACTACTTCACACTACTCACATCCTCCCCTCACTACTCTCATCCTCCCCTCACCACTCTCATCCTCCCCTCACTACTCTCATCCTCCCCTCACTACTCTCATCCTCCCATCACTACTCTCATCCTCCCATCACTACTCTCATCCTCCCCTCACTACTCTCATCCTCCCATCACTACTCTCATTCTCCCCTCACTACTCTCATCCTCCCCTCACTACTCTCATCCTCCCATCACTACTCTCATCCTCCCCTCACTACTCTCATCCTCCCCTCACTACTCTCATCCTCCCCTCACTACTCTCATCCTCCCCTCACTACATCACACTACTTTCATCCTCCCCTCAGTAATTCAAACTACTCACATCTTACCCTCACTACTTCACACTACTTGCATTCTCCACTCACTACTTCACACTGCTTGCATCCTCCTCTCACTACTTCACACTACTTTCATTCTCCTCTCACTACTTCACACTACTTCATACTACTTGCATCTTCTCCTCACTAATTCACACTACTCTTATTCTCACTTCACTACATCAAACTACTTTCATCCTCCCCTCAGTATTTCATAATACTCTCATCATTCACTCACTAATTCACACTACTCTCATTCTCCACTCACTAATTCACACTACTTACATCCTCCCCTCAGTACTTCACATTACTTTCATTCTCGCCACACTACTTTACACTACTCGCATCTTACCCTCACTATTTCACACTATTCGCATCTTACCCTCACTAATTCACACTACTTACATCCTCCCCTCACTACTTCACAATACTCTCATCCTCCCCTCACTACTTCACACTACTCGCATCCTACCCTCACTACTTTACACTACTTGCACCCTCTCCTCACTACTTGCATCCTCCTCTCACTACTTCACACTACTCGCATCTTCTCCTCACTATTTCACACTACTCGCATCTTACCCTCACTACTTCACACTACTTGCATCTTCCCCTCACTACTTCACACTAATCGCATCTTACCCTCACTACTTCACACTACTCGCATCTTACCCTCACTACTTCACACTACTTGCATCTTCCCCTCACTACTTCACACTAATCGCATCTTACCCTCACTACTTCACACTACTCTCATCTTACCCTCACTAATTCACACTACTTGCATCCTCCCCTCACTACTCTCATCCTCCCCTCACTACTCTCATCCTCCCATCACTACTCTCATCCTCCCATCACTACTCTCATCCTCCCCTCACTACTTCACACTACTCGCATCTTCCCCTCACTAATTCACACTAATCGCATCTTACCCTCACTACTTCACACTACTCTCATCTTACCCTCACTAATTCACACTACTTGCATCCTCCCCTCACTACTCTCATCCTCCCCTCACTACTCTCATCCTCCCATCACTACTCTCATTCTCCCCTCACTACTCTCATCCTCCCCTCACTACTCCCATCCTCCCCTCACTACTCTCATCCTCCCCTCACTACTCTCATCCTCCCATCACTACTCTCATCCTCCCCTCACTAATTCACACTACTCGCATCCTCCCCTCACTACTCTCATCACTACTCTCATTCTCCCCTCACTACTCTCATCCTCCCCTCACTACTCTCATCCTCCCCTCACTACTCTCATCCTCCCCTCACTACTCTCATCATCCCCTCACTACTTCACACTACTCGCATCCTCCCCTCACTACTTTACATTACTTGAATCCTCCTGTCACTACTCTCATCCTCCCCTCACTACTCTCATCCTCCCCTCACTACTCTCATCCTCCCCTCACTACTCTCATCCTCCCATCACTACTCTCATCCTCCCCTCACTACTTTACATTACTTGAATCATCCCGTCACTACTCTCATCCTCCCCTCACTACTCTCATCCTCCCCTCACTACTTTACATTACTTGAATCCTCCCGTCACTACTCTCATCCTCCCTCACTACTCTCATCCTCCCCTCACTACTCTCATCCTCCCCTCACTACTATCATCCTCCCCTCACTACTCTCATCCTCCCATCACTACTCTCATCCTCCCCTCACTACTCTCATCCTCCCCTCACTACTCTCATCCTCCCCTCACTACTCTCATCCTCCCCTCACTACTCTCATCCTCCCCTCACTACTCTCATCCTCCCCTCACTACTCTTATCCTCACCTCACTACTCTCATCCTCCCGTCACTACTCTCATCCTCCCCTCACTACTCTCATCCTCCCCTCACTACTCTCATCCTCCCCTCACTACTCTCATCCTCCCCTCACTACTCTCATCCTCCCCTCACTACTCTCATCCTCCCCTCACTACTCTCATCCTCCCCTCACTACTTTACATTACTCTCATCCTCCCATCACTACTCTCATCCTCCCCTCACTACTTTACATTACTTGAATCCTCCCGTCACTACTCTCATCCTCCCCTCACTACTCTCATCCTCCCCTCACTACTCTCATCCTCCCCTCACTACTCTCATCCTCCCCTCACTACTCTCATCCTCCCATCACTACTATCATCCTCCCCTCACTACTCTCATCCTCCCCTCACTACTCTCATCCTCCCCTCACTACTCTCATCCTCCCCTCACTACTCTCATCCTCCCCTCACTACTATCATCCTCCCCTCACTACTCGCATCCTCCCCTCACTACTTTACATTACTTGCATTCTCACCTCACTACTTCACACTACTCAAAGCACTCGAGCCATTCTCTCCCTATTATTCAATTAACCTCTCAGTGCACTGGACGGTCTCGTGAGTGTTTAGGTCACCCCGAGGTATCTTTACACTGCAGTGACAACATGCAGACGGCATTTCGCTGATCGCCTTCTCCACGGCGAGGTTGCGAATGCATGAACTGCGGCTAATATCACACCTACAGTTGGGACATGTGGCAGCATCATCTTTGAGTCGGGCATCAGCCAACAAGTGTGATAGGCAGTTTGCACACATCAGGTGACCATTTGAACACTGAATGTGAAAACAGAGGTTGAATGAATAATCATAAGGGTGACGATTTAAACAATTTGTTTAGCGATTATTCAAAGTTAAATAATATAAATAAATACAAATATGAAATAAGCAATATGTTTATTTAAATCCTCAAACTAAAAGTAAATAGATATTCTTTTATTTGATATTTTTCTTTCATTATTATAATTTGTTTGGGTGCTGCATGGCCAATACTAATATATAAAAAAATACACTATTACATTGTACAATACAGTTACTGCCAAATCAAATATAAATATATACTAATTATAATGCAGTTTAATCATTAATAATACTGTTTTAATAATTCAAAATCATGTAATAATATTATATATATAAATTTGTATTAAATTATTAATGTGTGAATACATTCTCATAATTCCCCAACCTGCATTCTTTAGGAAATAGAGCCATTATAATTGTATATAGAAAGAATAACAGTACATTCAGGATATTGACCTACTAGTATTAGTGGACAACAGAGCTATTCTTGTTTACTATAAAGTTGTTTACTATAAAGTTGTTTACTATGGTTCTCAATATACATAAATATAGTATAACATTTTATAAAGATTATGCAGTAGATATAAAATAATATACATTTATAAAACAAAATTTAAATATTTAATAAAAATTTAAAAAATATTATTTTAGTAAATTAAATAGTTTATATGAATAATTACATGACTTAGTTGCGACATATTTTAATATGAAAATATATTATTAAATTATAGGTAATGTAAAAATTATATAAGTATCTGTTTAATTATAAAATAGTATAAATCCTTATAATAAAAAAATTAACAAGAATATTTTAATTTAATATAGTATATATGCTGTATATAAACTTTTCAACATAATATTATTTCACAAAAAGAATATATTATAAATAATATATTTATATATTAAAATAATAATTGTATTATATAAATAAAATAAAATGAATTATTAAATTTATTAAATAATTCAAACAATATAATATATATTTCTTCAATTATATTAATATTAATTAAATATTATGAAAATTAACTTATTTTTTATAGTTTTAATATTAGTAATTAAGAACTAATAAACAATTGTTTATTAGTATTTATTACTTGTTTTAACAAATATTTTTGTTTACAATTTGTTTAACAAATATTAAATATAATTGAATTTTATATATTATTTCAATACAAAGTTAATTCAAATTGAACTATTACAATTATCATAAGTATTGTCTAACATATTTTCTTGAATTTAATTTTAATCATATTTAAATACAATTTCAATAAAATATAATTAAAATTGTTACAAATTTAAAAAGACCATAATTGTAGCTAACAAATACAAATCCAGGTAATTTCTATAATCCTTATTTTAGATTTAATTTTTATATCAAACAAATAATATTAAAGAAATTTATTTATGAATATTTTCTTTTAAAAATTAAATCTAAAATAAGGATTATAGAAATTACCTGGATTAATATTTTTTAGCTACAATTATAGTCTTATTACATTTGTAACCATTTTAATTATATGATTAATTATATTTCTACATACAAAAAAGAGAAGTTAAATAATATATATACCCAAGTAACCATCCAGGTTATTTTAGTTTGTTATTGTTATATAATAAATGATAAATGAGAACATATTTTCTATTTATAATTAAATTATATAATATATAAAAAAGAATAATTATAATTAAGTCATATGATTTATTGGGTATATTATAATAATTATAAGTTAATTAAATAATTAATTCACTAAATTAATGATTTACATAGATTCTATAAAATGTAAATAAAATAAAATGTAATAAACATATACAATATATATAATTATATATATAATTGAATTAATTTTTAAATAATTCAATTAGTAAACTAATAGCATTATAATAATTAATAATAACTAAGATATTGATTTAATAAAAATTAATTATAATAAATATAATATAATTTAAAACTATAGTATTAATCCCCTAATTCAATATTATTAAATAACCACGGTAATAACCAATTAAATGTATAGTTAATATATATACTATATCTTTAATATCATAAATGCCAATAGTATAGAAGATATATTAGGAATTGAACTAACTTGAAATACCGAATTATATGGTATATCGAGACATACAGAACAACATAATATCGAATGCAATCTTTCTTCAAGTGCATACGAAGGAGTACTTATTGTACTTTTTATCTGAATATCTATACGTTTTCTTTTCAATCCTATATCAGAAGGGCCAGTGCTTTCGAACATTGTTATTTCAGAGTCCCTGGAATTCTGATAAGTAATTCGATCAGCTGGAGCTGTAACTTCATTTGAGTGCACAATGGCTAAGTCTATGCTTTCTTCCATTTTATGAAATGAATGTAATAGTTAATATACTAGAGAAAATGCCAAGAAATTTTGAAATTAAATTTTTAATGTTAAAAGTTTAAAACTTGTAAAACATGAACAAGCAGATGAGATATTTATCTTTCTGAAATTAATAATAAAATCTACGACGTAGTATTCTATAAACAAATATTAAGAGAAAACGAGTATTTATTTTTATGATTTTGATAATATAATATAATTTTCTAAAATTAACATCATATTACATATTAATTACATATAATAATAAAACACTGAACATAATTTTATTATTACTATAATATTGATGTAAACACAATATATTATATATAAAATATATAATTCGGTTCAACTATATATATACTATATATAGTTTATTATATATAATATAACGTAATTAAATTAACCTATAATATATTAATCATCTCTTTTTAAATTTAATTTGGTATATTATTAATTTAAATTAAAAATATTATACAAACATAGCTTATGGAATATAGCAATATATATAAACCATAGAGTTCTATATCCATACACAGAATACAGTATGTGTTTATTAAATTATTATTTTATTATTACTATTATTACCTAATGCATTGATTTATTTTTAAACTATTTAAATTATTTTTCATTATGGACAAATCATTTAAGTATATTTAATATTAGTATATGTAGATAATGTGTTATCATTAATTCATCTTTATTTATAGAATTATTATATACACCAAGATCTTTTTAAACTTTCTTCTGTTAAGTTCATTTTAGATTATTATTATCGATTCATCTTAAATAGTTTTCAATTTTAAAGAATTTGATAATGTCATCCTAATATTGTCCATATTTAATAAATTAATAAAGGTTAATGAATCAGATAATTTAGAATTTGATAATTAATATCTAGTATATCTGAAGAATTCCAGTAGTTATATATAATTATATATCAATTGTAAGTGTAGGATTACAAACTAATATACTTATCCAAACTTTATTCTGTATGATTACATTTTCTAATGAATATATTTATTATTAGTATCGACTATTACTATATCTTATTGTCATCTTATTTGTAATAACACATTTGTAAAGTATGTACATTGACATTTATATTATTTAATTTTATTCTCCATATAAGAGAATTTAAAGTTGATCTCTGAACATACATCTATTGATATGGTTGTTGCATACCATATCATATTGATTATCTGTTTTTGATTATTGTTTTTTTTTAATTCATAATGTTTTCATTCACTATTCTTTAGTAAGATGATATCGTTGAAATTATTTTGACGCAGTTTAATGTTCAGAAGAGTATAATAATGTATGGTAGATATATTCAAGTATTAAAATAATTCCAGATTAAAATTATTAAAGTTGTTTAAATAAATTATTCTACAATTACATAATATTATT
>OZ038315.1:33717591-33772996 GCA_964035775.1 Osedax frankpressi
TTATAATAGTTGGTGAAAGAAATTAATTTATAGTTGTATATTTATATATGTATTTTTCATTATTATATAACCCAATATTACTATAGTAATCATGGATATGACTGTCATAATGATAAATCATAATTTAATTATTTATAATATGTTTAAATTTAAATTCAGCATTCATAAAAAATGGACGACTCCAAAAATGTCACATGATAAATAATGTAATCACATATTATTTTTCATCAACATAATATATCGTTGTGTAGATTTTTGTTTATACAAATTTTACAAGCTAAAAAAGAAAGTTACCTATACTATTAAATATGTATGGAACATATGTTGTTAGTAAGTTAACAAATTATATATTTAATATAGTCTATAGTTATCAAATAACAACAAATATCTATATATATTATAATATTCTAATAAATAAATATAAAACTAACAAATAAAATGTTACAATTTATATCGTTTATTAAGTTTATTAAGTCATTTTTTCACAATTGTTTTACTATTTTATTTAAACTGATAGAAATAATTTTAGTATATATGTGTATATAAAATATTCATATATATATGTCATACTGTATAACTTAAGATAACATTTAAAACATTATTCTGGTGTCTGAAATAACGATATTAGGGTAATACTGATAATAAATTATATTGGCGATAAATATATTAATATTTAATTAATATTTAATTTAATATATATTTGTATATATATTATATATAATTATAATACGAGACTAGTAAATATTTTAACAATATTTGATTTTATTTATAAAATACATGATACGCATATAAAATGTATATGCATCCATATATTCATTGGCAAGTAAGAATCATTGTTTGAAAGAAAATTTAAAATATATAAATTAGATAACTTAATACACTTAATATACGTTACTAATTAGTAATTTGATATGATCATTTAGAATGTATATATAAATTTATAATTTAAAATCTGATAAAGCATTAAAAATCTTTGGTATTATAGTGCATATCTTTGGTATTATAAACAAAATACTAATATTTCAAATAAGTTGATATTGATTTCTAAATATATTGATTACAAATTAAAAATATCTAATATTATATATAAGTTTAAGGTGTTTTTACTGCATACAAAAAGTACCGTTAGAATACTATTAGTAATATAAATACAAAATATATATTCATAATATACTTTCATAATAATCCTTCTTAAAAATGTGCAGGTACTGAACGGTAGACTATGCAAATGTGTACGCCACAGACACCACGTGGACAAGGTATGGCTACGCAAACCAGGATCCAATTGTGTTATATTGGCATTTAGGTATAAATGGAATGCAGAGTTCAAAGAGGAAATTGCAGGGGTTCGATCACAAATGTACTCATCGCATGGCACATTATTCCGGCCGATTTGTTCCTTTATACAGTTGCGCTAATTTTGCCTAACAAAACATCGTCAATAACATATTTTCTTATTATTTTATAATTATTTTCAGAAAACAGATTGTTCTGTATTAAAATGTATATTAAATACTGTAAGTTTATTATACATTTTCAAGTGTAAGTTTAAATATAATATTTTTTATAAGAAAAATATTTTATATTTGTATAATAAATGATTAGACAGTAACGACTTTATCATGCATTATTTAATATGGTTAATTATATTGTCTTAAGTACTTAAGTATTATTAATATAGAAAATCATAAGTTAGAATGTATTTTAGATACTGGCAGTCAGGTCTCAATTATTCCATCGTGTTGTTTTGAAAAATGATATGGGGTTAAGCATTATTCTACAGATTAAACATAATTGGCTAGTAGTTAGATCGGCAAATGGAGATGCTATGATTCTGTTAGTGGAATCCTTCTATAAGGTTGACAATTCATTAGATGCTGTATCAGGATCAAGATGGTTTACTACACTTGATCTTAAGTCAGCATATAGTCAGATAACTAAATTCCCAGAAGACCAACATAACACGGCATTCTCCACACCGTTCGGACTCTACAATTTTAAAAGGATGCCATTCGGTATTGCGAATGCACCAGCATCTTTCCAAAGAATAATGGCCAATTTATTTAGGAAAGAATTAATGCAGCGGGTAATATGTTATTTAGATGATATCCTTATACATTCAAATACGATTGACTGACATCTCAACTTAATAGAAACTGTATTAGAAATATTCAGTCTGTAAACCTTCGATTAAACAGTGAAAAGTGCTGTGGTTTAAGATAGATTTCTTGGAACTATAATTTCAAAAGATGGAATAGCAACCAATAATAAGAAACTAAAAGTAGTTCGAGATTGGGAGAAACAGCGTACGATTAAACAATTACATTCGTTTATAGGTTTTGCGTCCTATTATGGTAAATGTATACCTAAATTTACTATTATATATAGACCATTACATGAATTAATTATAGAAAAGAATAAAGAACGAGGGAAAGTAGTAGGGAGGAGATCAAGTACTAAGATTGAGTATAGAAGCATTAGTTGCTTTCAAGAATCTAAAAATCAAACTATGTGCAACCCCAAAACTGGGATACCCAGATTATCATAGGAAATTTAGATTAGACATAGATGCTTCAGATTATGGGTTAGGTGCTGTTTTGAGACAGGAGAGTAAAGGAAAAATGAGGGACATATCTTATGCTAGTTTATCGTTACCAAAACAATTGGAGGAAACCTGATTATTCGTCTAAGAGGTTAGAGTTTAGTGCACTGGTTTGGGCAGTAACAAATAAATGTAATCATTATTTAATTGGTAGTGAGTGATGTATATACCGATAATATTGCACTATCATATATAAATTCAACACATATATTAAGTGCATATGAACAAAGGGGAGCTTCGAAATTAGCACCTTTGAAGCATGTAGAAGAATCATGATACCGAGATCTTTAATATTCCAGACATTAGAAGGACTACACGAGGGTCACCAAGGTATAGAGAGGGTAATGCATAGAGTTAATTTAGAAATGAATTGGAAAGGGAAATATAAATATATCAGCGATTACATTATAGTATGCATTGTATGTAACAAGAGTAAATGTTTAGACAATGGATCTGTTAAAATGGAAATGTTGTCAGCGAGTAGACCACTATAGCTAGTGTCATCAGATTTTATCACTGTTGATAAATCATCAGATGGTTAGGATTCGATTTTAGTTATCACTGATATTTTCACTAAGTTTACGAAAGCCATTACTACTAGAAATCAATCAGCAATAACGGTAGCAAGGGTTATATTAAACGAGTGGAATACCAGAAAGAATACACTCGGACCAAGGAAGAAATTTACTATCATCGTTGGTAAAGGAGGTATGTATGCTATTATGTGTTAACTAAAGTAAGACAATAGCGTATCACCCATCTGATAATGGCCAAACCGAAAGGGTAGTAGAGATATAGGTAGAATACATTAGTAAAGTTAATTTATTTTTATTCTTGTTTGGGAAGGGTGAGTGTAACCGTATGAAACGGATTACAGAGTTTGAATGTTCATATTAATAGAATGAATGTTTTGCAGTGTGAATATGTAAGAACAGAATTGTATAAAAGTATTCGTATGTAATTATGTGATTGTGATTATATAAATTTGCAGATAATGATTGTGTTGGTGTGTTGGAGTTTATCGGAGCGTGACTAACGAGTATAAGTGTGTACACATGTGGATAATGTTCGCACTTCATTTTATATCAAAATAGAATATACAACTATTAAGCCTCTTGAGAAGAACTCCATTTTCGCTGTGAGTTATTGATGAATAAATATTAACAAAATCTCTTACTCAATTTGTTCTTGTGTTCCCTAAAATCAGCCGGCAAGGCTACATATATATAGATATATATATATATATATATATATATATATATATATATATATATATATACATATATGTAACCTATACATATATATAGGTTTCATTTTCTATGATTAACTTAAGTATAGCATATGTAAATTAATAGTGATAGATCGCAAACATATTGACACATGTTTATAGAAAGTTGTAGATAATATATTTTTTAATATAACATCATTAATTATCAGTAATATTAAAATTAATGTTAATGAAAACATATATGTTTATATAAAACATTATGAGTTTATTAAAAATTAATAAAGATGGTATATTTTGAGTTGAGTTTTAATTTCGTTATAGAAAGTGTGATATAAATATAGTCCAAGCAACGTCAATATAAATATACGATTTTCATTTCCTATTCATTCATGAATATATTAAAAATAATATATATGAATGTTATTCGAATACATAAATTTGATACAATTAATTGATATAATATAAAATTAAATTTTGTTAAATGAGTTTAAAAATATTATATTTATTAGATATAATAGTTTATTATTATATGGTATACTAATGATATTACAATGATACATATTTAACCTATTGATATTAACTGTAAACAATTCATCTTAAAACAGTAATATATATATATATATATATATGTGTGTGTATGTGGGTGTGAGTTCGTGTGTGTATGTGTATGTATGTATGTGTGTGTGTGTGTGTGTGTGTGTGTGTGTGTGTGTGTGTGTGTGTGTGTGTGTGTGTGTTGAATATGAATATATTCATATGATATGATAGTGAACAAATAAAAATAAACGGGTACAAAAAAGATATTGTTGTAAATGGATTCATTATTCATCTTGTCATTAACACTTATCTAACATTTAACATCTAACACACATCTATTATATAATATCTACAATGTGGTAATGTATAAGAAACACATTATCAAACATGCAAAAGTACTACCGATCTTTCCACTTCCGTTAATATTAGGATTGTTGTTTTTCGAGTAATCTGAAAATGGTCGGATAATATACTATATGATGTATATTGTATAAATGTATTCGCATATCATGCGTGTGTAATATACATTGTATATACATTATACAAATATATATATTTATACCATACATTTCTTCTTCTAGGCTTTTATATCATTTGTAACCATACTGTAATAGTAAGTCTATATACTAACTCGTATCGTACAGTGTGTAGCTAACTAATCTAGAGCTGCCGAATATATTAGTGACCTGCAGCCGTATGCCCGTTAATAGGTCAGAGGTTACAGCCTTAATGTTCAGCTTGGCATCGTAGATGTCAAATTTGCTATTCACCTGTAATATAATTAATAGTACCGATTCATATCCAGGCAACCCTGACACATTAACATTAAAACTGTTAGATTCAGAAAATGTATTCATGACTAATTTCTAAATATTACTTTCTATTATTATAAAATAATTGCGTACTTGTTGTAGTTTTAACTAATATCTATAGATTTAAATGTAATCTATCTTCTTAATTAATTTAATTGGTTAATATATATATATATATATATATATATATATATATATATATATATATATATATATATATTATAACACAATAGTGATTGGTGTATTGTGGTGTAATATAATAATAAAAACTGGTACAAATAATTTAAATATAAGGAATATTAAATAATTAATAATCATTATTACAGTCAATATTGCTGATTATCAACACATAACCTTACCGTGACATATGCTGATAGTGTTCCATTTCGTAGAGTTACTTCATTTCCGATGGTATACGATTGACCAGTGAAGCCCTAATTAGTAATACATTTAATTGCTTTATTACAGACATTTTATACAAATATGTTAAATTGTGATCAAAAAATCTTTTTTGTTGTTTTAATTTTTGAACAAATAATACTATAGTATTATTTTCACAATTTTAGAAATCTTAGTGTGAATGAGGTATGCATACTCACCGTTGAATTGTAGACTGTCCAGGTAACGGAAGTGAAACTTGGGTTGTTCAAGAAAGAACAGCTCAAGATTATACTTTGGCCTACAATTACTGCAATACGACCTCCGCAGTTAATCGTCTTTGGTTTACCTGTTATCCACATAATCCGTTAATTTGATATGGTCTAATGCATAACATGTAGGTTTTATAGCTCTTGGCAATGCATTATTTTACCTTAGTAAACTAAATGCATGCAATGTCATTATAAAGTAGATGTGGTATTACTTTTACATACAACAGAGAATTTGCTTTCAGTTTCATTTAGTTTAGTAATATAGATTATGTATATATATAAATAATGTAGTACTTTATCATTATCAGTAGTTAAAAACCTATCATGACGAGGGTACTGCTTATAGAGGTGCCATTTACACTGCCACCATTCACCGTAACTTTACACGTAAACAGCTTTCCTATTAGCTGTGTGCCCATAATAAATCGAGTTGTCCTGTATCGTAATATAGTAGTTTAATGAAAAACTACTTATCCATCAATCTAATTGACTTACTTCCCAGTGTAGTTAAAGTTTTTGTATTGTAAGCCAACTGTACTTCCGGAATAGTTATTGGGGGTATACGTAAAGACATTCAATAATCTTGGTATTTCTGTACCGTCGATATAACCCTACATTTAGGTTAGAAAATATTAATAGATAAGAAGGATATCGTAAAGTACTAGATATATTATTAATAATAACATATATATATATATATATATATATATATATATATATATATATATATATATATATATATATATTAGGAATTACTATTACAATTTATATCAATGATTAAAGGTTGAAAGTGAAACTAACTCTGATAGTATATATCATGTTACCACTTCCTGAAACCGTACAACTCAGTGGAGACCATAAATTCTGGAAAAACTCCAAATAAACTGTAAAAGAAATACATGGCTAATATGTACTAGTATATCTATATATAGATCATAGTATATATATATATATATATATGTATACATATATATACATATATATATATATATATTAATATATATATCGACATGGAGGACGTGTATTAATTCTATCTAAACAAAGCAAACTAATATGTAAACAAAATAATATAAAATAATGAACATTTTGATATCAACCAACATGGATTGGCTATAGAAGGTATCGTATTGTTGGTCGCGGGGTCGAAACTCAATCCGTACAAGGACACCTTAATAGGTTCAACGATTACAGTTAATACGATGTTTTGTGTGGAGAGTCCCACTGCACAGGAATAAGGCCCGCCGTCGTTAAGCATGGTTCCTTGGTGTACAATGGCTATTGTTATCTACGTCCCCATACAGACAGGAGATCGTTAAGGAAATATAAGGAACAATAGGAGCCGACTCTTAGGCTTAAAGTAAATGAAGTAGCATTACTTCTCACCTCATCATTTCGTAAATAATCTTTCCGGTCTAACCATTGATCACCAGTGTGTATTTATAGGTATTGGCGAGATTATTCCTCGTGTATATCATAGAATAGCGGCCTGTGTCTGACCAAGGTGAATTCATTACGGTCGTAGTGGTCAATGTGAGCATAGATTGTCCATATAGCTGTGGTCGAGTAGAGTGTAGTGGTGGGTTACATTAGTGAGTGTTGTAATATAGTGGTGGGTTACATTAGTAAGTGTTGTAATATAGTGGTGGGTTACATTAGTGTTGTAATATAGTGGTGAGTTACATTAGTGAGTGTTGTAATATAGTGGTGGGTTACATTAGTGTTGTAATATAGTGGTGAGTTACATTATTGAGTGTTGTAATATAGTGGTGGGTTACATTAGTGAGTGTTGTAATATAGTGGTGAGTTACATTAGTGTTGTAATATAGTGGTGAGTTACATTAGTGAGTGTTGTAATATAGTGGTGAGTTACATTAGTGTTGTAATATAGTGGTGAGTTACATCAGTGAGTGTTGTAATATAGTGGTGGGTTACATTAGTGAGTGTTGTAATATAGTGGTGAGTTACATTAGTGTTGTAATATAGTGGTGGGTTACATTAGTGTTGTAATATAGTGGTGGGTAACATTAGTGTTGTAATATAGTGGTGAGTTACATTAGTGTTGTAATATAGTGGTGAGTTACATTAGTGAGTGTTGTAATATAGTGGTGAGTTACATTAGTGTTGTAATATAGTGGTGAGTTACATTAGTGAGTGTTGTAATATAGTGGTGAGTTACATTAGTGTTGTAATATAGTGGTGAGTTACATTAGTGAGTGTTGTAATATAGTGGTGGGTTACATTAGTGAGTGTTGTAATATAGTGGTGAGTTACATTAGTGAGTGTTGTAATATAGTGGTGAGTTACATTAGTGTTGTAATATAGTGGTGAGTTACATTAGTGTTGTAATATAGTGGTGGGTTACATTAGTGTTGTAATATAGTGGTGGGTTACATTAGTGATGTAATATAGTGGTGAGTTACATTAGTGTTGTAATATAGTGGTGGGTTACATTAGTGTTGTAATATAGTGGTGAGTTACATTAGTGTTGTAATATAGTGGTGGGTTACATTAGTGAGTGTTGTAATATAGTGGTGTGTTACATTAGTGAGTGTTGTAATATAGTGGTGGGTTACATTAGTGATTGTTGTAATATAGTGGTGAGTTACATTAGTGTTGTAATATAGTGGAGGGTTACATTAGTGTTGTAATATAGTGGTGAGTTACATTAGTGTTGTAATATAGTGGTGAGTTACATTAGTGTTGTAATATAGTGGTGGGTTACATTAGTGTTGTAATATAGTGGTGGGTTACATTAGTGATTGTTGTAATATAGTGGTGAGTTACATTAGTGTTGTAATATAGTGGTGGGTTACATTAGTGTTGTAATATAGTGGTGAGTTACATTAGTGTTGTAATATAGTGGTGAGTTACATTAGTGTTGTAATATAGTGGTGAGTTACATTAGTGTTGTAATATAGTGGTGAGTTACATTAGTGTTGTAATATAGTGGTGAGTTACATTATTGAGTGTTGTAATATAGTGGTGAGTTACATTATTGAGTGTTGTAATATAGTGGTGAGTTACATTAGTGTTGTAATATAGTGGTGGGTACATTAGTGTTGTAATATAGTGGTGGGTTACATTAGTGTTGTAATATAGTGGTGAGTTACATTAGTGAGTGTTGTAATATAGTGGTGAGTTACATTAGTGTTGTAATATAGTGGTGAGTTACATTAGTGAGTGTTGTAATATAGTGGTGGGTTACATTAGTGAGTGTTGTAATATAGTGGTGAGTTACATTAGTGAGTGTTGTAATATAGTGGTGAGTTACATTAGTGTTGTAATATAGTGGTGAGTTACATTAGTGTTGTAATATAGTGGTGGGTTACATTAGTGTTGTAATATAGTGGTGGGTTACATTAGTGATGTAATATAGTGGTGAGTTACATTAGTGTTGTAATATAGTGGTGGGTTACATTAGTGTTGTAATATAGTGGTGAGTTACATTAGTGTTGTAATATAGTGGTGGGTTACATTAGTGAGTGATGTAATATAGTGGTGTGTTACATTAGTGAGTGTTGTAATATAGTGGTGAGTTACATTAGTGTTGTAATATAGTGGTGAGTTACATTAGTGTTGTAATATAGTGGTGAGTTACATTAGTGTTGTAATATAGTGGTGGGTTACATTAGTGTTGTAATATAGTGGTGAGTTACATTAGTGTTGTAATATAGTGGTGGGTTACATTAGTGAGTGATGTAATATAGTGGTGTGTTACATTAGTGAGTGTTGTAATATAGTGGTGAGTTACATTAGTGTTGTAATATAGTGGTGAGTTACATTAGTGTTGTAATATAGTGGTGAGTTACATTAGTGTTGTAATATAGTGGTGGGTTACATTAGTGTTGTAATATAGTGGTGAGTTACATTAGTGTTGTAATATAGTGTTGAGTTACATTAGTGTTGTAATATAGTGGTGGGTTACATTAGTGTTGTAATATAGTGGTGAGTTACATTAGTGTTGTAATATAGTGGTGAGTTACATTAGTGTTGTAATATAGTGGTGGGTTACATTAGTGTTGTAATATAGTGGTGGGTTACATTAGTGATTGTTGTAATATAGTGGTGAGTTACATTAGTGTTGTAATATAGCGGTGGGTTACATTAGTGTTGTAATATAGTGGTGAGTTACATTAGTGTTGTAATATAGTGGTGAGTTACATTAGTGTTGTAATATAGTGGTGGGTTACATTAGTGTTGTAATATAGTGGTGGGTTACATTAGTGAGTGTTGTAATATAGTGTTGAGTTACATTAGTGTTGTAATATAGTGGTGAGTTACATTAGTGTTGTAATATAGTGGTGAGTTACATTAGTGAGTGTTGTAATATAGTGGTGAGTTACATTAGTGTTGTAATATAGTGGTGAGTTACATTAGTGTTGTAATATAGTGGTGAGTTACATTAGTGAGTGTTGTAATATAGTGGTGAGTTAAATTAGTATTGTAATATAGTGGTGAGTTACATTAGTGAGTGTTGTAATATAGTGGTGGGTTATATTAGTGAGTGTTGTAATATAGTGGTGAGTTACATTAGTGAGTGTTGTAATATAGTGGTGAGTTACATTAGTGTTGTAATATAGTGGTGAGTTACATTAGTGTTGTAATATAGTGGTGAGTTACATTAGTGTTGTAATATAGTGGTGAGTTACATTAGTGTTGTAATATAGTGGTGAGTTACATTAGTGTTGTAATATAGTGGTGAGTTACATTAGTGTTGTAATATAGTGGTGAGTTACATTAGTGTTGTAATATAGTGGTGAGTTACATTAGTGTTGTAATATAGTGGTGAGTTACATTAGTGTTGTAATATAGTGGTGAGTTACATTAGTGTTGTAATATAGTGGTGAGTTACATTAGTGTTGTAATATAGTGGTGAGTTACATTAGTGTTGTAATATAGTGGTGAGTTACATTAGTGTTGTAATATAGTGGTGAGTTACATTAGTGTTGTAATATAGTGGTGAGTTACATTAGTGTTGTAATATAGTGGTGGGTTACATTAGTGTTGTAATATAGTGGTGAGTTACATTAGTGTTGTAATATAGTGGTGAGTTACATTATTGTTGTAATATAGTGGTGGGTTACATTAGTGTTGTAATATAGTGGTGAGTTACATTAGTGTTGTAATATAGTGGTGAGTTACATTAGTGTTGTAATATAGTGGTGGGTTACATTAGTGAGTGTTGTAATATAGTGGTGAGTTACATTATTGTTGTAATATAGTGGTGGGTTACATTAGTATTGTAATATAGTGGTGAGTTACATTAGTGTTGTAATATAGTGGTGAGTTACATTAGTGAGTGTTGTAATATAGTGGTGGGTTACATTAGTGAGTGTTGTAATATAGTGGTGAGTTACATTAGTGTTGTAATGTAGTGGTGAGTTACATTAGTGTTGTAATACAGTGGTGAGTTACATTAGTGTTGTAATATAGTGGTGAGTTACATTAGTATTGTAATATAGTGGTGGGTTACATTAGTGAGTGTTGTAATATAGTGGTGAGTTACATTAGTGTTGTAATATAGTGGTGAATTACATTAGTGTTGTAATATAGTGGTGAGTTACATTAGTGAGTGTTGTAATATAGTGGTGAGTTACATTAGTGTTGTAATATAGTGGTGAGTTACATTAGTGAGTGTTGTAATATAGTGGTGAGTTACATTAGTGTTGTAATATAGTGGTGAGTTACATTAGTATTGTAATATAGTGGTGAGTTACATTAGTGAGTGTTGTAATATAGTGGTGAGTTACATTAGTGTTGTAATATAGTGGTGAGTTACATTAGTGAGTGTTGTAATATAGTGGTGAGTTACATTAGTGTTGTAATATAGTGGTGGGTTACATTAGTGAGTGTTGTAATATAGTGGTGAGTTACATTAGTGAGTGTTGTAATATAGTGGTGAGTTACATTAGTGTTGTAATATAGTGGTGAGTTACATTATTGAGTGTTGTAATATAGTGGTGAGTTACATTAGTGAGTGTTGTAATATAGTGGTGAGTTACATTAGTGAGTGTTGTAATATAGTGGTGAATTACATTAGTGTTGTAATATAGTGGTGAGTTACATTAGTGTTGTAATATAGTGGTGAGTTACATTAGTGTTGTAATATAGTGGTGAGTTACATTAGTGTTGTAATATAGTGGTGAGTTACATTAGTGTTGTAATATAGTGGTGAGTTACATTAGTGTTGTAATATAGTGGTGAGTTACATTAGTGTTGTAATATAGTGGTGAGTTACATTATTGAGTGTTGTAATATAGTGGTGAGTTACATTAGTGAGTGTTGTAATATAGTGGTGAGTTACATTAGTGAGTGTTGTAATATAGTGGTGAGTTACATTAGTGAGTGTTGTAATATAGTGGTGAGTTACATTAGTGAGTGTTGTAATATAGTGGTGAGTTACATTAGTGTTGTAATATAGTGGTGAGTTACATTAGTGAGTGTTGTAATATAGTGGTGAGTTACATTAGTGAGTGTTGTAATATAGTGGTGAGTTACATTAGTGTTGTAATATAGTGGTGAGTTACATTAGTGTTGTAATATAGTGGTGAGTTACATTAGTGTTGTAATATAGTGGTGAATTACATTAGTGTTGTAATATAGTGGTGAGTTACATTAGTGAGTGTTGTAATATAGTGGTGAGTTACATTAGTGAGTGTTGTAATATAGTGGTGAGTTACATTAGTGTTGTAATATAGTGGTGAGTTACATTAGTGTTGTAATATAGTGGTGAGTTACATTAGTGTTGTAATATAGTGGTGAGTTACATTAGTGTTGTAATATAGTGGTGGGTTACATTAGTGTTGTAATATAGTGGTGAGTTACATTAGTGTTGTAATATAGTGGTGGGTTACATTAGTGTTGTAATATAGTTGTGAGTTACATTAGTGTTGTAATATAGTGGTGAGTTACATTAGTGTTGTAATATAGTGGTGAGTTACATTAGTGTTGTAATATAGTGGTGAGTTACATTAGTGTTGTAATATAGTGGTGAATTACATTAGTGTTGTAATATAGTGGTGAGTTACATTAGTGTTGTAATATAGTGGTGAGTTACATTAGTGTTGTAATATAGTGGTGAGTTACATTAGTGTTGTAATATAGTGGTGAGTTACATTAGTGTTGTAATATAGTGGTGAGTTACATTAGTGTTGTAATATAGTGGTGAGTTACATTAGTGTTGTAATATAGTGGTGAGTTACATTAGTGTTGTAATATAGTGGTGAGTTACATTAGTGTTGTAATATAGTGGTGAGTTACATTAGTGTTGTAATATAGTGGTGAGTTACATTAGTGTTGTAATATAGTGGTGAATTACATTAGTGTTGTAATATAGTGGTGAGTTACATTAGTGAGTGTTGTAATATAGTGGTGAGTTACATTAGTGAGTGTTGTAATATAGTGGTGAGTTACATTAGTGTTGTAATATAGTGGTGAGTTACATTAGTGTTGTAATATAGTGGTGAGTTACATTAGTGTTGTAATATAGTGGTGAGTTACATTAGTGTTGTAATATAGTGGTGGGTTACATTAGTGTTGTAATATAGTGGTGAGTTACATTAGTGTTGTAATATAGTGGTGGGTTACATTAGTGTTGTAATATAGTTGTGAGTTACATTAGTGTTGTAATATAGTGGTGAGTTACATTAGTGTTGTAATATAGTGGTGAGTTACATTAGTGTTGTAATATAGTGGTGAGTTACATTAGTGTTGTAATATAGTGGTGAGTTACATTAGTGTTGTAATATAGTGGTGAGTTACATTAGTGTTGTAATATAGTGGTGAGTTACATTAGTGAGTGTTGTAATATAGTGGTGAGTTACATTAGTGTTGTAATATAGTGGTGGGTTACATTAGTGTTGTAATATAGTTGTGAGTTACATTAGTGTTGTAATATAGTGGTGAGTTACATTAGTGTTGTAATATAGTGGTGAGTTACATTAGTGTTGTAATATAGTGGTGAGTTACATTAGTGAGTGTTGTAATATAGTGGTGAGTTACATTAGTGAGTGTTGTAATATAGTGGTGAGTTACATTAGTGTTGTAATATAGTGGTGAGTTACATTAGTGTTGTAATATAGTGGTGAGTTACATTAGTGAGTGTTGTAATATAGTGGTGGGTTACATTAGTGTTGTAATATAGTGGTGGGTTACATTAGTGTTGTAATATAGTGGTGAGTTACATTAGTGTTGTAATATAGTGGTGGGTTACATTAGTGTTGTAATATAGTGGTGAGTTACATTAGTGTTGTAATATAGTGGTGAGTTACATTAGTGTTGTAATATAGTGGTGAGTTACATTAGTGTTGTAATATAGTGGTGAGTTACATTAGTGTTGTAATATAGTGGTGGGTTACATTAGTGTTGTAATATAGTGGTGAGTTACATTAGTGTTGTAATATAGTGGTGAGTTACATTAGTGTTGTAATATAGTGGTGAGTTACATTAGTGTTGTAATATAGTGGTGAGTTACATTAGTGTTGTAATATAGTGGTGGGTTACATTAGTGTTGTAATATAGTGGTGAGTTACATTAGTGTTGTAATATAGTGGTGAGTTACATTAGTGTTGTAATATAGTGGTGAGTTACATTAGTGTTGTAATATAGTGGTGAGTTACATTATTGTTGTATTATAGTGGTGGGTTACATTAGTGAGTGTTGTAATATAGTGGTGGGTTACATTAGTGTTGTAATATAGTGGTGAGTTACATTAGTGTTGTAATATAGTGGTGGGTTACATTAGTGTTGTAATATAGTGGTGAGTTACATTAGTGAGTGTTGTAATATAGTGGTGAGTTACATTAGTGAGTGTTGTAATATAGTGGTGAGTTACATTAGTGTTGTAATATAGTGGTGAATTACATTAGTGTTGTAATATAGTGGTGAGTTACATTAGTGTTGTAATATAGTGGTGAGTTACATTAGTGTTGTAATATAGTGGTGGGTTACATTAGTGTTGTAATATAGTGGTGAGTTACATTAGTGTTGTAATATAGTGGTGAGTTACATTAGTGTTGTAATATAGTGGTGAGTTATATTAGTGTTGTAATATAGTGGTGAGTTACATTAGTGTTGTAATATAGTGGTGAGTTACATTAGTGTTGTAATATAGTGGTGGGTTACATTAGTGTTGTAATATAGTGGTGAGTTACATTATTGTTGTAATATAGTGGTGGGTTACATTAGTGTTGTAATATAGTGGTGAGTTACATTAGTGTTGTAATATAGTGGTGAGTTACATTAGTGTTGTAATATAGTGGTGGGTTACATTAGTGAGTGTTGTAATATAGTGGTGAGTTACATTATTGTTGTAATATAGTGGTGAGTTACATTAGTGATTGTTGTAATATAGTGGTGGGTTACATTAGTGAGTGTTGTAATATAGTGGTGAGTTACATTAGTGTTGTAATATAGTGGTGAGTTACATTAGTGTTGTAATATAGTGGTGAGTTACATTAGTGAGTGTTGTAATATAGTGGTGGGTTACATTAGTATTGTAATATAGTGGTGAGTTACATTAGTGTTGTAATATAGTGGTGAGTTACATTAGTGTTGTAATATAGTGGTGAGTTACATTAGTGAGTGTTGTAATATAGTGGTGGGTTACATTAGTATTGTAATATAGTGGTGAGTTACATTAGTGTTGTAATATAGTGGTGAGTTACATTAGTGAGTGTTGTAATATAGTGGTGGGTTACATTAGTGAGTGTTGTAATATAGTGGTGAGTTACATTAGTGTTGTAATATAGTGGTGAGTTACATTAGTGTTGTAATATAGTGGTGGGTTACATTAGTATTGTAATATAGTGGTGAGTTACATTAGTGTTGTAATATAGTGGTGAGTTACATTAGTGAGTGTTGTAATATAGTGGTGGGTTACATTAGTGAGTGTTGTAATATAGTGGTGAGTTACATTAGTGTTGTAATATAGTTGTGAGTTACATTAGTGTTGTAATATAGTGGTGGGTTACATTAGTGTTGTAATATAGTGGTAAGTTACATTAGTGTTGTAATATAGTGGTGAGTTACATTAGTGTTGTAATATAGTGGTGAGTTACATTAGTGTTGTAATATAGTGGTGGGTTACATTAGTGTTGTAATATAGTGGTAAGTTACATTAGTGTTGTAATATAGTGGTGGGTTACATTAGTGTTGTAATATAGTGGTGAGTTACATTAGTGAGTGTTGTAATATAGTGGTGAGTTACATTAGTGTTGTAATATAGTGGTGGATTACATTAGTGAGTGTTGTAATATAGTGGTGAGTTACATTAGTGAGTGTTGTAATATAGTGGTGAGTTACATTAGTGTTGTAATATAGTGGTGAGTTACATTAGTGTTGTAATATAGTGGTGAGTTACATTAGTGTTGTAATATAGTGGTGAGTTACATTATTGAGTGTTGTAATATAGTGGTGAGTTACATTAGTGAGTGTTGTAATATAGTGGTGAGTTACATTAGTGAGTGTTGTAATATAGTGGTGAGTTACATTAGTGTTGTAATATAGTGGTGAGTTACATTAGTGTTGTAATATAGTGGTGAGTTACATTAGTGTTGTAATATAGTGGTGAGTTACATTAGTGTTGTAATATAGTGGTGAGTTACATTAGTGTTGTAATATAGTGGTGAGTTACATTAGTGTTGTAATATAGTGGTGAGTTACATTAGTGTTGTAATATAGTGGTGAGTTACATTATTGAGTGTTGTAATATAGTGGTGAGTTACATTAGTGAGTGTTGTAATATAGTGGTGAGTTACATTAGTGAGTGTTGTAATATAGTGGTGAGTTACATTAGTGAGTGTTGTAATATAGTGGTGAGTTACATTAGTGAGTGTTGTAATATAGTGGTGAGTTACATTAGTGAGTGTTGTAATATAGTGGTGAGTTACATTAGTGTTGTAATATAGTGGTGAGTTACATTAGTGAGTGTTGTAATATAGTGGTGAGTTACATTAGTGAGTGTTGTAATATAGTGGTGAGTTACATTAGTGTTGTAATATAGTGGTGAGTTACATTAGTGTTGTAATATAGTGGTGAGTTACATTAGTGAGTGTTGTAATATAGTGGTGAGTTACATTAGTGTTGTAATATAGTGGTGAGTTACATTAGTGTTGTAATATAGTGGTGAGTTACATTAGTGTTGTAATATAGTGGTGAGTTACATTAGTGTTGTAATATAGTGGTGAGTTACATTAGTGTTGTAATATAGTGGTGAGTTACATTAGTGAGTGTTGTAATATAGTGGTGAGTTACATTAGTGTTGTAATATAGTGGTGAGTTACATTAGTGTTGTAATATAGTGGTGGGTTACATTAGTGTTGTAATATAGTGGTGAGTTACATTAGTGTTGTAATATAGTGGTGAGTTACATTAGTGTTGTAATATAGTGGTGAGTTACATTAGTGAGTGTTGTAATATAGTGGTGAGTTACATTAGTGTTGTAATATAGTGGTGAGTTACATTAGTGAGTGTTGTAATATAGTGGTGAGTTACATTAGTGAGTGTTGTAATATAGTGGTGAGTTACATTAGTGTTGTAATATAGTGGTGAGTTACATTAGTGTTGTAATATAGTGGTTAGTTACATTAGTGAGTGTTGTAATATAGTGGTGAGTTACATTAGTGTTGTAATATAGTGGTGGGTTACATTAGTGTTGTAATATAGTGGTGAGTTACATTAGTGTTGTAATATAGTGGTGGGTTACATTAGTGTTGTAATATAGTTGTGAGTTACATTAGTGTTGTAATATAGTGGTGAGTTACATTAGTGTTGTAATATAGTGGTGAGTTACATTAGTGTTGTAATATAGTGGTGAGTTACATTAGTGAGTGTTGTAATATAGTGGTGAGTTACATTAGTGAGTGTTGTAATATAGTGGTGAGTTACATTAGTGTTGTAATATAGTGGTGAGTTACATTAGTGTTGTAATATAGTGGTGAGTTACATTAGTGAGTGTTGTAATATAGTGGTGAGTTACATTAGTGTTGTAATATAGTGGTGAGTTACATTAGTGTTGTAATATAGTGGTGAGTTACATTAGTGTTGTAATATAGTGGTGAGTTACATTATTGTTGTATTATAGTGGTGGGTTACATTAGTGAGTGTTGTAATATAGTGGTGGGTTACATTAGTGTTGTAATATAGTGGTGAGTTACATTAGTGTTGTAATATAGTGGTGAGTTACATTAGTGTTGTAATATAGTGGTGAGTTACATTAGTGTTGTAATATAGTGGTGAGTTACATTAGTGAGTGTTGTAATATAGTGGTGGGTTACATTAGTGTTGTAATATAGCGGTGAATTACATTAGTATTGTAATATAGTGGTGGGTTACATTAGTAAGTGTTGTAATATAGTGGTGAGTTACATTATTGAGTGTTGTAATATAGTGGTGAGTTACATTAGTGTTGTAATATAGTGGTGAGTTACATTAGTGTTGTAATATAGTGGTGAGTTACATTAGTGAGTGTTGTAATATAGTGGTGGGTTACATTAGTGTTGTAATATAGTGGTGAGTTACATTAGTGTTGTAATATAGTGGTGAGTTACATTAGTGTTGTAATATAGTGGTGAGTTACATTAGTGTTGTAATATAGTGGTGAGTTACATTAGTGTTGTAATATAGTGGTGAGTTACATTAGTGTTGTAATATAGTGGTGGGTTACATTAGTGTTGTAATATAGTGGTGAGTTACATTAGTGTTGTAATATAGTGGTGAGTTACATTAGTGTTGTAATATAGTGGTGAGTTACATTAGTGAGTGTTGTAATATAGTGGTGAGTTACATTAGTGAGTGTTGTAATATAGTGGTGAGTTACATTAGTGTTGTAATATAGTGGTGAGTTACATTAGTGTTGTAATATAGTGGTGGGTTACATTAGTGTTGTAATATAGTGGTGAGTTACATTAGTGTTGTAATATAGTGGTGAGTTACATTAGTGTTGTAATATAGTGGTGAGTTACATTAGTGTTGTAATATAGTGGTGAGTTACATTAGTGAGTGTTGTAATATAGTGGTGAGTTACATTAGTGAGTGTTGTAATATAGTGGTGGGTTACATTAGTGAGTGTTGTAATATAGTGGTGAGTTACATTAGTGTTGTAATATAGTGGTGAGTTACATTAGTGTTGTAATATAGTGGTGGGTTACATTAGTGTTGTAATATAGTGGTGAGTTACATTAGTGTTGTAATATAGTGGTGAGTTACATTATTGTTGTAATATAGTGGTGAGTTACATTAGTGTTGTAATATAGTGGTGAGTTACATTAGTGTTGTAATATAGTGGTGAGTTACATTAGTGATTGTTGTAATATAGTGGTGAGTTACATTAGTGTTGTAATATAGTGGTGAGTTACATTAGTGAGTGTTGTAATATAGTGGTGAGTTACATTAGTGTTGTAATATAGTGGTGGGTTACATTAGTGTTGTAATATAGTGGTGAGTTACATTAGTGTTGTAATATAGTGGTGAGTTACATTAGTGAGTGTTGTAATATAGTGGTGAGTTACATTAGTGTTGTAATATAGTGGTGGGTTACATTAGTGTTGTAATATAGTGGTGAGTTACATTAGTGTTGTAATATAGTGGTGAGTTACATTAGTGAGTGTTGTAATATAGTGGTGAGTTACATTAGTGAGTGTTGTAATATAGTGGTGAGTTACATTAGTGTTGTAATATAGTGGTGAGTTACATTAGTGAGTGTTGTAATATAGTGGTGAGTTACATTAGTGTTGTAATATAGTGGTGAGTTACATTAGTGTTGTAATATAGTGGTGAGTTACATTAGTGTTGTAATATAGTGGTGGGTTACATTAGTGTTGTAATATAGTGGTGAGTTACATTAGTGTTGTAATATAGTGGTGAGTTACATTAGTGTTGTAATATAGTGGTGAGTTACATTAGTGTTGTAATATAGTGGTGGGTTACATTAGTGTTGTAATATAGTGGTGAGTTACATTAGTGTTGTAATATAGTGGTGAGTTACATTAGTGTTGTAATATAGTGGTGAGTTACATTAGTGAGTGTTGTAATATAGTGGTGAGTTACATTAGTGTTGTAATATAGTGGTGGGTTACATTAGTGTTGTAATATAGTGGTGAGTTACATTAGTGTTGTAATATAGTGGTGAGTTACATTAGTGTTGTAATATAGTGGTGAGTTACATTAGTGTTGTAATATAGTGGTGAGTTACATTAGTGAGTGTTGTAATATAGTGGTGGGTTACATTAGTGTTGTAATATAGTGGTGGGTTACATTAGTGTTGTAATATAGTGGTGAGTTACATTAGTGTTGTAATATAGTGGTGAGTTACATTAGTGTTGTAATATAGTGGTGGGTTACATTAGTGTTGTAATATAGTGGTGAGTTACATTAGTGTTGTAATATAGTGGTGAGTTACATTAGTGTTGTAATATAGTGGTGAGTTACATTAGTGTTGTAATATAGTGGTGAGTTACATTAGTGTTGTAATATAGTGGTGGGTTACATTAGTGAGTGTTGTAATATAGTGGTGGGTTACATTAGTGTTGTAATATAGTGGTGAGTTACATTAGTGTTGTAATATAGTGGTGAGTTACATTAGTGTTGTAATATAGTGGTGAGTTACATTAGTGTTGTAATATAGTGGTGAGTTACATTAGTGAGTGTTGTAATATAGTGGTGAGTTACATTAGTGTTGTAATATAGTGGTGAGTTACATTAGTGTTGTAATATAGTGGTGAGTTACATTAGTGAGTGTTGTAATATAGTGGTGAGTTACATTAGTGTTGTAATATAGTGGTGAGTTACATTAGTGTTGTAATATAGTGGTGGGTTACATTAGTGTTGTAATATAGTGGTGAGTTACATTAGTGTTGTAATATAGTGGTGAGTTACATTAGTGTTGTAATATAGTGGTGGGTTACATTAGTGAGTGTTGTAATATAGTGGTGAGTTACATTAGTGTTGTAATATAGTGGTGGGTTACATTAGTGAGTGTTGTAATATAGTGGTGGGTTACATTAGTGTTGTAATATAGTGGTGGGTTACATTAGTGTTGTAATATAGTGGTGAGTTACATTAGTGTTGTAATATAGTGGTGGGTTACATTAGTGTTGTAATATAGAGGTGAGTTACATTAGTGTTATAATATAGTGGTGAGTTACATTAGTGTTGTAATATAGTGGTGAGTTACATTAGTGTTGTAATATAGTGGTGAGTTACATTAGTGTTGTAATATAGTGGTGAGTTACATTAGTGTTGTAATATAGTGGTGAGTTACATTAGTGTTGTAATATAGTGGTGAGTTACATTAGTGTTGTAATATAGTGGTGAGTTACATTCGTGTTGTAATATAGTGGTGAGTTACATTAGTGTTGTAATATAGTGGTGAGTTACATTAGTGTTGTAATATAGTGGTGAGTTACATTAGTGTTGTAATATAGTGGTGAGTTACATTAGTGTTGTAATATAGTGGTGAGTTACATTATTGAGTGTTGTAATATAGTGGTGGGTTACATTAGTGTTGTAATATAGTGGTGAGTTACATTATTGAGTGTTGTAATATAGTGGTGAGTTACATTAGTGTTGTAATATAGTGGTGAGTTACATGAGTGTTGTAATATAGTGGTGAGTTACATTAGTATTGTAATATAGTGGTGAGTTACATTAGTGTTGTAATATAGTGGTGGGTTACATTAGTGTTGTAATATAGTGGTGAGTTACATTAGTGTTGTAATATAGTGGTGAGTTACATTAGTGAGTGTTGTAATATAGTGGTGAGTTACATTAGTGTTGTAATATAGTGGTGGGTTACATTAGTGTTGTAATATAGTGGTGGGTTACATTAGTGTTGTAATATAGTGGTGAGTTACATTAGTGTTGTAATATAGTGGTGAGTTACATTAGTGTTGTAATATAGTGGTGAGTTACATTAGTGAGTGTTGTAATATAGTGGTGAGTTACATTAGTGTTGTAATATAGTGGTGGGTTACATTAGTGAGTGTTGTAATATAGTGGTGAGTTACATTAGTGTTGTAATATAGTGGTGAGTTACATTAGTGTTGTAATATAGTGGTGGGTTACATTAGTGTTGTAATATAGTGGTGAGTTACATTAGTGTTGTAATATAGTGGTGGGTTACATTAGTGTTGTAATATAGTGGTGAGTTACATTAGTGTTGTAATATAGTGGTGAGTTACATTAGTGTTGTAATATAGTGGTGGGTTACATTAGTGTTGTAATATAGTGGTGAGTTACATTAGTGTTGTAATATAGTGGTGAGTTACATTAGTGTTGTAATATAGTGGTGAGTTACATTAGTGAGTGTTGTAATATAGTGGTGAGTTACATTAGTGTTGTAATATAGTGGTGAGTTATATTAGTGTTGTAATATAGTGGTGAGTTACATTAGTGTTGTAATATAGTGGTGGGTTACATTAGTGTTGTAATATAGTGGTGAGTTACATTAGTGTTGTAATATAGTGGTGAGTTACATTAGTGTTGTAATATAGTGGTGAGTTACATTAGTGTTGTATTATAGTGGTGAGTTACATTAGTGTTGTAATATAGTGGTGAGTTACATTAGTGTTGTAATATAGTGGTGAGTTACATTAGTGTTGTAATATAGTGGTGAGTTATATTAGTGTTGTAATATAGTGGTGAGTTACATTAGTGTTGTAATATAGTGGTGAATTACATTAGTGTTGTAATATAGTGGTGAGTTACATTAGTGTTGTAATATAGTGGTGAGTTACATTAGTGTTGTAATATAGTGGTGAGTTACATTAGTGAGTGTTGTAATATAGTGGTGAGTTACATTAGTGTTGTAATATAGTGGTGAATTACATTAGTGTTGTAATATAGTGGTGAGTTACATTAGTGTTGTAATATAGTGGTGAGTTACATTAGTGTTGTAATATAGTGGTGAGTTACATTAGTGTTGTAATATAGTGGTGAGTTACATTAGTGTTGTAATATAGTTGTGAGTTACATTAGTGTTGTAATATAGTGGTGAATTACATTAGTGTTGCAATATAGTGGTGAGTTACATTAGTGTTGTAATATAGTGGTGAGTTACATTAGTGTTGTAATATAGTGGTGAGTTACATTAGTGTTGTAATATAGTGGTGGGTTACATTAGTGTTGTAATATAGTGGTGAGTTACATTAGTGTTGTAATATAGTGGTGAGTTACATTAGTGTTGTAATATAGTGGTGAGTTACATTAGTGCTGTAATATAGTGGTGAGTTACATTAGTGTTGTAATATAGTGGTGAGTTACATTAGTGTTGTAATATAGTGGTGAGTTACATTAGTGTTGTAATATAGTTGTGAGTTACATTAGTGTTGTAATATAGTGGTGAATTACATTAGTGTTGCAATATAGTGGTGAGTTACATTAGTGTTGTAATATAGTGGTGAGTTACATTAGTGTTGTAATATAGTGGTGAGTTACATTAGTGTTGTAATATAGTGGTGGGTTACATTAGTGTTGTAATATAGTGGTGAGTTACATTAGTGTTGTAATATAGTGGTGGGTTACATTAGTGAGTGTTGTAATATAGTGGTGAGTTACATTAGTGTTGTAATATAGTTGTGAGTTACATTAGTGTTGTAATATAGTGGTGAGTTACATTAGTGTTGTAATATAGTGGTGAGTTACATTAGTGAGTGTTGTAATATAGTGGTGAATTACATTAGTGTTGCAATATAGTGGTGGGTTACATTAGTGTTGTAATATAGTGGTGAGTTACATTAGTGTTGTAATATAGTGGTGGGTTACATTAGTGAGTGTTGTAATATAGTGGTGAGTTACATTAGTGTTGTAATATAGTTGTGAGTTACATTAGTGTTGTAATATAGTGGTGAGTTACATTAGTGTTGTAATATAGTGGTGAGTTACATTAGTGTTGTAATATAGTGGTGGGTTACATTATTGAGTGTTGTAATATAGTGGTGAGTTACATTAGTGAGTGTTGTAATATAGTGGTGAGTTACATTAGTGAGTGTTGTAATATAGTGATGAGTTACATTAGTGTTGTAATATAGTTGTGAGTTACATTAGTGTTGTAATATAGTGGTGAGTTACATTAGTGTTGTAACATAGTGGTGAGTTACATTAGTGTTGTAATATAGTGGTGAGTTACATTAGTGTTGTAATATAGTGGTGGGTTACATTAGTGTTGTAATATAGTGGTGAGTTACATTAGTGTTGTAATATAGTGGTGGGTTACATTAGTGAGTGTTGTAATATAGTGGTGAGTTACATTAGTGTTGTAATATAGTTGTGAGTTACATTAGTGTTGTAATATAGTGGTGAGTTACATTAGTGTTGTAATATAGTGGTGAGTTACATTAGTGTTGTAATATAGTGGTGGGTTACATTATTGAGTGTTGTAATATAGTGGTGAGTTACATTAGTGAGTGTTGTAATATAGTGGTGAGTTACATTAGTGAGTGTTGTAATATAGTGGTGAGTTACATTAGTGTTGTAATATAGTGGTGAGTTACATTAGTGTTGTAATATAGTGGTGAGTTACATTAGTGTTGTAATATAGTGGTGGGTTACATTATTGAGTGTTGTAATATAGTGGTGAGTTACATTAGTGAGTGTTGTAATATAGTGGTGAGTTACATTAGTGTTGTAATATAGTGGTGAGTTACATTAGTGTTGTAATATAGTGGTGAGTTACATTAGTGTTGTAATATAGTGGTGAGTTACATTAGTGTTGTAATATAGTGGTGGGTTACATTATTGAGTGTTGTAATATAGTGGTGAGTTACATTAGTGTTGTAATATAGTGGTGAGTTACATTAGTGTTGTAATATAGTGGTGGGTTACATTAGTGTTGTAATATAGTGGTGAGTTACATTAGTGTTGTAATATAGTGGTGAGTTACATTAGTGTTGTAATATAGTGGTGAGTTACATTAGTGTTGTAATATAGTGGTGAGTTACATTAGTGTTGTAATATAGTGGTGAGTTACATTAGTGTTGTAATATAGTGGTGAGTTACATTAGTATTGTAATATAGTGGTGAGTTACATTAGTGTTGTAATATAGTGGTGAGTTACATTAGTGTTGTAATATAGTGGTGAGTTACATTAGTGAGTGTTGTAATATAGTGGTGAGTTACATTAGTGTTGTAATATAGTGGTGAGTTACATTAGTGTTGTAATATAGTGGTGAGTTACATTAGTATTGTAATATAGTGGTGAGTTACATTAGTGTTGTAATATAGTGGTGAGTTACATTAGTGTTGTAATATAGTGGTGAGTTACATTAGTGTTGTAATATAGTGGTGAGTTACATTAGTATTGTAATATAGTGGTGAGTTACATTAGTGTTGTAATATAGTGGTGAGTTACATTAGTGTTGTAATATAGTGGTGAGTTACATTAGTGTTGTAATATAGTGGTGAGTTACATTAGTGTTGTATTATAGTGGTGGGTTACATTAGTGTTGTAATATAGTGGTGAGTTACATTATTGAGTGTTGTAATATAGTGGTGGGTTACATTAGTGTTGTAATATAGTGGTGAGTTACATTATTGAGTGTTGTAATATAGTGGTGAGTTACATTAGTGTTGTAATATAGTGGTGAGTTACATTAGTGTTGTAATATAGTGGTGAGTTACATTAGTGTTGTATTATAGTGGTGGGTTACATTAGTGTTGTAATATAGTGGTGAGTTACATTATTGAGTGTTGTAATATAGTGGTGGGTTACATTAGTGTTGTAATATAGTGGTGAGTTACATTATTGAGTGTTGTAATATAGTGGTGAGTTACATTAGTGTTGTAATATAGTGGTGAGTTACATTAGTGTTGTAATATAGTGGTGAGTTACATTAGTGTTGTAATATAGTGGTGAGTTACATTAGTGTTGTAATATAGTGGTGAGTTACATTAGTGTTGTAATATAGTGGTGAGTTACATTAGTGAGTGTTGTAATATAGTGGTGAGTTACATTAGTGTTGTAATATAGTGGTGAGTTACATTAGTGTTGTAATATAGTGGTGAGTTACATTAGTGTTGTAATATAGTGGTGAGTTACATTAGTGTTGTAATATAGTGGTGAGTTACATTATTGAGTGTTGTAATATAGTGGTGAGTTACATTAGTGTTGTAATATAGTGGTGAGTTACATTAGTGTTGTAATATAGTGGTGAGTTACATTAGTGAGTGTTGTAATATAGTGGTGAGTTACATTAGTGTTGTAATATAGTGGTGAGTTACATTAGTGTTGTAATATAGTGGTGAGTTACATTAGTGTTGTAATATAGTGGTGAGTTACATTAGTGTTGTAATATAGTGGTGAGTTACATTAGTGTTGTAATATAGTGGTGAGTTACATTATTGAGTGTTGTAATATAGTGGTGAGTTACATTATTGAGTGTTGTAATATAGTGGTGAGTTACATTAGTGTTGTAATATAGTGGTGAGTTACATTAGTATTGTAATATAGTGGTGAGTTACATTAGTGTTGTAATATAGTGGTGAGTTACATTAGTGTTGTAATATAGTGGTGAGTTACATTAGTGTTGTAATATAGTGGTGAGTTACATTAGTGTTGTATTATAGTGGTGGGTTACATTAGTGTTGTAATATAGTGGTGAGTTACATTATTGAGTGTTGTAATATAGTGGTGAGTTACATTAGTGTTGTAATATAGTGGTGGGTTACATTAGTGTTGTAATATAGTGGTGAGTTACATTATTGAGTGTTGTAATATAGTGGTGAGTTACATTAGTGTTGTAATATAGTGGTGGGTTACATTAGTGTTGTAATATAGTGGTGAGTTACATTATTGAGTGTTGTAATATAGTGGTGAGTTACATTAGTGTTGTAATATAGTGGTGAGTTACATTAGTGTTGTAATACAGTGGTGGGTTACATTAGTGTTGTAATATAGTGGTGAGTTACATTATTGAGTGTTGTAATATAGTGGTGAGTTACATTAGTGTTGTAATATAGTGGTGAGTTACATTAGTGTTGTAATATAGTGGTGAGTTACATTAGTGTTGTAATATAGTGGTGAGTTACATTAGTGTTGTAATATAGTGGTGAGTTACATTAGTGTTGTAATATAGTGGTGAGTTACATTAGTGAGTGTTGTAATATAGTGGTGAGTTACATTAGTGTTGTAATATAGTGGTGAGTTACATTAGTGTTGTAATATAGTGGTGAGTTACATTAGTGTTGTAATATAGTGGTGAGTTACATTAGTGTTGTAATATAGTGGTGAGTTACATTAGTGTTGTAATATAGTGGTGAGTTACATTATTGAGTGTTGTAATATAGTGGTGAGTTACATTAGTGTTGTAATATAGTGGTGAGTTACATTAGTGTTGTAATATAGTGGTGAGTTACATTAGTGTTGTAATATAGTGGTGAGTTACATTAGTGTTGTAATATAGTGGTGAGTTACATTAGTGAGTGTTGTAATATAGTGGTGAGTTACATTCGTGTTGTAATATAGTGGTGAGTTACATTAGTGTTGTAATATAGTGGTGAGTTACATTAGTGTTGTAATATAGTGGTGAATTACATTAGTGTTGTAATATAGTGGTGAGTTACATTAGTGTTGTAATATAGTGGTGAGTTACATTAGTGTTGTAATATAGTGGTGAGTTACATTAGTGTTGTAATATAGTGGTGAGTTACATTAGTGTTGTAATATAGTGGTGAGTTACATTAGTGTTGTATTATAGTGGTGAGTTACATTAGTGTTGTAATATAGTGGTGAGTTACATTAGTGTTGTAATATAGTGGTGAGTTACATTAGTGTTGTATTATAGTGGTGGGTTACATTAGTGTTGTAATATAGTGGTGAGTTACATTAGTGTTGTAATATAGTGGTGAGTTACATTAGTGTTGTAATATAGTGGTGAGTTACATTAGTGTTGTATTATAGTGGTGAGTTACATTAGTGTTGTAATATAGTGGTGAGTTACATTAGTGTTGTAATATAGTGGTGAGTTACATTAGTGTTGTATTATAGTGGTGAGTTATATTAGTGTTGTAATATAGTGGTGAGTTACATTAGTGTTGTAATATAGTGGTGAGTTACATTAGTGTTGTATTATAGTGGTGGGTTACATTAGTGTTGTAATATAGTGGTGAGTTACATTAGTGTTGTAATATAGTGGTGAGTTACATTAGTGTTGTAATATAGTGGTGAGTTACATTAGTGTTGTAATATAGTGGTGAGTTACATTAGTGTTGTAATATAGTGGTGAGTTACATTAGTGTTGTAATATAGTGGTGAATTACATTAGTGTTGTAATATAGTGGTGAGTTACATTAGTGTTGTAATATAGTGGTGAGTTACATTAGTGTTGTAATATAGTGGTGAGTTACATTAGTGTTGTAATATAGTGGTGAGTTACATTAGTGTTGTAATATAGTGGTGAGTTACATTAGTGTTGTAATATAGTGGTGAGTTACATTAGTGTTGTAATATAGTGGTGAGTTACATTAGTGTTGTAATATAGTGGTGAGTTACATTATTGAGTGTTGTAATATAGTGGTGAGTTACATTAGTGTTGTAATATAGTGGTGAGTTACATTAGTGTTGTAATATAGTGGTGAGTTACATTATTGAGTGTTGTAATATAGTGGTGAGTTACATTAGTGTTGTAATATAGTGGTGAGTTACATTAGTGTTGTAATATAGTGGTGAGTTATATTATTGAGTGTTGTAATATAGTGGTGAGTTACATTAGTGTTGTAATATAGTGGTGAATTACATTAGTGAGTGTTGTAATATAGTGGTGAGTTACATTAGTGTTGTAATATAGTGGTGAGTTACATTAGTGTTGTAATATAGTGGTGAGTTACATTAGTGTTGTAATATAGTGGTGAGTTACATTAGTGTTGTAATATAGTGGTGAGTTACATTAGTGAGTGTTGTAATATAGTGGTGAGTTACATTAGTGTTGTAATATAGTGGTGAGTTACATTAGTGAGTGTTGTAATATAGTGGTGAGTTACATTAGTGTTGTAATATAGTGGTGAGTTACATTAGTGTTGTAATATAGTGGTGAGTTACATTAGTGTTGTAATATAGTGGTGAGTTACATTAGTGTTGTAATATAGTGGTGAGTTACATTAGTGTTGTAATATAGTGGTGAGTTACATTAGTGAGTGTTGTAATATAGTGGTGAGTTACATTAGTGTTGTAATATAGTGGTGAGTTACATTAGTGTTGTAATATAGTGGTGGGTTACATTAGTGTTGTAATATAGTGGTGAGTTACATTAGTGAGTGTTGTAATATAGTGGTGAGTTACATTAGTGTTGTAATATAGTGGTGAGTTACATTAGTGTTGTAATATAGTGGTGAGTTACATTAGTGTTGTAATATAGTGGTGAGTTACATTAGTGTTGTAATATAGTGGTGAGTTACATTAGTGTTGTAATATAGTGGTGAATTACATTAGTGTTGTAATATAGTGGTGAGTTACATTAGTGTTGTAATATAGTGGTGAGTTACATTAGTGTTGTAATATAGTGGTGAGTTACATTAGTGTTGTAATATAGTGGTGAGTTACATTAGTGTTGTAATATAGTGGTGAGTTACATTAGTGTTGTATTATAGTGGTGAGTTACATTAGTGTTGTAATATAGTGGTGAGTTACATTAGTGTTGTAATATAGTGGTGAGTTACATTAGTGTTGTATTATAGTGGTGGGTTACATTAGTGTTGTAATATAGTGGTGAGTTACATTAGTGTTGTAATATAGTGGTGAGTTACATTAGTGAGTGTTGTAATATAGTGGTGAGTTACATTAGTGTTGTAATATAGTGGTGAGTTACATTAGTGTTGTAATATAGTGGTGAGTTACATTAGTGTTGTAATATAGTGGTGAGTTACATTAGTGTTGTAATATAGTGGTGAGTTACATTAGTGAGTGTTGTAATATAGTGGTGAGTTACATTAGTGTTGTAATATAGTGGTGAGTTACATTAGTGAGTGTTGTAATATAGTGGTGAGTTACATTAGTGTTGTAATATAGTGGTGAGTTACATTAGTGTTGTAATATAGTGGTGAGTTACATTAGTGTTGTAATATAGTGGTGAGTTACATTAGTGTTGTAATATAGTGGTGAGTTACATTAGTGTTGTATTATAGTGGTGAGTTACATTAGTGTTGTAATATAGTGGTGAGTTACATTAGTGTTGTAATATAGTGGTGAGTTACATTAGTGTTGTATTATAGTGGTGAGTTATATTAGTGTTGTAATATAGTGGTGAGTTACATTAGTGTTGTAATATAGTGGTGAGTTACATTAGTGTTGTATTATAGTGGTGGGTTACATTAGTGTTGTAATATAGTGGTGAGTTACATTAGTGTTGTAATATAGTGGTGAGTTACATTAGTGTTGTAATATAGTGGTGAGTTACATTAGTGTTGTAATATAGTGTTGAGTTACATTAGTGTTGTAATATAGTGGTGAGTTACATTAGTGTTGTAATATAGTGGTGAGTTATATTAGTGTTGTAATATAGTGGTGAGTTACATTAGTGTTGTAATATAGTGGTGAGTTACATTAGTGTTGTATTATAGTGGTGAGTTACATTAGTGTTGTAATATAGTGGTGAGTTACATTAGTGTTGTAATATAGTGGTGAGTTACATTAGTGTTGTAATATAGTGGTGAGTTACATTAGTGTTGTAATATAGTGGTGAGTTACATTAGTGTTGTAATATAGTGGTGAGTTACATTAGTGTTGTAATATAGTGGTGAGTTACATTAGTGTTGTAATATAGTGGTGAATTACATTAGTGTTGTAATATAGTGGTGGGTTACATTAGTGTTGTAATATAGTGGTGAATTACATTAGTGTTGTAATATAGTGGTGAGTTACATTAGTGTTGTAATATAGTGGTGAGTTACATTAGTGTTGTAATATAGTGGTGAGTTACATTAGTGTTGTAATATAGTGGTGAGTTACATTAGTGTTGTAATATAGTGGTGAGTTACATTAGTGTTGTAATATAGTGGTGAGTTACATTAGTGTTGTAATATAGTGTTGAGTTACATTAGTGTTGTAATATAGTGGTGAGTTACATTAGTGTTGTAATATAGTGGTGAGTTATATTAGTGTTGTAATATAGTGGTGAGTTACATTAGTGTTGTAATATAGTGGTGAGTTACATTAGTGTTGTATTATAGTGGTGAGTTACATTAGTGTTGTAATATAGTGGTGAGTTACATTAGTGTTGTAATATAGTGGTGAGTTACATTAGTGTTGTAATATAGTGGTGAGTTACATTAGTGTTGTAATATAGTGGTGAGTTACATTAGTGTTGTAATATAGTGGTGAATTACATTAGTGTTGTAATATAGTGGTGAGTTACATTAGTGTTGTAATATAGTGGTGAGTTACATTAGTGTTGTATTATAGTGGTGAGTTACATTAGTGTTGTAATATAGTGGTGAGTTACATTAGTGTTGTAATATAGTGGTGAGTTACATTAGTGTTGTAATATAGTGGTGAGTTACATTAGTGTTGTAATATAGTGGTGAGTTACATTAGTGTTGTAATATAGTGGTGAGTTACATTAGTGTTGTAATATAGTTGTGAGTTACATTAGTGTTGTAATATAGTGGTGAATTACATTAGTGTTGTAATATAGTGGTGAGTTACATTAGTGTTGTAATATAGTGGTGAATTACATTAGTGAGTGTTGTAATATAGTGGTGAGTTACATTAGTGTTGTAATATAGTGGTGAGTTACATTAGTGTTGTAATATAGTGGTGAGTTACATTAGTGTTGTAATATAGTGGTGAGTTACATTAGTGTTGTAATATAGTGGTGAGTTACATTAGTGTTGTAATATAGTGGTGAGTTACATTAGTGTTGTAATATAGTGGTGAGTTACATTAGTGTTGTAATATAGTGGTGAGTTACATTAGTGTTGTAATATAGTGGTGAGTTACATTAGTGTTGTAATATAGTGGTGAGTTACATTAGTGTTGTAATATAGTGGTGAGTTACATTAGTGTTGTAATATAGTGGTGAGTTACATTAGTGTTGTAATATAGTGGTAAGTTACATTAGTGAGTGTTGTAATATAGTGGTGGGTTACATTAGTGTTGTAATATAGTGGTGCGTTACATTAGTGTTGTAATATAGTGGTGAGTTACATTAGTGTTGTATTATAGTGGTGAGTTACATTAGTGTTGTAATATAGTGGTGAGTTACATTAGTATTGTAATATAGTGGTGAGTTACATTAGTGTTGTAATATAGTGGTGAGTTATATTATTGAGTGTTGTAATATAGTGGTGAATTACATTAGTGTTGTAATATAGTGGTGAGTTACATTAGTGTTGTAATATAGTGGTGAGTTACATTAGTGTTGTAATATAGTGGTGAGTTACATTAGTGTTGTAATATAGTGGTGAGTTACATTAGTGTTGTAATATAGTGGTGAGTTACATTAGTGTTGTAATATAGTGGTGAGTTACATTAGTGTTGTAATATAGTGGTGAGTTACATTAGTGAGTGTTGTAATATAGTGGTGGGTTACATTAGTGTTGTAATATAGTGGTGGGTTACATTAGTGTTGTAATATAGTGGTGAGTTACATTAGTGTTGTAATATAGTGGTGAGTTACATTAGTGTTGTAATATAGTGGTGAGTTACATTAGTGTTGTAATATAGTGGTGAGTTACATTAGTGTTGTAATATAGTGGTGAGTTACATTAGTGTTGTAATATAGTGGTGAGTTACATTAGTGTTGTAATATAGTGGTGAGTTACATTAGTGTTGTAATATAGTGGTGAGTTACATTAGTGTTGTAATATAGTGGTGAGTTACATTAGTGTTGTAATATAGTGGTGGGTTACATTAGTGTTGTAATATAGTGGTGAGTTACATTAGTGTTGTAATATAGTGGAGAGTTACATTTGTGTTGTATTATAGTGGTGAGTTACATTAGTGTTGTATTATAGTGGTGAGTTACATTAGTGTTGTAATATAGTGGTGAGTTACATTAGTGTTGTATTATAGTGGTGAGTTACATTAGTGTTGTAATATAGTGGTGAGTTACATTAGTGTTGTAATATAGTGGTGAGTTACATTAGTGTTGTAATATAGTGGTGAGTTATATTATTGAGTGTTGTAATATAGTGGTGAGTTACATTAGTGTTGTAATATAGTGGTGAGTTACATTAGTGTTGTAATATAGTGGTGAGTTACATTAGTGTTGTAATATAGTGGTGAGTTACATTAGTGTTGTAATATAGTGGTGAGTTACATTAGTGTTGTAATATAGTGGTGGGTTACATTAGTGTTGTAATATAGTGGTGAGTTACATTAGTGAGTGTTGTAATATAGTGGTGAGTTACATTAGTGTTGTAATATAGTGGTGAGTTACATTAGTGTTGTAATATAGTGGTGAGTTACATTAGTGTTGTAATATAGTGGTGAGTTACATTAGTGTTGTAATATAGTGGTGAGTTACATTAGTGTTGTAATATAGTGGTGAGTTACATTAGTGTTGTAATATAGTGGTGAGTTACATTAGTGTTGTAATATAGTGGTGAGTTACATTAGTGTTGTAATATAGTGGTGGGTTACATTAGTGTTGTAATATAGTGGTGAGTTACATTAGTGAGTGTTGTAATATAGTGGTGAGTTACATTAGTGTTGTAATATAGTGGTGAGTTACATTAGTGTTGTAATATAGTGGTGAGTTACATTAGTGTTGTAATATAGTGGTGAGTTACATTAGTGTTGTAATATAGTGGTGGGTTACATTAGTGTTGTAATATAGTGGTGAGTTACATTATTGAGTGTTGTAATATAGTGGTGAGTTACATTAGTGTTGTAATATAGTGGTGAGTTACATTAGTGTTGTAATATAGTGGTGAGTTACATTAGTGTTGTAATATAGTGGTGAGTTACATTAGTGTTGTAATATAGTGGTGAGTTACATTAGTGTTGTAATATAGTGGTGAGTTACATTAGTGTTGTAATATAGTGGTGAGTTACATTAGTGTTGTAATATAGTGGTGGGTTACATTAGTGTTGTAATATAGTGGTGAGTTACATTAGTGTTGTAATATAGTGGAGAGTTACATTTGTGTTGTATTATAGTGGTGAGTTACATTAGTGTTGTATTATAGTGGTGAGTTACATTAGTGTTGTAATATAGTGGTGAGTTACATTAGTGTTGTATTATAGTGGTGAGTTACATTAGTGTTGTAATATAGTGGTGAGTTACATTAGTGTTGTAATATAGTGGTGAGTTACATTAGTGTTGTAATATAGTGGTGAGTTATATTATTGAGTGTTGTAATATAGTGGTGAGTTACATTAGTGTTGTAATATAGTGGTGAGTTACATTAGTGTTGTAATATAGTGGTGAGTTACATTAGTGTTGTAATATAGTGGTGAGTTACATTAGTGTTGTAATATAGTGGTGAGTTACATTAGTGTTGTAATATAGTGGTGGGTTACATTAGTGTTGTAATATAGTGGTGAGTTACATTAGTGTTGTAATATAGTGGTGGGTTACATTAGTGTTGTAATATAGTGGTGGGTTACATTAGTGTTGTAATATAGTGGTGAGTTACATTAGTGTTGTAATATAGTGGTGAGTTACATTATTGTTGTAATATAGTGGTGAGTTACATTAGTGAGTGTTGTAATATAGTGGTGAGTTACATTAGTGAGTGTTGTAATATAGTGGTGAGTTACATTAGTGTTGTAATATAGTGGTGAGTTACATTAGTGTTGTAATATAGTGGTGAGTTACATTAGTGTTGTAATATAGTGGTGAGTTACATTAGTGTTGTAATATAGTGGTGAGTTACATTAGTGTTGTAATATAGTGGTGAGTTACATTAGTGTTGTAATATAGTGGTGAGTTACATTAGTGTTGTAATATAGTGGTGAGTTACATTAGTGTTGTAATATAGTGGTGAGTTACATTAGTATTGTAATATAGTGGTGAGTTACATTAGTGTTGTATTATAGTGGTGAGTTACATTAGTATTGTATTATAGTGGTGAGTTACATTAGTATTGTAATATAGTGGTGAGTTACATTAGTGAGTGTTGTAATATAGTGGTGAGTTACATTAGTGAGTGTTGTAATATAGTGGTGAGTTACATTAGTGTTGTAATATAGTGGTGAGTTACATTAGTGTTGTAATATAGTGGTGAGTTACATTAGTATTGTAATATAGTGGTGAGTTACATTAGTGTTGTAATATAGTGGTGAGTTACATTAGTGTTGTAATATAGTGGTGAGTTACATTAGTGTTGTAATATAGTGGTGAGTTACATTAGTGTTGTAATATAGTGGTGAGTTACATTAGTATTGTATTATAGTGGTGAGTTACATTAGTGTTGTATTATAGGGATTATTTATTGCGGATCGAGTGCACTGTAGAGTGTGAACAGTTCACACTCTGTGCAGTTTGGTGTAAATGTAACGGTCAGATTTATAATATATCATATTTATATATGAAATTAATAGATTATTAATCAAGTTAAGTTATATTTGTAATATATTTTATATATAAGTGAAATTAATGTATTATTGAACAAGTTATATATGACTTGTTCTATATAATAAGTTATATAACCAGATGATATATGCCCTGGTCTAAATGTATAGTGACCAAATATACATATTTGTTAAGTAAGCAACAAATATAATAATATGGTTAAGTAAGTGGATTGTAGGGTACTATTTTACTGTAAGTGAGTTAGTATATTTTACATGTTAGAATGTCATGTATTTAGATTTATAAAATATATAAATTTGAAAATAAATGTTTAGTTTTGCTATGGTAAATAAGTGTATTGATTAAGTAATCAGGTAAAATGTTATTATAAATATAATTATTAAAATAAATCTGATTATGTTAATTTTGCATATATTATCATGATAATATTAGTACAGTATATGCATATTTATTTTATATGATTATATCAACATATATATATTTCCACATACAAACCAAAGTGATACAATGTTATATTAAATGCATTGTTTAATTTAGAGTTTATACACAATACTTATTATGTATAATAATGGGGGCATAGCTTATAAGAATACCTAAATAGTTACCATAAAAAGAGTATAAATTATGAGTAATAAATTGTAGTATGAGTAATAAATTATATCAATCTTATATGCCATTATTAAGGTAGTTCTAAATCACAATACACTTTCAACTCTTAAAAATATTCGGTATCTAATAGAAAATAGATAACATATGTGAATTTGTGCTCTATTAATAAAATTCATATATATATATATATATATATATATATATATATATAATGTATATTTTAATAATTATTATTAGACAAAAAAATTACATAGTTATCAATATAAACAAAATGATAAATGGTTGTGTATATTTTATTTAAGTTATTCATATAAATTATGTAGGCTACTATCCTTAATAAAAAGCTATGGTATTAATTATATCAAACTTAAATAATGTAAATAAATACACATAATATAAATACTGTAAGATAAGAATATATTAAGATAATGTACATCAACAATTTATTAAATATGCTATTATTTGAATATACATTATAAAAAACAATTTCCCAAGTATAAGTGTATTCGAATTATCAATTATAATATACAAATAATAAGTTATTTTATATTTGTAAAGCATTAAAAGAGTCTACGGAGACTTTGTATGCATTTCCGATTCATAACAAATCATATGCACTGCAATTATTATTATTTATAAATTACATAAATTCAGCATACAATGAGTAGCGAAATCTTTATAGAATATAGAAAATTTGATGTATCAGTCTTGTAGAGATATATAAATTGAAGTTAGATCATCGCACGAATATTGTTTATAAGAGCATCATATGCAATACAACATGTATTTTGTTTATATGCATCAATAACTAGTTTTTAAATAACATCGGTGATAACATACCACCATGATAAATGCCATTTTTATATTTGTATACAACATTTTCTTCCATCTTACATAGATTTGATGTTATTTGAATAAATGAGAGAGTATCTTTATTATATACACTATCAATTTGCATATGAAGTTAATCGGATAGTGATTTATAGTTAAAAATAGTGAATGATTTACTGGCATATGAAAATGAATATATATTGTTAAGATAATAAAACGAGCCTTAGCTCTGTTACTACATCGACATAATAAACTTCATGCTTTTCTTTAATTCAGATTTATATTCTTATTATTTTCTTCTATAGAATTATATATTGAGGTTGCGTAACATAATATTAAATCATAATGTAATAATTACATTAAATATATGTATACATTATACAAGTTATATTATTGCATGCCTTTGTACAAATTATATCAACATTGTATATATTATGGTCTAAAAGTGAAGAGTTATTCAATGTTTCACTTATATTTGTGAAACTATCATGTATATTGATGGTATTAAGCCTTATTACACATAACCCTGCAGCTAACAATACAATATAATTATCAAACGTGAATAATATTATAGAACTTTAACTTATTATTGTTACCAATATTAACTAACTATCGCTATGGTAATCACCTGTGATATACATTAATTTAGAGTTTGTGGTATTTATGTATGTATTTATTATATTGTATATTGTATATGTTATATTATATTGTATATGTATTTATTTATGTATGTATTGAGTTTAAGAACAAAATTATAGAATTTAAGCAAATTATCCTGAGATTTATATGGTAATAATATATTAATTATTTAGTAAGTTGCGTTACTTTGAATTTGTATAAATCACATATAATTGAAATCAGATTGTATCATATTTATAATATGATAAATGCAGTTTTTCCGAGAATAAAAGGATCTACCTCTATTTATATATATATATATATATATATATCGTTGATTTCTAATATATCCTCTATAATTTATATTTTAGACATTAAATAAATACATGTTTCACAGATAATTGTTATCGGGGAAAAATATGGAAATTGTAATATATAATTGAGTCTTTAGACTATGATAGTTTAGACTATTAAAATATAATTATTAATATTTATATTATTAGATAATTTAATATATATCAATACGTTTTTTTTGAATTATCACTCTATAGATGATTATCACATCTCTAGATGATAACCTTAAATGATGACGTATATGTTATATTATATATATGTGTATGTATGTGTGTGTGTGTGTGTGTGTGTGTGTGTGTGTGTATGTGTGTGTATGTATGTGTGTGTGTATGTATGTGTGTGTATGTGTGTGTGTATGTGTGTGTGTGTGTGCGTGTGTGTGTATATATGAGTGTATGTGTGTGTATGAGTGTATGTGTATGTGTGTGTGTGTGTGTGTGTATGTGTGTGTGTGTGTGTGCGTGTGTGTATAATATAGTTGTATCTAGGATGCATATTTTTATTATCATTTATTAATTATTCCACTAACCGAATATTTCATCCATGATACCGAAGTTTTTCCTAAATCTACAAGAGAACCGTTTACAGTGCAATGCATATGAATAAGATTTCCAGCATTCACAAAGTATTTCGTCTTGGAGTCCAAAAATACTTGACAATATACTGTTTTATAGAGTATCGATATAATTATAAAGTATCTATATCTACTACATTATTAATAAATGTTACTTATTTAATCTATATATAGATTACATTATATATATATATATATTATATATAGAAAGATTTTTTTAATATTTACATTGTTTAAAATATAAACTTAAAATGTTTGTAAAGTAGAAATTATTTTTTAAAAATATCAATCTAACATCAAGTAAAAAAATGATAAGTTTAAAAAAAGTATAAAAATTGTTGATGTATTGTCATATATTAATAATAATATTAAATAAATTATGTTTTGTATAAAATGAAATTAACTGGATTGTTTTCTAGGATACTAATATAGTAAGGTTACATCTATAATATAGTATATATATATATATATATATATATATATATACATATATATAATATCCCATGCATATTGAAATAAGCTATCATTTTATTTGCAATATATGATTAGATATATATGTAGCCATAATCCATTACGACATTTAATCCTTAACGATATCAATAATTGTTAAGTAATCACATTTGTTGTACAATATTATATAAGAATATATGATTATAGCCTTATAGTCATATATAATTATATTATATGATAACGAATATAATCGTATATAATTACCAGAATAATAGAGAGATGATATATATAAATATTTTATAAAATATATTTTATAAAATACTTTTATTTGTTACAAATATTATTGGTAATATACATATATGATACACTTAAATACTCTAATATTAATGAGTTAAATAATCATATATTTATTATCAAATAATAATAAATCTAACTAACCCAAACATATACAAAATAAAAATACACTATATACACGTCTCATACTTTTCAGTTATAATTTTGAAATGATATCGTATTATTTTTATTTTTATTACGCTTTAAATCATTTCAGACAATTCTAAAGTTATTTATATAGTTCCACAGATATGTGTACAGGTAAAATCAAATTAATATGCAGAGTTACAAGAATCAAATTAATTTTCAGAAATAAGTTTGGCGTATGCCCTCAAGGCTCGCGAACTTATCTGAATAATGTTGGAATATGTCTTATGATATATATTTGATAACTTGGTTAAATGTTTAATTTCCAATTGATATCCTTTAATCATTATGTAGATTAACGATTTAGTATAGTATAGGATGTATATTATACAATATATACTTATTTAGACGATAATTACATTAATTATTCATACCGTGAATTCCTAAAATTGATTCTATATATTCCAATTATACTGTTTACATATATGTTAGTTATTATTACTTATACATATTAATCAATGTAATTAAAAATAACATATTGAATTGTAAATTAAATAGAATATTAAATTGAATGTATTTATAAAGATTACATAATCTTGGGTATTTAGTTAATATTCATATAGAGATTACTGTTAACGAGCTGTTAACAATACAAAATAATTGATTTGTAGTTTGATCAGGAACATAATTTAATAAATAATTTTAAAATTAATATATGATGACTGCTGTAACCATTAAAATATCGATATAAATGAAAACAATGAATACCTAATTTTAATTTTATTATTTAAGTACAATACTCTATTACTTAAATTATTTATGTCATATTTGAAGGAAAACGTGATTCTTGTAGATTCTTATATTTATTTAAATTTGTATCCGATATAATGTACACATTTTTTACGCATATTTACAATTATTAATGTTCCTTTATGGTATAAATAAGTTTATACTTAATATATTTATAATTCTATATATTAACATTCTATAATGTATACATTATGTAAGCTATATAAAGCAATATTCAATATTTTATTATCATTTATATATATAATATACACATTATGAAGTGTATACATTTGTCTATTAATATATACAAAATTATGGAATACTCTATATTTTATATATCTATGTCGCGATATCTATTATATAAGAGGTGTGCGACAGGGTGAGATAAGTAGTCTATCATTTCATAGAGGGTATTAAAAATTGTAAAACGTACACATTTTTTATACAATGTTATATAAGAATATATGATTATAACCTATAATCATATATTATTATATAATATTATAAGCGCAAGTTATTGCCTATGGCAATATATATAAAGTGTAGAGATACATTTTAATAATTATAAAGATTTTAATAATTTTAATTGGAAGACATTGTCAACAGCAATTCATAAAAAATAAGTTAAGAGGTTAATATTAAATAAATAATAAAAATATTAATAGAACATATATAAAAAATGTATTACAAATTTGGTACTGCTATAGTATTGAAGACTAGGGTAGTTCATATATTATACAATGTATAATATACAATGTATATTATATTACATGTATAATATACATGCTGGGGGTTAGTATCATAGTATTGCAGCTAGTGTTGTTGTTAATGCCTGCATTCTGGTGGTTATATCATAGTATTGCAACCTAGTCCTGTTAATATATCATATACGTTTACGATAGTATACAATATATATATATATAGTATCGTCTATACATACAAGTATATAGAAGTATATAGAGATTGAGAACGTAAAAATGAGCGATTGGTCGAAATGCGTGATTCATCGAAATAGTAAAACATCGATCTATTGGAGATTCTCGAATTTCTATTTCCAAAAACTTCTAAATATATAACCTCGATTATCTATCAAAATATAATAAGAGATATCGATATCGATATAAGAAAAGTTGATACGGAAAAACTCTGAGACGTAGAATTTATATATATATATAATTATCAGTTATATATTGATAGTTTTACATAATATATATGTATCATATACTCGAGAGCAAAAACAGAGGTGACATTTTTCAGAGATATTTTTAAAATTAATTTTTTGAGGAAATACAAATATTCTTTTTATAGATTTTAGAAATAGCCATCTTATAGATTTCGAGGTACTGGTTTTTGATCCACTATTATTTTGTATTAATTTCATATATTGACCATTAATCGGCGAGAAATGAACGTATTAGAGTTTTATAAAGCGCCCTTTAATTTTAGAGTATCGCTATATTTTTTTTACAATCTGCTCAGCTACCCTCGTTACGATAATGGTATTTTAATACGCAAATAGCGGGAGGATAACGAATATGATCTTACATAATTACCCAACTAATAGAGTGATGTAATATTTTATAAAATCATTTTATGTGTTACAAACATTATTGGTAATATACATATATGATTAATTATATGATTAATTAAATGCTCTTATATAAGTTAAATAATCATATATTTATTATCAAATAATAATACATCCAACTAACCTAAACATATATAACATAAAAATACACTATATACACTTCTCATACTCTTTAGTCATAATTTTGAAATGATATCGTCTTCTTTTTATTACGCTTTTAATCATTTCAGACGATCCTAAAGTTATTTATATATTTTCACAGATATTTTTACATATTTTGATATTAATAATACATAAACTATGTGATAAGCTATCGTATTTTTGCATTATATAATAAATCTAATAGTAACAAATATAATGGTCATTTGTATATCAAAAAAGACATTTTAAATTAAGGATATTAAGTGATTTTCATCATATTCTTCATTTTGTTTCTATAGAAACAAAATGAAGAATATGATGAAAATATATATATTTTACAAATAATTCACTCATACTAAATGGCATACAAATTATAATATGTTCAATAGTATATCATAATATATTAGTATTAAATTATTATATATCATATCTAGCCTACTGCAATAGGTAAAATACTTATAATATTAAATTATAGTTTCATTATAAAATTTCAAAACATGAAAATATATATATTTTACAAATAATTCACTCATACTAAATGGTATACAACTTATAATATGTTCAATAGTATATCATAATATATTAGTATTAAATTATTATATATTATATCTAGCCTACTACAATAGGTAAAATACTTATAATATTAAATTATAGTTTCATTATAAAATTTCAAACGATATATCATTTATATATATATATATACAAAATAATTTGTATAACAATATACACCATCTTAAAAGATTCTTAATTTGGCATATTAAACATATATCATACATTACATACATTTAGATTATAAAATATATTTATTATTGCCTAGTTCACAATATATATGGCCAATATATTATTTATAATAATATGTGAAATTCTGGCATGTAGCATACAAATTATATCAACACATTTGCATCCATATTCATTATAGTTAATAATAACTTATAAAATTATATACTTCTATACAAAAGTATTTCCTACTACTTATTTTTATTAGTAGAATCAAAATAAACAGTGATTAGAATCGACAATTTTGGGTGGCAGTAATGTTATTTTACTAAATACATAATATACTTTCAATATCTATATTCAACATGGTACAGATGACTAAGCACATTAATTTAATTGTATTGAGATTATAATAAATAATGTGTAGTAATTATTTAATCTGAGATTGAGTTTTAATAGGATTAGAATTTCAGAGTAATTAAATTTTTTGTTTATTTTAATATCAAAATTCTTAATTTAATTAAAATTTGATTTGATTTTATATTTGTTATGAAAAAAAATACAATTTACAATAAATATATTATTTCAATTATAAAAAATAATGATTTTTATAATCCCTTACTGTATATGTTGCTTCCTCTTTAAATTGATTAAAACTGCATACAGGTTATGCAAATATATATGATATATAATATACGGAGATTATGATACACACTAAAGTGTGTAATATTACATATATCTTCTTTACGTACAATAAACAACGCACTCAGGTATTACTACAATCTACCATTGGATGACCTCGATTTACTGCAATACCAACAAATATTGGATCAGCAGAAGACTGACCGCATTCTCGCGGAGCAGATGAAGGAGAAACCGGTGATCGAGGGGGAAGAGAAAACGGCAGTTCACACGATGGGTGTGTGCACCGGATGCGGACGTTTAAACATCAGAAAAGGAGGTCATGCAGACAAACAAGAGAAAATGGAAGTATCCCAAGCAGAAGTTTGCAGTATCGTGGACAAACTACACAGGCAGTAGAATATACTTGTATTTGGTCACTGCGTACAGTGCACATGTTCCCGTGATACTCTTAAATACAGTAGATCATTTATATTATTTAAACTCATCCCATTATTAAAGGTAACTAGTGAATACATGCCACATGTACTCAGGAGTATTAAATTATAAAAATTAATAAATCCATATTTTTAATAATAAATAGAAATATTGCAATATTGTATTGGTTTAATTCTTATAACAGTAATATTAAATTTTGGTATCGATTGTGTTGTAAATATTTAATTAGACATAAACAATATGCTTTAATATATCTTCAATTGTCAGTATAATTATGAGTTACTTATATTTTATTTATAATATGATTCATTTCAAATGAATCAATTTGCGACCTTTGTTAAGTTAAAGTTTACTTTCAAGTCTAGCTAAAGTCCTCGCGTGTACTTCATCTGGTCCGTCTGCTATACGAAGTACTCGGCACAAAGACCACAGATGTGCGAGGGGAGTGTCTTCACTGACTCCGGCAGCCCCAAAAAGCTGTGGGTTGTAGGAATATGTTTCAATGATTGCGAACGGGAAAATGATATTAATAACCTGAATCCCAATTCTATTATCTATTTCACTTTAAGGGTAATATCTAATCTATGTTTTTTGTTATTATGGTAGTATAATAGATTATAGTAATCTGCTACTCAAACTTGTTATACATAGTATTTGGATATTGTTGTTATTTTGTATTTAATATAATATGCATTTGCTGTTGTATAAATATTCATATTTCTAATGTATGAAATTGTTAATAATCATGTATTACCTTCTCAGTAGATATATTTTGTATTCAACCTTTATATATAAAACATATAGGACATTCAAATTTGTAATTTTTACAAAAAAAATATATGGTGATTTTCTAAATAAAATATCAATATTTCAACAAAATATAAATACTTATTCAAGAATCATCCAGTTAAAAGGGTAATATCCAGGTAAATAGAGTAATATAAAACCCAGTAAATATTGACCCAATAGAGACATGCAATATCCCAGTAAATATAATAGATTTAATAAAATTATTTTATGTATAACAATTCAGTAACTACCCAAATAATTGTAGTAATATACTATTTAATATAAGTGATATAATATTTTAATTATATTTATAAATATATTAAGTTTACTAATCAAATAATACACTTTGTAACACAAGAGGATTTTATAAAACTATAAAATATTGTATTTTTTAATGTATAGAAGAAAATAATGATAAAAGATATTAAAGTTTAAATAAATAAAATTATTGCACTATATGAATCATTTTTATTATTATTAAATAATAGTAACATTACAAAGTAATTTCAATATTTATTGATTTTGAAAATTATTGATCATTCTATTTGCTTAGTTGAAATAATAATCACAAAGTTATATGCAAATAATTATAGAAAACATTAAAAATAAAAATGTCTCTTAATTAATTTGCTACATATTTTAAATTAATAATAATCTCTTTTTATTTTTTATAATTATATTATATAATATAAAATTGCCCACAAAGAATACTCCCCTATAACTATTTTCTATATAGGTTTGGCTTATGCAGAAATATTAATATCACTAATTCACATCTGCAGCTCATAATATAGTAGTACCATGCTTACTCCCTAACCTAACTCCCTACATAACTAACAAACCTAACTCCATACATAACTACCTAACCTAACCTAACTACCAAACCTTACTAACTAACCTAACTACTTAACCTAACTTACCTAACCTAACTACCTATCCTAACTACCTAACTCAACTACCTAACCCAACTACCTAAACCAAATACATAACCTAACTACCTAACCCAACTACCTAACCAAACTACCTATCCCAATTACCTAACCCAACTACCTAACCTAATTACATAACCTAATTACCTAACTTAACTCCCTAACCTAAATCCCTAACCTAATTCCCTAACCTTACTACCTAACCTAACTATCTAACCTTACTACCTAACCCAACTACCTAACCCAACTACCTAACCTAACTACCTAAACCAAATACATAACCCAACTACCTAATACAACTACCTAAACCAAATACATAATCCAACTACCGAACCTAACTACCTAACCTAACTACAATGCCAGATTTTTATTATATTCTCAAAAATAATTTGATCCTTACACCCTAAATCTGTTAAACATCCGATTATTACCACCCTTCCCCTAATGCCTACCCACACTCATCCCCTAAGCTACCCCGGGATCATCTCTATCTGGAGATCATAATTAAAGTCCCCAATACAGCCTAGCCTCTAGTGAATGTTCGGTATGTACAACAAATTACATAATATACCTGAATAGCAGAGTCTAGTAGATGTTGGGATGATTTTGCTACCGCCAGCTTGATCATAGCTATTTCTTTTGAAGCTTCCTGTAGTAATAGGAATATAAATCATTAGAATTGCTTACAATTCTTAACACTATATGGCTGTTGGTTTACATTGGTTAAATGTTATCCAATAATTAGGATGGTAAATATGCCAAGAAAATAAAAGCATGATAAGTATAATAAATAAGTTAATAATAAATAAATATGAAATATTTGCTGATATTAAATATTTAAAATATATGAAATGTACGTAAATAATAAATATTTATGAAATCATTACTTAGATAGCAATTATCGTGGTGTAATGGAAGATATAGAATGCACTGTCGTAAGAATATGAAGTAGACCACATACCCACCTTATTGCCCTTAATATCCATGATGAGAGCACTTTTCAATACCAGAAGTCTGTTCTGCTCTACAGTTATACTAGCACTTGCAATTGCTTGTTGGACACTGGAGCGCGACGAAAGGGCAGCACCAAATGTGTGCCTGGAACTGGCCTGTCGAGTTTTTAGGGGGATGGTGATAAGGGCGAGGAAAGGTACCGTAGGAGGGTAGAAGTGGTGTGATAAGTTGGAATTTGTGAGGCTGGGGATGAGAGCTATATGGGGTATGAGATGGGTTGTATGAGAGGTACAGAAGGGTGATCGTTTTCCCGTTTTCTATTCATTTATATAATTAAATTAATTAAATTTAATAATATTGATATGTATCTACATTCATTATATGCACATTTGTTTATCATCATTAATTATTAAGCTTTACATTTAATTGACATAATAATAAATTAATAAATTACATGTTTGTATTTTATTTTTATATTAAAAGCTATATATAATGTTCAAGAGATATAATAATACATTTACATTGGTTTCCTTTGCTAACATTAATTATTAACAACTTATAATAATTTAGTAAAGATAAATAATTCTTAGTGAATTAGAATCTACCGGAATTGATGAGTGTCCTCGCAGTTCTCGTGGAATACAAACTGACAACAATGAAAGTAACTATGAAATATTATTAAATACAAGGTTATATTTAAATCGAAGTAAAACTTCCCACAAAAGAAAGATATCTCACTCCCAATCTATATGTGTGTATGGGATATCTTTTCTTTGATAAGGCTACATTAAAATTAATTATATTACATATTTAATTATTGATATGTGTTCTCATATATGATATCTATTACTATAGGTATTCGCATCCTTATGAAAATACGATGAAAAGGCTGAACGTTATTCTATTCCTGAAATTCCTCTAGCTTCGGTTATATAATCATTGTTACTTGACCTGGATAATAACAAGTAGCAACCGTCATAGAAATGCTGTACGACGCAAATGATGTCACTCATAAAATATTCCTGAACAATAAATATGAATAACATTTATTTTGATGGAAAAATAGATTCAATTTTGCAATCCAATGGAAAAAAGAACAATAAAATAATTAATATATGAATTCATTTTAATTGTTATTCTTTATTAGGTTCAAATTAATTTGTAATTACAAACTTTACTATGCTAATTTCCATATACGTTTTATGGTATATTTATGATAATATTAATAATATATTAACCATTGCTAAAACAAAAATTGTTAAAATTAAAAAAATAATTAACACCATGTTTATAAAGGTATACATTTTATATATAACATTTCCTAATGCATTCAATTGCATAAAAGTCATATAAGATCACCCTTAAGGTACAGTGATTGGAATGAGGTGATTGATTGATGGTTTATTGAAATCATCTATATGGAATACATTGTTAAATTACACAAAGTACACTATAGACTAATATCTCATATATTTAATATTCAATTTTAATAAAATTCTACAAGCAGATACAATAAAATAATAATTTATATTATAACATAATAATTTACAAATTTGAAAGTTAACCAAACTGTACAATATCATCAATACGTACCCTCTGCACCATAAATTCCAGTGCTCGTTGAGTGCCCCCGATGGTTCTCATGCAGTGGTGTACCCGTCCGGCACCCAGACGACCTTGGGCCATCTCGAAACCGCGTCCTTCGCCGAGAATCAGCGAACTCCTGGGTACTCGTACGTTGGAGTAAGTCATTTCGGCGTGTCCAGCTATCGAGGTCGAATAAATCGGACGGTAATGAGATGATTTTTAAAGAGCTACGAAGCCAAAACCATTTACAGGTATGATGTTATGCACTAATTTGTGGTAACGGATTTATAATAATGGATGGAAAATAAAAATTAAATGGAATGAAATTAAGAGATTCAATTTATGCTATTGCATAACTATCACTATAAAGATGACAAAAGAATAATTTACTCACTAGGGGCGTGATCGTAGCCAAACACCGACATTGGTCGAATGACCTTAACACCGGGGGTCGTCATGGGAACCAACACAAAACTTTGCTGACGATGGCGATTTGCAGAGGGTGAAGATTTTCCCATAAATATAGATATTTTACAACGGGTGTCATTCGCACCTATATAGGGTTAAGAAGTTTAATGTTAGGTCACGAGGAAGTTATTCGCACCTTATATGTGTTAAGTGGATTTAATAAATGTCATTAATGTTATAAAGCATTACAATAAGTGGATCTTTTTATTTTTAGAGTGTGGGGTAGAGTTTGGGGTAGCGTATGAGGTAGAGTATGGGGTAGAGTTTGGGATAGAGTATGAGGTAGAGTATGGGTTAGAGTATGGGTTAGGAAATAGATATAAAAGGTGGGTGTAGGTATGGGATAGAGTGTGTGGTAGAAAATATATATAAATGGTGGAAATAGGTAATGTGGGGGTGGAGTATGGGGTTGAAAAGTTGAACTTTTATAGAAACCTGAAATATACCATTTCCTGCCATTCAGAATGATTTCGTCGTCCCTGAACTCTATAGATGATTCAATATTGCTAGCATCTGAAGAAGCTACCTAATGTAGATAAATACTCTGAAATCACTTAATACATCATATTATCATATTATCATAGTATTACTGAATACAAATAAAGTAACTCTATAATATATTAGTTATTACTAAATATTACTAAATATACGAAATAAAAAGCAAGTCACTAAATTTAAATATGAAAATTAAATCGAATAACTTATGATTTATAAATGTATAATAAAGAAATGCAATTTAAGATTCATCCTTCATAACCATCAAATCCGCTGTTTGCAATCTCTTATACAAAAAAGAACGAGTCAACGTTTACTCACACTTTCAACCAATTTCTAACCCCCGGTTCCGTCATTGCAAAACAGGACTTTATCTGCCCCCCTAGGAGACCAGGCAGCCATTCTATCTGTTGAGGTCTAGAACCGTATTTTAACAACACCTCCATGTTACCAGTGTCAGGAGCCGCGCAGTTCATTACCTAATCGAGGTATGGTGGTGTTAGCGGGTGAAACTAGAGTTATGGAGTTATGGAGTTTATAATAAGCACATCGATGTGTATCAGTAAAATGTACGGCAATACATTGTAGGTCAAAGTACAGAAATAAAGAAGAGTAAGAAATTCTTATTAACTATATTAATAAAGTTATAATTTAGATTATGTGAGAATCTAATCTTTAAGATTAATTTAAAAAATCAAATTAGAAAATTTTAAAGCTCTTTTATTAATAATAAAATGCTATAATACCTCTGGAGCATAGTGGCATCTTCCGGTCAATTCTGCAATATATGCATATTCTGTATTGCTGAGACCTGCATAACGAGAGTGAGAGGATGGTAACAATGTAAATAAAGTAGTGAAAGACTAAATGCTGAAAGTATATTATAAAGAAGGACTCGGCGATTTATATATAAATACCCTAATATTCTATAAGTTTGTAAGGAAAGTTTACTATACTAATACTCATTACCTAATAGTAATTATAGACTTTATCAGTTCACAAAGGTTCATGGACCTTACTACCAACCATTGGTGATCACAATGTCTTCTGCGTAACCCGCTTGTTGGACAACCTTCTTCGCCAAGGTCGCAGCCTCTACGGATAAGAATAAGTTCCAGAGGTTGAGCGATTTTGCTTCCTCCTAGTGGAGCAAAAAGAGTACAAAATTGATTTAATTTATTCATTTAGTTAATAATTAAGTTAATAATTCTAAACAACAATTCTATTAGATTTATTAGATACATTTTATTAAATTTCATACTTTCATAATTAAAACAGGAAATTCAAGATCATGTTGAGAATATTCCAAAGGAGAATGAACAATTAAGATTAGATTAATTAACTACAATTTATAAAGTTAAGCAGATATTCACAATTCTCTTGTTAAGTTGAATATTACAATAGAAAACAGATTTAATTAAAAATAGTTAAAATTTTATTTTTAGGTATATTTTCATCATATAAAATTATACAAATATAAATCAATATAAATTGTATACCCATATTTTGTATGCTATTTCAAAAAGGTAAATTTGATTTCTATATTATTAATTATAATATTTATTAATTTTATTATAATATAATTATTAAACTTATTGAATACAGAGAATGTTTTATTTATATTTTATTAATATTTATTTAATTGTAATGATATTATCTAATAATTCAAATATTAGTAGATATCTGTTTATAAAATATATCACATTTTATTATATAATGATCATTACATTACATTACATTACATTACATTACATTACATTACACTACACTACACTACACTACACTACACTACACTACACTACACTACACTACACTAACTACACTACACTACACTACACTACACTACACTACACTACACTACACTACACTACACTACATTACATTACATTACATTATATTACATTATATTATATTATATTACATTATATTATATTATACATTATATTATATTATATTATACATTATATTATATTATATTATACATTATATTATAGTATATTATAGTATATTATATTACATTATATTATAGTGTATTACATTATATTATATTATATTGTATTATATTGTATTATATTGTATTACATTACATTACATTATATATTATATTATACATTATATTATACATTATATTATATTATAGTATATTATAGTATATTACATTATATTATATTATATTATATTATATTGTATTACATCACATCACATCACATCACATCACATCACATCACATCACATCACATCACATCACATCACATCACATCACATCACATCACATCACATCACATCACATCACATCACATCACATCACATCACATCACATCACATCACATCACATCACATCACATCACATCACATCACATCACATCACATCACATCACATCACATCACATCACATCACATCACATCACATCACATCACATCACATCACATCACATCACATCACATCACATCACATCACATTACATTACATTACATTACATTATATTATATTATATTATATTATATTACATTACATTACATTATATTATATTATACATTATATTATAGTATATTATATTATATTATATTATATTACATTACATTACATTATATTATATTATATTATATTATATTATATTACATTATATTACATTACATTATATTACATTATATTACATTATATTATATTACATTACATTATATTATATTACATTACATTATATCATATTATATTATAGTATATTACATTACATTAAATTTTGTTCTCAAAAATAATGAAAATTTTATTTTGTTTTCATATAGCTAATTTTTACAATAAAATCAGAGATAACTCAGATTTTATGCGAACATCCTTTATGAATTTAAAATTATATTATTTATATAGTAATATCATACAAAACTACTAATATTTATCAATATTAGTTCATGTTTATCAATATTTATAAAAAATAATATTTGTAAATAACGAAATAATTCTATTTTATGCATAACGAGACAATGAAAACGACACAAACAATTAGACCTTTAAATCTTCAAACTTTGGGTGAATGGTCCACTTGGTACTAGGATCTTTATACCACTCATCAAATTCTCTTTCCATCGGAATTACTCGAGATTCAATGAATGTGGATGCATCTGCGTAGAGTTTCTGTACCCTGGCGTCTAGTGCCGACACGGATAAAGGGAGAACTGGGAAATGTAGTCAGATAAATCACTATATATTCAATAAATAAAGTTAACATATATTACAATTACTACAAATACTATTACTACTATATTTACTCTTACTAATTTTATGATAAATATTATTTTATCTTTACCAATTAACCTACAAAACCACATATGAAATCTATAATTAAACCCAAATAACATGAAGAACCAAAACCCTACCCTAAGTTCCTATATACCCATTCAAATCCTAAACCATTTCTAACCTTCCCTATACCATCTCTAATCTTCCCTATACCATATCTAACCTTCTATATACAATCTCTAATCTTCCCTATACCATCTCTAACCTTCCCTATACCATCTCTAACCTTCCATATACAATCTCTAACTTTCCCTATACCATATCACTTTCCCATACACACCATATCTCCGCGAGTCAATTCTTTGAGCTAGCTTCAAGGCGAGATTGCAGAATTCACTTGGAGTATTTTCCATGCGAATAGCTACTTCACTCTGACTAGCTTGCCCTGAAGGCAGAGGTGGAGTTATGCAAAAGTTGTTTATTGTTACTGCGAATGTATTCCAATTAGTAGTTATTCAACAACTAACATAAGCATCTTACAGATATAAATTCATTAGAAAAACATAATCAAATTATTTAAATGTGAACAGAATGAAAGAGGTAGAGAATACTTTAAAATATACATTTTAATAATATTACTACATGATTGTATGTAGGTTAATAGTTGGGTTAAGTTATTAAATATTAACTATTTGTTAATATTTATTAGCTAACCCATTGTCATCCTTTTGAAGACTCCTTGGATAATAGCCGCTACCTTGTAATAGGTATGTACAACATAATAGTCGAAATCATCTAGACATATATCCACCTGGTGTTATTGTAATAAGAAATATGTAGAGAGGGTAAGTGAAAATATGAGTAAGGGAGAGGGAGATAGAAAGTGAGAGGGAGATAAAAAGTGAGATGGAGAGGAAGACGAAATGGAGAGGAAGAGGAAGAGGGAAAATCAAATAAAAATTATAATATTTCAACATATGTTATGATTATTATTATTTTTATATGTTGTATTAATTTGAATTTTTGATATTTGATTCAAATATTAATTATAATTTAAAAATAAATATGCCTGGAAATTGTGACTAAATACCATTAGAGTTGATTAAGTTGATTAGAGTTGATTAACTTACAGCTCTAAACTGACCTCGCCTAGTGATTTAACATGCTCCGTGTACATCTGAAGGTATATTTTAAGCTCTGGAACCCCTGGCAGGACCTTCAGGTACATAGAACTCCTTAAATTTGATACTGTTAATATATTCTCTATAGTAATCTCTATAGTAATCTCTATAGTAAACTCTATAGTAATCTCTATAGTAAACTCTATAGTAATCTCTATAGTAACCTCTATAGTAATCTCTATAGTAATCTCTATAGTAATCTCTATAGTAATTTCTATAGTAAACTCTATAGTAAACTCTATTGTAAACTCTATAGTAAACTCTATAGTAAATTCTATAGTAAACTCTATAGTAATCTCTATAGTAAACTCTATAGTAAACTCTATAGTAAACTATATAGTAAACTCTATAGTAAACTATATAATAATCTCTATAGTAATCTCTATAGTAAACTCTATAGTAAACTCTATAGTAATCTTTATAGTAATCTCTATAGTAATCTCTATAGTAATCTCTATAGTAAACTATATAGTAATCTCTATAGTAAACTCTATAGTATTCTCTATAGTAATCTCTATAGTAATCTCTATAGTAATCTATATAGTAATCTCTATAGTAATAATGCACATAAGAAACCAAATGATATAATAGTTAATAAAATAAATGTCATAAAATATTGAATATGCATAATATTAGCTATTATTTAAAATAAAATATATGCAAAATGATCACTTTTTCTCAAATATTAATAATTACTAATATTAATTATTAAATTTCAATTGGCAAATAATAAAGAAAGGTTTCTAAAAATGTCTATTGTTATTATTCTGGATTATTTTTTAAACTTTATTTTGAGTTTCTGAAAAATTCCAGATTAAACTCTTAAAAAGGTTTAAAATAATTTCTATGTGATTCAGACTTGAATGATCCAGTAATCTATCAAGAATATTCATTAACAAATTTTGTTTATTTTCATATGAATATTTTCATATGAAACTACAAAATATATAAAATGTTACAAAATGTTATTACAATATTTTATATTTTAAAACAAACAAATCTATATTAGTAATATAATTTAAAGTTTAGAAATACTTGTAGCTAACTTGGGTTTTTGCTCGACAGTCCTTCATAATACGAGAAGCAATTCATAGCAAGGTCGCACATGGGATCACCTATAGTCGATAACTCCCAATCAATGACAGCTTTAACTTCAAAGGTAACGGGGTCAAAGATCATATTGTCAATTCGTAGCATGTATTAATGTATTCTAAAATAAAAATCATTATGGTTATTATTTATTATTATTATTGAATTTAATTTAACAAGATATAACAATCATTAATATTAATTTATATAAAAAATTGAAATAATAATAATTATACACTGTATAATATAATTAATATATTAATGTAAAGTAAATTCTGCAATTTATTATAATTAATAGTATTTATATCAAATGGTTTACATTAATTCAGATATAGTAGAGGGTATATTGTAATATATAATCAATTAATTTCTATTATAGAGATACAATTAATCTTTGTAAATTAAATATATTTTAAATTAATTTTAAGATATAATTCATAGTTGTAAATTTAAGATAATCTGAGTAAAACATTTTGCATATTATTAAAATAAATAGGGTCTATAAATATTAATATACTTATATGTAAATAAAATATTAATACAATTTAAAATATATTCAAAATAAATTCAATTTAAATTATTTTAAATTAAGATTTATATTTTGAATTAAAAATCTTTCTGCCTAGGATCACCATTATTTGATTTATATTCATAATCCATTGTAATATATACATATGTCTTTTTATGGTTAATCTATATAGTTCAGATATACTTAAAATAACATTAGAAATCTATATATAAAAGAAGATTTTGAAAAACAAATCTTATTCGAAAAGATCTTAAAATAATCTTAATGATAAATTTCAATTATCTATAAATCATTCCATCACAATGAGATTACTATAATTACTATGTAATCGTAATGATATCACAGTATCCTAACAATATTCTTATAACAACCTAAAATGACCTCGCAATATCCCAACACCCACAAAAACCTCATTATGTCATCACCGGGTACCCACGGTAACCTTTTTTTCGGTGCGTGGAATGTTTCGTTTAAGCCAACGGTATGTTTTCTCTGCAAGTGATGTGTCAGTCGTTCTACCTCGAAATGTAGCCGTACTGTTTATGTACTGCTGTCTCCAGACATCAACGTTGTGATCGAGATAGTTGTCTGTAATCGTGATTGGGTGGTACGAGGTGGCGTTTAACTGTTATGGCGAGGTCCGGGTATAGAGATGTAATGAAACGTTTGATGGCAGAGTTTCGTCAT
>OZ038315.1:33773196-33840696 GCA_964035775.1 Osedax frankpressi
ATAGTGGTGAGTTACATTAGTGTTGTAATATAGTGGTGAGTTACATTAGTGTTGTAATATAGTGGTGAGTTACATTAGTGTTGTAATATAGTGGTGAGTTACATTAGTGTTGTAATATAGTGGTGAGTTACATTAGTGTTGTAATATAGTGGTGAGTTACATTAGTGTTGTAATATAGTGGTGAGTTACATTAGTGTTGTAATATAGTGGTGAGTTACATTAGTGTTGTAATATAGTGGTGAGTTACATTAGTGTTGTAATATAGTGGTGAGTTACATTAGTGTTGTAATATAGTGGTGAGTTACATTAGTGTTGTAATATAGTGGTGAGTTACATTAGTGTTGTAATATAGTGGTGAGTTACATTAGTGTTGTAATATAGTGGTGAGTTACATTAGTGTTGTAATATAGTGGTGAGTTACATTAGTGTTGTAATATAGTGGTGAGTTACATTAGTGTTGTAATATAGTGGTGAGTTACATTAGTGTTGTAATATAGTGGTGAGTTACATTAGTGTTGTAATATAGTGGTGAGTTACATTAGTGTTGTAATATAGTGGTGAGTTACATTAGTGTTGTAATATAGTGGTGAGTTACATTAGTGTTGTAATATAGTGGTGAGTTACATTAGTGTTGTAATATAGTGGTGAGTTACATTAGTGTTGTAATATAGTGGTGAGTTACATTAGTGTTGTAATATGTGAGTTACATTAGTGTTGTAATATAGTGGTGAGTTACATTAGTGTTGTAATATAGTGGTGAGTTACATTAGTGTTGTAATATAGTGGTGAGTTACATTAGTGTTGTAATATAGTGGTGAGTTACATTAGTGTTGTAATATAGTGGTGAGTTACATTAGTGTTGTAATATAGTGGTGAGTTACATTAGTGTTGTAATATAGTGGTGAGTTACATTAGTGTTGTAATATAGTGGTGAGTTACATTAGTGTTGTAATATAGTGGTGAGTTACATTAGTGTTGTAATATAGTGGTGAGTTACATTAGTGTTGTAATATAGTGGTGAGTTACATTAGTGTTGTAATATAGTGGTGAGTTACATTAGTGTTGTAATATAGTGGTGAGTTACATTAGTGTTGTAATATAGTGGTGAGTTACATTAGTGTTGTAATATAGTGGTGAGTTACATTAGTGTTGTAATATAGTGGTGAGTTACATTAGTGTTGTAATATAGTGGTGAGTTACATTAGTGTTGTAATATAGTGGTGAGTTACATTAGTGTTGTAATATAGTGGTGAGTTACATTAGTGTTGTAATATAGTGGTGAGTTACATTAGTGTTGTAATATAGTGGTGAGTTACATTAGTGTTGTAATATAGTGGTGAGTTACATTAGTGTTGTAATATAGTGGTGAGTTACATTAGTGTTGTAATATAGTGGTGAGTTACATTAGTGTTGTAATATAGTGGTGAGTTACATTAGTGTTGTAATATAGTGGTGAGTTACATTAGTGTTGTAATATAGTGGTGAGTTACATTAGTGTTGTAATATAGTGGTGAGTTACATTAGTGTTGTAATATAGTGGTGAGTTACATTAGTGTTGTAATATAGTGGTGAGTTACATTAGTGTTGTAATATAGTGGTGAGTTACATTAGTGTTGTAATATAGTGGTGAGTTACATTAGTGTTGTAATATAGTGGTGAGTTACATTAGTGTTGTAATATAGTGGTGAGTTACATTAGTGTTGTAATATAGTGGTGAGTTACATTAGTGTTGTAATATAGTGGTGAGTTACATTAGTGTTGTAATATAGTGGTGAGTTACATTAGTGTTGTAATATAGTGGTGAGTTACATTAGTGTTGTAATATAGTGGTGAGTTACATTAGTGTTGTAATATAGTGGTGAGTTACATTAGTGTTGTAATATAGTGGTGAGTTACATTAGTGTTGTAATATAGTGGTGAGTTACATTAGTGTTGTAATATAGTGGTGAGTTACATTAGTGTTGTAATATAGTGGTGAGTTACATTAGTGTTGTAATATAGTGGTGAGTTACATTAGTGTTGTAATATAGTGGTGAGTTACATTAGTGTTGTAATATAGTGGTGAGTTACATTAGTGTTGTAATATAGTGGTGAGTTACATTAGTGTTGTAATATAGTGGTGAGTTACATTAGTGTTGTAATATAGTGGTGAGTTACATTAGTGTTGTAATATAGTGGTGAGTTACATTAGTGTTGTAATATAGTGGTGAGTTACATTAGTGTTGTAATATAGTGGTGAGTTACATTAGTGTTGTAATATAGTGGTGAGTTACATTAGTGTTGTAATATAGTGGTGAGTTACATTAGTGTTGTAATATAGTGGTGAGTTACATTAGTGTTGTAATATAGTGGTGAGTTACATTAGTGTTGTAATATAGTGGTGAGTTACATTAGTGTTGTAATATAGTGGTGAGTTACATTAGTGTTGTAATATAGTGGTGAGTTACATTAGTGTTGTAATATAGTGGTGAGTTACATTAGTGTTGTAATATAGTGGTGAGTTACATTAGTGTTGTAATATAGTGGTGAGTTACATTAGTGTTGTAATATAGTGGTGAGTTACATTAGTGTTGTAATATAGTGGTGAGTTACATTAGTGTTGTAATATAGTGGTGAGTTACATTAGTGTTGTAATATAGTGGTGAGTTACATTAGTGTTGTAATATAGTGGTGAGTTACATTAGTGTTGTAATATAGTGGTGAGTTACATTAGTGTTGTAATATAGTGGTGAGTTACATTAGTGTTGTAATATAGTGGTGAGTTACATTAGTGTTGTAATATAGTGGTGAGTTACATTAGTGTTGTAATATAGTGGTGAGTTACATTAGTGTTGTAATATAGTGGTGAGTTACATTAGTGTTGTAATATAGTGGTGAGTTACATTCATTAGTGTTGTAATATAGTGGTGAGTTACATTAGTGTTGTAATATAGTGGTGAGTTACATTAGTGTTGTAATATAGTGGTGAGTTACATTAGTGTTGTAATATAGTGGTGAGTTACATTAGTGTTGTAATATAGTGGTGAGTTACATTAGTGTTGTAATATAGTGGTGAGTTACATTAGTGTTGTAATATAGTGGTGAGTTACATTAGTGTTGTAATATAGTGGTGAGTTACATTAGTGTTGTAATATAGTGGTGAGTTACATTAGTGTTGTAATATAGTGGTGAGTTACATTAGTGTTGTAATATAGTGGTGAGTTACATTAGTGTTGTAATATAGTGGTGAGTTACATTAGTGTTGTAATATAGTGGTGAGTTACATTAGTGTTGTAATATAGTGGTGAGTTACATTAGTGTTGTAATATAGTGGTGAGTTACATTAGTGTTGTAATATAGTGGTGAGTTACATTAGTGTTGTAATATAGTGGTGAGTTACATTAGTGTTGTAATATAGTGGTGAGTTACATTAGTGTTGTAATATAGTGGTGAGTTACATTAGTGTTGTAATATAGTGGTGAGTTACATTAGTGTTGTAATATAGTGGTGAGTTACATTAGTGTTGTAATATAGTGGTGAGTTACATTAGTGTTGTAATATAGTGGTGAGTTACATTAGTGTTGTAATATAGTGGTGAGTTACATTAGTGTTGTAATATAGTGGTGAGTTACATTAGTGTTGTAATATAGTGGTGAGTTACATTAGTGTTGTAATATAGTGGTGAGTTACATTAGTGTTGTAATATAGTGGTGAGTTACATTAGTGTTGTAATATAGTGGTGAGTTACATTAGTGTTGTAATATAGTGGTGAGTTACATTAGTGTTGTAATATAGTGGTGAGTTACATTAGTGTTGTAATATAGTGGTGAGTTACATTAGTGTTGTAATATAGTGGTGAGTTACATTAGTGTTGTAATATAGTGGTGAGTTACATTAGTGTTGTAATATAGTGGTGAGTTACATTAGTGTTGTAATATAGTGGTGAGTTACATTAGTGTTGTAATATAGTGGTGAGTTACATTAGTGTTGTAATATAGTGGTGAGTTACATTAGTGTTGTAATATAGTGGTGAGTTACATTAGTGTTGTAATATAGTGGTGAGTTACATTAGTGTTGTAATATAGTGGTGAGTTACATTAGTGTTGTAATATAGTGGTGAGTTACATTAGTGTTGTAATATAGTGGTGAGTTACATTAGTGTTGTAATATAGTGGTGAGTTACATTAGTGTTGTAATATAGTGGTGAGTTACATTAGTGTTGTAATATAGTGGTGAGTTACATTAGTGTTGTAATATAGTGGTGAGTTACATTAGTGTTGTAATATAGTGGTGAGTTACATTAGTGTTGTAATATAGTGGTGAGTTACATTAGTGTTGTAATATAGTGGTGAGTTACATTAGTGTTGTAATATAGTGGTGAGTTACATTAGTGTTGTAATATAGTGGTGAGTTACATTAGTGTTGTAATATAGTGGTGAGTTACATTAGTGTTGTAATATAGTGGTGAGTTACATTAGTGTTGTAATATAGTGGTGAGTTACATTAGTGTTGTAATATAGTGGTGAGTTACATTAGTGTTGTAATATAGTGGTGAGTTACATTAGTGTTGTAATATAGTGGTGAGTTACATTAGTGTTGTAATATAGTGGTGAGTTACATTAGTGTTGTAATATAGTGGTGAGTTACATTAGTGTTGTAATATAGTGGTGAGTTACATTAGTGTTGTAATATAGTGGTGAGTTACATTAGTGTTGTAATATAGTGGTGAGTTACATTAGTGTTGTAATATAGTGGTGAGTTACATTAGTGTTGTAATATAGTGGTGAGTTACATTAGTGTTGTAATATAGTGGTGAGTTACATTAGTAGTGTTGTAATATAGTGGTGAGTTACATTAGTGTTGTAATATAGTGGTGAGTTACATTAGTGTTGTAATATAGTGGTGAGTTACATTAGTGTTGTAATATAGTGGTGAGTTACATTAGTGTTGTAATATAGTGGTGAGTTACATTAGTGTTGTAATATAGTGGTGAGTTACATTAGTGTTGTAATATAGTGGTGAGTTACATTAGTGTTGTAATATAGTGGTGAGTTACATTAGTGTTGTAATATAGTGGTGAGTTACATTAGTGTTGTAATATAGTGGTGAGTTACATTAGTGTTGTAATATAGTGGTGAGTTACATTAGTGTTGTAATATAGTGGTGAGTTACATTAGTGTTGTAATATAGTGGTGAGTTACATTAGTGTTGTAATATAGTGGTGAGTTACATTAGTGTTGTAATATAGTGGTGAGTTACATTAGTGTTGTAATATAGTGGTGAGTTACATTAGTGTTGTAATATAGTGGTGAGTTACATTAGTGTTGTAATATAGTGGTGAGTTACATTAGTGTTGTAATATAGTGGTGAGTTACATTAGTGTTGTAATATAGTGGTGAGTTACATTAGTGTTGTAATATAGTGGTGAGTTACATTAGTGTTGTAATATAGTGGTGAGTTACATTAGTGTTGTAATATAGTGGTGAGTTACATTAGTGTTGTAATATAGTGGTGAGTTACATTAGTGTTGTAATATAGTGGTGAGTTACATTAGTGTTGTAATATAGTGGTGAGTTACATTAGTGTTGTAATATAGTGGTGAGTTACATTAGTGTTGTAATATAGTGGTGAGTTACATTAGTGTTGTAATATAGTGGTGAGTTACATTAGTGTTGTAATATAGTGGTGAGTTACATTAGTGTTGTAATATAGTGGTGAGTTACATTAGTGTTGTAATATAGTGGTGAGTTACATTAGTGTTGTAATATAGTGGTGAGTTACATTAGTGTTGTAATATAGTGGTGAGTTACATTAGTGTTGTAATATAGTGGTGAGTTACATTAGTGTTGTAATATAGTGGTGAGTTACATTAGTGTTGTAATATAGTGGTGAGTTACATTAGTGTTGTAATATAGTGGTGAGTTACATTAGTGTTGTAATATAGTGGTGAGTTACATTAGTGTTGTAATATAGTGGTGAGTTACATTAGTGTTGTAATATAGTGGTGAGTTACATTAGTGTTGTAATATAGTGGTGAGTTACATTAGTGTTGTAATATAGTGGTGAGTTACATTAGTGTTGTAATATAGTGGTGAGTTACATTAGTGTTGTAATATAGTGGTGAGTTACATTAGTGTTGTAATATAGTGGTGAGTTACATTAGTGTTGTAATATAGTGGTGAGTTACATTAGTGTTGTAATATAGTGGTGAGTTACATTAGTGTTGTAATATAGTGGTGAGTTACATTAGTGTTGTAATATAGTGGTGAGTTACATTAGTGTTGTAATATAGTGGTGAGTTACATTAGTGTTGTAATATAGTGGTGAGTTACATTAGTGTTGTAATATAGTGGTGAGTTACATTAGTGTTGTAATATAGTGGTGAGTTACATTAGTGTTGTAATATAGTGGTGAGTTACATTAGTGTTGTAATATAGTGGTGAGTTACATTAGTGTTGTAATATAGTGGTGAGTTACATTAGTGTTGTAATATAGTGGTGAGTTACATTAGTGTTGTAATATAGTGGTGAGTTACATTAGTGTTGTAATATAGTGGTGAGTTACATTAGTGTTGTAATATAGTGGTGAGTTACATTAGTGTTGTAATATAGTGGTGAGTTACATTAGTGTTGTAATATAGTGGTGAGTTACATTAGTGTTGTAATATAGTGGTGAGTTACATTAGTGTTGTAATATAGTGGTGAGTTACATTAGTGTTGTAATATAGTGGTGAGTTACATTAGTGTTGTAATATAGTGGTGAGTTACATTAGTGTTGTAATATAGTGGTGAGTTACATTAGTGTTGTAATATAGTGGTGAGTTACATTAGTGTTGTAATATAGTGGTGAGTTACATTAGTGTTGTAATATAGTGGTGAGTTACATTAGTGTTGTAATATAGTGGTGAGTTACATTAGTGTTGTAATATAGTGGTGAGTTACATTAGTGTTGTAATATAGTGGTGAGTTACATTAGTGTTGTAATATAGTGGTGAGTTACATTAGTGTTGTAATATAGTGGTGAGTTACATTAGTGTTGTAATATAGTGGTGAGTTACATTAGTGTTGTAATATAGTGGTGAGTTACATTAGTGTTGTAATATAGTGGTGAGTTACATTAGTGTTGTAATATAGTGGTGAGTTACATTAGTGTTGTAATATAGTGGTGAGTTACATTAGTGTTGTAATATAGTGGTGAGTTACATTAGTGTTGTAATATAGTGGTGAGTTACATTAGTGTTGTAATATAGTGGTGAGTTACATTAGTGTTGTAATATAGTGGTGAGTTACATTAGTGTTGTAATATAGTGGTGAGTTACATTAGTGTTGTAATATAGTGGTGAGTTACATTAGTGTTGTAATATAGTGGTGAGTTACATTAGTGTTGTAATATAGTGGTGAGTTACATTAGTGTTGTAATATAGTGGTGAGTTACATTAGTGTTGTAATATAGTGGTGAGTTACATTAGTGTTGTAATATAGTGGTGAGTTACATTAGTGTTGTAATATAGTGGTGAGTTACATTAGTGTTGTAATATAGTGGTGAGTTACATTAGTGTTGTAATATAGTGGTGAGTTACATTAGTGTTGTAATATAGTGGTGAGTTACATTAGTGTTGTAATATAGTGGTGAGTTACATTAGTGTTGTAATATAGTGGTGAGTTACATTAGTGTTGTAATATAGTGGTGAGTTACATTAGTGTTGTAATATAGTGGTGAGTTACATTAGTGTTGTAATATAGTGGTGAGTTACATTAGTGTTGTAATATAGTGGTGAGTTACATTAGTGTTGTAATATAGTGGTGAGTTACATTAGTGTTGTAATATAGTGGTGAGTTACATTAGTGTTGTAATATAGTGGTGAGTTACATTAGTGTTGTAATATAGTGGTGAGTTACATTAGTGTTGTAATATAGTGGTGAGTTACATTAGTGTTGTAATATAGTGGTGAGTTACATTAGTGTTGTAATATAGTGGTGAGTTACATTAGTGTTGTAATATAGTGGTGAGTTACATTAGTGTTGTAATATAGTGGTGAGTTACATTAGTGTTGTAATATAGTGGTGAGTTACATTAGTGTTGTAATATAGTGGTGAGTTACATTAGTGTTGTAATATAGTGGTGAGTTACATTAGTGTTGTAATATAGTGGTGAGTTACATTAGTGTTGTAATATAGTGGTGAGTTACATTAGTGTTGTAATATAGTGGTGAGTTACATTAGTGTTGTAATATAGTGGTGAGTTACATTAGTGTTGTAATATAGTGGTGAGTTACATTAGTGTTGTAATATAGTGGTGAGTTACATTAGTGTTGTAATATAGTGGTGAGTTACATTAGTGTTGTAATATAGTGGTGAGTTACATTAGTGTTGTAATATAGTGGTGAGTTACATTAGTGTTGTAATATAGTGGTGAGTTACATTAGTGTTGTAATATAGTGGTGAGTTACATTAGTGTTGTAATATAGTGGTGAGTTACATTAGTGTTGTAATATAGTGGTGAGTTACATTAGTGTTGTAATATAGTGGTGAGTTACATTAGTGTTGTAATATAGTGGTGAGTTACATTAGTGTTGTAATATAGTGGTGAGTTACATTAGTGTTGTAATATAGTGGTGAGTTACATTAGTGTTGTAATATAGTGGTGAGTTACATTAGTGTTGTAATATAGTGGTGAGTTACATTAGTGTTGTAATATAGTGGTGAGTTACATTAGTGTTGTAATATAGTGGTGAGTTACATTAGTGTTGTAATATAGTGGTGAGTTACATTAGTGTTGTAATATAGTGGTGAGTTACATTAGTGTTGTAATATAGTGGTGAGTTACATTAGTGTTGTAATATAGTGGTGAGTTACATTAGTGTTGTAATATAGTGGTGAGTTACATTGAGTGTTGTAATATAGTGGTGAGTTACATTAGTGTTGTAATATAGTGGTGAGTTACATTAGTGTTGTAATATAGTGGTGAGTTACATTAGTGTTGTAATATAGTGGTGAGTTACATTAGTGTTGTAATATAGTGGTGAGTTACATTAGTGTTGTAATATAGTGGTGAGTTACATTAGTGTTGTAATATAGTGGTGAGTTACATTAGTGTTGTAATATAGTGGTGAGTTACATTAGTGTTGTAATATAGTGGTGAGTTACATTAGTGTTGTAATATAGTGGTGAGTTACATTAGTGTTGTAATATAGTGGTGAGTTACATTAGTGTTGTAATATAGTGGTGAGTTACATTAGTGTTGTAATATAGTGGTGAGTTACATTAGTGTTGTAATATAGTGGTGAGTTACATTAGTGTTGTAATATAGTGGTGAGTTACATTAGTGTTGTAATATAGTGGTGAGTTACATTAGTGTTGTAATATAGTGGTGAGTTACATTAGTGTTGTAATATAGTGGTGAGTTACATTAGTGTTGTAATATAGTGGTGAGTTACATTAGTGTTGTAATATAGTGGTGAGTTACATTAGTGTTGTAATATAGTGGTGAGTTACATTAGTGTTGTAATATAGTGGTGAGTTACATTAGTGTTGTAATATAGTGGTGAGTTACATTAGTGTTGTAATATAGTGGTGAGTTACATTAGTGTTGTAATATAGTGGTGAGTTACATTAGTGTTGTAATATAGTGGTGAGTTACATTAGTGTTGTAATATAGTGGTGAGTTACATTAGTGTTGTAATATAGTGGTGAGTTACATTAGTGTTGTAATATAGTGGTGAGTTACATTAGTGTTGTAATATAGTGGTGAGTTACATTAGTGTTGTAATATAGTGGTGAGTTACATTAGTGTTGTAATATAGTGGTGAGTTACATTAGTGTTGTAATATAGTGGTGAGTTACATTAGTGTTGTAATATAGTGGTGAGTTACATTAGTGTTGTAATATAGTGGTGAGTTACATTAGTGTTGTAATATAGTGGTGAGTTACATTAGTGTTGTAATATAGTGGTGAGTTACATTAGTGTTGTAATATAGTGGTGAGTTACATTAGTGTTGTAATATAGTGGTGAGTTACATTAGTGTTGTAATATAGTGGTGAGTTACATTAGTGTTGTAATATAGTGGTGAGTTACATTAGTGTTGTAATATAGTGGTGAGTTACATTAGTGTTGTAATATAGTGGTGAGTTACATTAGTGTTGTAATATAGTGGTGAGTTACATTAGTGTTGTAATATAGTGGTGAGTTACATTAGTGTTGTAATATAGTGGTGAGTTACATTAGTGTTGTAATATAGTGGTGAGTTACATTAGTGTTGTAATATAGTGGTGAGTTACATTAGTGTTGTAATATAGTGGTGAGTTACATTAGTGTTGTAATATAGTGGTGAGTTACATTAGTGTTGTAATATAGTGGTGAGTTACATTAGTGTTGTAATATAGTGGTGAGTTACATTAGTGTTGTAATATAGTGGTGAGTTACATTAGTGTTGTAATATAGTGGTGAGTTACATTAGTGTTGTAATATAGTGGTGAGTTACATTAGTGTTGTAATATAGTGGTGAGTTACATTAGTGTTGTAATATAGTGGTGAGTTACATTAGTGTTGTAATATAGTGGTGAGTTACATTAGTGTTGTAATATAGTGGTGAGTTACATTAGTGTTGTAATATAGTGGTGAGTTACATTAGTGTTGTAATATAGTGGTGAGTTACATTAGTGTTGTAATATAGTGGTGAGTTACATTAGTGTTGTAATATAGTGGTGAGTTACATTAGTGTTGTAATATAGTGGTGAGTTACATTAGTGTTGTAATATAGTGGTGAGTTACATTAGTGTTGTAATATAGTGGTGAGTTACATTAGTGTTGTAATATAGTGGTGAGTTACATTAGTGTTGTAATATAGTGGTGAGTTACATTAGTGTTGTAATATAGTGGTGAGTTACATTAGTGTTGTAATATAGTGGTGAGTTACATTAGTGTTGTAATATAGTGGTGAGTTACATTAGTGTTGTAATATAGTGGTGAGTTACATTAGTGTTGTAATATAGTGGTGAGTTACATTAGTGTTGTAATATAGTGGTGAGTTACATTAGTGTTGTAATATAGTGGTGAGTTACATTAGTGTTGTAATATAGTGGTGAGTTACATTAGTGTTGTAATATAGTGGTGAGTTACATTAGTGTTGTAATATAGTGGTGAGTTACATTAGTGTTGTAATATAGTGGTGAGTTACATTAGTGTTGTAATATAGTGGTGAGTTACATTAGTGTTGTAATATAGTGGTGAGTTACATTAGTGTTGTAATATAGTGGTGAGTTACATTAGTGTTGTAATATAGTGGTGAGTTACATTAGTGTTGTAATATAGTGGTGAGTTACATTAGTGTTGTAATATAGTGGTGAGTTACATTAGTGTTGTAATATAGTGGTGAGTTACATTAGTGTTGTAATATAGTGGTGAGTTACATTAGTGTTGTAATATAGTGGTGAGTTACATTAGTGTTGTAATATAGTGGTGAGTTACATTAGTGTTGTAATATAGTGGTGAGTTACATTAGTGTTGTAATATAGTGGTGAGTTACATTAGTGTTGTAATATAGTGGTGAGTTACATTAGTGTTGTAATATAGTGGTGAGTTACATTAGTGTTGTAATATAGTGGTGAGTTACATTAGTGTTGTAATATAGTGGTGAGTTACATTAGTGTTGTAATATAGTGGTGAGTTACATTAGTGTTGTAATATAGTGGTGAGTTACATTAGTGTTGTAATATAGTGGTGAGTTACATTAGTGTTGTAATATAGTGGTGAGTTACATTAGTGTTGTAATATAGTGGTGAGTTACATTAGTGTTGTAATATAGTGGTGAGTTACATTAGTGTTGTAATATAGTGGTGAGTTACATTAGTGTTGTAATATAGTGGTGAGTTACATTAGTGTTGTAATATAGTGGTGAGTTACATTAGTGTTGTAATATAGTGGTGAGTTACATTAGTGTTGTAATATAGTGGTGAGTTACATTAGTGTTGTAATATAGTGGTGAGTTACATTAGTGTTGTAATATAGTGGTGAGTTACATTAGTGTTGTAATATAGTGGTGAGTTACATTAGTGTTGTAATATAGTGGTGAGTTACATTAGTGTTGTAATATAGTGGTGAGTTACATTAGTGTTGTAATATAGTGGTGAGTTACATTAGTGTTGTAATATAGTGGTGAGTTACATTAGTGTTGTAATATAGTGGTGAGTTACATTAGTGTTGTAATATAGTGGTGAGTTACATTAGTGTTGTAATATAGTGGTGAGTTACATTAGTGTTGTAATATAGTGGTGAGTTACATTAGTGTTGTAATATAGTGGTGAGTTACATTAGTGTTGTAATATAGTGGTGAGTTACATTAGTGTTGTAATATAGTGGTGAGTTACATTAGTGTTGTAATATAGTGGTGAGTTACATTAGTGTTGTAATATAGTGGTGAGTTACATTGAGTGTTGTAATATAGTGGTGAGTTACATTAGTGTTGTAATATAGTGGTGAGTTACATTAGTGTTGTAATATAGTGGTGAGTTACATTAGTGTTGTAATATAGTGGTGAGTTACATTAGTGTTGTAATATAGTGGTGAGTTACATTAGTGTTGTAATATAGTGGTGAGTTACATTAGTGTTGTAATATAGTGGTGAGTTACATTAGTGTTGTAATATAGTGGTGAGTTACATTAGTGTTGTAATATAGTGGTGAGTTACATTAGTGTTGTAATATAGTGGTGAGTTACATTAGTGTTGTAATATAGTGGTGAGTTACATTAGTGTTGTAATATAGTGGTGAGTTACATTAGTGTTGTAATATAGTGGTGAGTTACATTAGTGTTGTAATATAGTGGTGAGTTACATTAGTGTTGTAATATAGTGGTGAGTTACATTAGTGTTGTAATATAGTGGTGAGTTACATTAGTGTTGTAATATAGTGGTGAGTTACATTAGTGTTGTAATATAGTGGTGAGTTACATTAGTGTTGTAATATAGTGGTGAGTTACATTAGTGTTGTAATATAGTGGTGAGTTACATTAGTGTTGTAATATAGTGGTGAGTTACATTAGTGTTGTAATATAGTGGTGAGTTACATTAGTGTTGTAATATAGTGGTGAGTTACATTAGTGTTGTAATATAGTGGTGAGTTACATTAGTGTTGTAATATAGTGGTGAGTTACATTAGTGTTGTAATATAGTGGTGAGTTACATTAGTGTTGTAATATAGTGGTGAGTTACATTAGTGTTGTAATATAGTGGTGAGTTACATTAGTGTTGTAATATAGTGGTGAGTTACATTAGTGTTGTAATATAGTGGTGAGTTACATTAGTGTTGTAATATAGTGGTGAGTTACATTAGTGTTGTAATATAGTGGTGAGTTACATTAGTGTTGTAATATAGTGGTGAGTTACATTAGTGTTGTAATATAGTGGTGAGTTACATTAGTGTTGTAATATAGTGGTGAGTTACATTAGTGTTGTAATATAGTGGTGAGTTACATTAGTGTTGTAATATAGTGGTGAGTTACATTAGTGTTGTAATATAGTGGTGAGTTACATTAGTGTTGTAATATAGTGGTGAGTTACATTAGTGTTGTAATATAGTGGTGAGTTACATTAGTGTTGTAATATAGTGGTGAGTTACATTAGTGTTGTAATATAGTGGTGAGTTACATTAGTGTTGTAATATAGTGGTGAGTTACATTAGTGTTGTAATATAGTGGTGAGTTACATTAGTGTTGTAATATAGTGGTGAGTTACATTAGTGTTGTAATATAGTGGTGAGTTACATTAGTGTTGTAATATAGTGGTGAGTTACATTAGTGTTGTAATATAGTGGTGAGTTACATTAGTGTTGTAATATAGTGGTGAGTTACATTAGTGTTGTAATATAGTGGTGAGTTACATTAGTGTTGTAATATAGTGGTGAGTTACATTAGTGTTGTAATATAGTGGTGAGTTACATTAGTGTTGTAATATAGTGGTGAGTTACATTAGTGTTGTAATATAGTGGTGAGTTACATTAGTGTTGTAATATAGTGGTGAGTTACATTAGTGTTGTAATAAGTGGTGAGTTACATTAGTGTTGTAATATAGTGGTGAGTTACATTAGTGTTGTAATATAGTGGTGAGTTACATTAGTGTTGTAATATAGTGGTGAGTTACATTAGTGTTGTAATATAGTGGTGAGTTACATTAGTGTTGTAATATAGTGGTGAGTTACATTAGTGTTGTAATATAGTGGTGAGTTACATTAGTGTTGTAATATAGTGGTGAGTTACATTAGTGTTGTAATATAGTGGTGAGTTACATTAGTGTTGTAATATAGTGGTGAGTTACATTAGTGTTGTAATATAGTGGTGAGTTACATTAGTGTTGTAATATAGTGGTGAGTTACATTAGTGTTGTAATATAGTGGTGAGTTACATTAGTGTTGTAATATAGTGGTGAGTTACATTAGTGTTGTAATATAGTGGTGAGTTACATTAGTGTTGTAATATAGTGGTGAGTTACATTAGTGTTGTAATATAGTGGTGAGTTACATTAGTGTTGTAATATAGTGGTGAGTTACATTAGTGTTGTAATATAGTGGTGAGTTACATTAGTGTTGTAATATAGTGGTGAGTTACATTAGTGTTGTAATATAGTGGTGAGTTACATTAGTGTTGTAATATAGTGGTGAGTTACATTAGTGTTGTAATATAGTGGTGAGTTACATTAGTGTTGTAATATAGTGGTGAGTTACATTAGTGTTGTAATATAGTGGTGAGTTACATTAGTGTTGTAATATAGTGGTGAGTTACATTAGTGTTGTAATATAGTGGTGAGTTACATTAGTGTTGTAATATAGTGGTGAGTTACATTAGTGTTGTAATATAGTGGTGAGTTACATTAGTGTTGTAATATAGTGGTGAGTTACATTAGTGTTGTAATATAGTGGTGAGTTACATTAGTGTTGTAATATAGTGGTGAGTTACATTAGTGTTGTAATATAGTGGTGAGTTACATTAGTGTTGTAATATAGTGGTGAGTTACATTAGTGTTGTAATATAGTGGTGAGTTACATTAGTGTTGTAATATAGTGGTGAGTTACATTAGTGTTGTAATATAGTGGTGAGTTACATTAGTGTTGTAATATAGTGGTGAGTTACATTAGTGTTGTAATATAGTGGTGAGTTACATTAGTGTTGTAATATAGTGGTGAGTTACATTAGTGTTGTAATATAGTGGTGAGTTACATTAGTGTTGTAATATAGTGGTGAGTTACATTAGTGTTGTAATATAGTGGTGAGTTACATTAGTGTTGTAATATAGTGGTGAGTTACATTAGTGTTGTAATATAGTGGTGAGTTACATTAGTGTTGTAATATAGTGGTGAGTTACATTAGTGTTGTAATATAGTGGTGAGTTACATTAGTGTTGTAATATAGTGGTGAGTTACATTAGTGTTGTAATATAGTGGTGAGTTACATTAGTGTTGTAATATAGTGGTGAGTTACATTAGTGTTGTAATATAGTGGTGAGTTACATTAGTGTTGTAATATAGTGGTGAGTTACATTAGTGTTGTAATATAGTGGTGAGTTACATTAGTGTTGTAATATAGTGGTGAGTTACATTAGTGTTGTAATATAGTGGTGAGTTACATTAGTGTTGTAATATAGTGGTGAGTTACATTAGTGTTGTAATATAGTGGTGAGTTACATTAGTGTTGTAATATAGTGGTGAGTTACATTAGTGTTGTAATATAGTGGTGAGTTACATTAGTGTTGTAATATAGTGGTGAGTTACATTAGTGTTGTAATATAGTGGTGAGTTACATTAGTGTTGTAATATAGTGGTGAGTTACATTAGTGTTGTAATATAGTGGTGAGTTACATTAGTGTTGTAATATAGTGGTGAGTTACATTAGTGTTGTAATATAGTGGTGAGTTACATTAGTGTTGTAATATAGTGGTGAGTTACATTAGTGTTGTAATATAGTGGTGAGTTACATTAGTGTTGTAATATAGTGGTGAGTTACATTAGTGTTGTAATATAGTGGTGAGTTACATTAGTGTTGTAATATAGTGGTGAGTTACATTAGTGTTGTAATATAGTGGTGAGTTACATTAGTGTTGTAATATAGTGGTGAGTTACATTAGTGTTGTAATATAGTGGTGAGTTACATTAGTGTTGTAATATAGTGGTGAGTTACATTAGTGTTGTAATATAGTGGTGAGTTACATTAGTGTTGTAATATAGTGGTGAGTTACATTAGTGTTGTAATATAGTGGTGAGTTACATTAGTGTTGTAATATAGTGGTGAGTTACATTAGTGTTGTAATATAGTGGTGAGTTACATTAGTGTTGTAATATAGTGGTGAGTTACATTAGTGTTGTAATATAGTGGTGAGTTACATTAGTGTTGTAATATAGTGGTGAGTTACATTAGTGTTGTAATATAGTGGTGAGTTACATTAGTGTTGTAATATAGTGGTGAGTTACATTAGTGTTGTAATATAGTGGTGAGTTACATTAGTGTTGTAATATAGTGGTGAGTTACATTAGTGTTGTAATATAGTGGTGAGTTACATTAGTGTTGTAATATAGTGGTGAGTTACATTAGTGTTGTAATATAGTGGTGAGTTACATTAGTGTTGTAATATAGTGGTGAGTTACATTAGTGTTGTAATATAGTGGTGAGTTACATTAGTGTTGTAATATAGTGGTGAGTTACATTAGTGTTGTAATATAGTGGTGAGTTACATTAGTGTTGTAATATAGTGGTGAGTTACATTAGTGTTGTAATATAGTGGTGAGTTACATTAGTGTTGTAATATAGTGGTGAGTTACATTAGTGTTGTAATATAGTGGTGAGTTACATTAGTGTTGTAATATAGTGGTGAGTTACATTAGTGTTGTAATATAGTGGTGAGTTACATTAGTGTTGTAATATAGTGGTGAGTTACATTAGTGTTGTAATATAGTGGTGAGTTACATTAGTGTTGTAATATAGTGGTGAGTTACATTAGTGTTGTAATATAGTGGTGAGTTACATTAGTGTTGTAATATAGTGGTGAGTTACATTAGTGTTGTAATATAGTGGTGAGTTACATTAGTGGTGTTGTAATATAGTGGTGAGTTACATTAGTGTTGTAATATAGTGGTGAGTTACATTAGTGTTGTAATATAGTGGTGAGTTACATTAGTGTTGTAATATAGTGGTGAGTTACATTAGTGTTGTAATATAGTGGTGAGTTACATTAGTGTTGTAATATAGTGGTGAGTTACATTAGTGTTGTAATATAGTGGTGAGTTACATTAGTGTTGTAATATAGTGGTGAGTTACATTAGTGTTGTAATATAGTGGTGAGTTACATTAGTGTTGTAATATAGTGGTGAGTTACATTAGTGTTGTAATATAGTGGTGAGTTACATTAGTGTTGTAATATAGTGGTGAGTTACATTAGTGTTGTAATATAGTGGTGAGTTACATTAGTGTTGTAATATAGTGGTGAGTTACATTAGTGTTGTAATATAGTGGTGAGTTACATTAGTGTTGTAATATAGTGGTGAGTTACATTAGTGTTGTAATATAGTGGTGAGTTACATTAGTGTTGTAATATAGTGGTGAGTTACATTAGTGTTGTAATATAGTGGTGAGTTACATTAGTGTTGTAATATAGTGGTGAGTTACATTAGTGTTGTAATATAGTGGTGAGTTACATTAGTGTTGTAATATAGTGGTGAGTTACATTAGTGTTGTAATATAGTGGTGAGTTACATTAGTGTTGTAATATAGTGGTGAGTTACATTAGTGTTGTAATATAGTGGTGAGTTACATTAGTGTTGTAATATAGTGGTGAGTTACATTAGTGTTGTAATATAGTGGTGAGTTACATTAGTGTTGTAATATAGTGGTGAGTTACATTAGTGTTGTAATATAGTGGTGAGTTACATTAGTGTTGTAATATAGTGGTGAGTTACATTAGTGTTGTAATATAGTGGTGAGTTACATTAGTGTTGTAATATAGTGGTGAGTTACATTAGTGTTGTAATATAGTGGTGAGTTACATTAGTGTTGTAATATAGTGGTGAGTTACATTAGTGTTGTAATATAGTGGTGAGTTACATTAGTGTTGTAATATAGTGGTGAGTTACATTAGTGTTGTAATATAGTGGTGAGTTACATTAGTGTTGTAATATAGTGGTGAGTTACATTAGTGTTGTAATATAGTGGTGAGTTACATTAGTGTTGTAATATAGTGGTGAGTTACATTAGTGTTGTAATATAGTGGTGAGTTACATTAGTGTTGTAATATAGTGGTGAGTTACATTAGTGTTGTAATATAGTGGTGAGTTACATTAGTGTTGTAATATAGTGGTGAGTTACATTAGTGTTGTAATATAGTGGTGAGTTACATTAGTGTTGTAATATAGTGGTGAGTTACATTAGTGTTGTAATATAGTGGTGAGTTACATTAGTGTTGTAATATAGTGGTGAGTTACATTAGTGTTGTAATATAGTGGTGAGTTACATTAGTGTTGTAATATAGTGGTGAGTTACATTAGTGTTGTAATATAGTGGTGAGTTACATTAGTGTTGTAATATAGTGGTGAGTTACATTAGTGTTGTAATATAGTGGTGAGTTACATTAGTGTTGTAATATAGTGGTGAGTTACATTAGTGTTGTAATATAGTGGTGAGTTACATTAGTGTTGTAATATAGTGGTGAGTTACATTAGTGTTGTAATATAGTGGTGAGTTACATTAGTGTTGTAATATAGTGGTGAGTTACATTAGTGTTGTAATATAGTGGTGAGTTACATTAGTGTTGTAATATAGTGGTGAGTTACATTAGTGTTGTAATATAGTGGTGAGTTACATTAGTGTTGTAATATAGTGGTGAGTTACATTAGTGTTGTAATATAGTGGTGAGTTACATTAGTGTTGTAATATAGTGGTGAGTTACATTAGTGTTGTAATATAGTGGTGAGTTACATTAGTGTTGTAATATAGTGGTGAGTTACATTAGTGTTGTAATATAGTGGTGAGTTACATTAGTGTTGTAATATAGTGGTGAGTTACATTAGTGTTGTAATATAGTGGTGAGTTACATTAGTGTTGTAATATAGTGGTGAGTTACATTAGTGTTGTAATATAGTGGTGAGTTACATTAGTGTTGTAATATAGTGGTGAGTTACATTAGTGTTGTAATATAGTGGTGAGTTACATTAGTGTTGTAATATAGTGGTGAGTTACATTAGTGTTGTAATATAGTGGTGAGTTACATTAGTGTTGTAATATAGTGGTGAGTTACATTAGTGTTGTAATATAGTGGTGAGTTACATTAGTGTTGTAATATAGTGGTGAGTTACATTAGTGTTGTAATATAGTGGTGAGTTACATTAGTGTTGTAATATAGTGGTGAGTTACATTAGTGTTGTAATATAGTGGTGAGTTACATTAGTGTTGTAATATAGTGGTGAGTTACATTAGTGTTGTAATATAGTGGTGAGTTACATTAGTGTTGTAATATAGTGGTGAGTTACATTAGTGTTGTAATATAGTGGTGAGTTACATTAGTGTTGTAATATAGTGGTGAGTTACATTAGTGTTGTAATATAGTGGTGAGTTACATTAGTGTTGTAATATAGTGGTGAGTTACATTAGTGTTGTAATATAGTGGTGAGTTACATTAGTGTTGTAATATAGTGGTGAGTTACATTAGTGTTGTAATATAGTGGTGAGTTACATTAGTGTTGTAATATAGTGGTGAGTTACATTAGTGTTGTAATATAGTGGTGAGTTACATTAGTGTTGTAATATAGTGGTGAGTTACATTAGTGTTGTAATATAGTGGTGAGTTACATTAGTGTTGTAATATAGTGGTGAGTTACATTAGTGTTGTAATATAGTGGTGAGTTACATTAGTGTTGTAATATAGTGGTGAGTTACATTAGTGTTGTAATATAGTGGTGAGTTACATTAGTGTTGTAATATAGTGGTGAGTTACATTAGTGTTGTAATATAGTGGTGAGTTACATTAGTGTTGTAATATAGTGGTGAGTTACATTAGTGTTGTAATATAGTGGTGAGTTACATTAGTGTTGTAATATAGTGGTGAGTTACATTAGTGTTGTAATATAGTGGTGAGTTACATTAGTGTTGTAATATAGTGGTGAGTTACATTAGTGTTGTAATATAGTGGTGAGTTACATTAGTGTTGTAATATAGTGGTGAGTTACATTAGTGTTGTAATATAGTGGTGAGTTACATTAGTGTTGTAATATAGTGGTGAGTTACATTAGTGTTGTAATATAGTGGTGAGTTACATTAGTGTTGTAATATAGTGGTGAGTTACATTAGTGTTGTAATATAGTGGTGAGTTACATTAGTGTTGTAATATAGTGGTGAGTTACATTAGTGTTGTAATATAGTGGTGAGTTACATTAGTGTTGTAATATAGTGGTGAGTTACATTAGTGTTGTAATATAGTGGTGAGTTACATTAGTGTTGTAATATAGTGGTGAGTTACATTAGTGTTGTAATATAGTGGTGAGTTACATTAGTGTTGTAATATAGTGGTGAGTTACATTAGTGTTGTAATATAGTGGTGAGTTACATTAGTGTTGTAATATAGTGGTGAGTTACATTAGTGTTGTAATATAGTGGTGAGTTACATTAGTGTTGTAATATAGTGGTGAGTTACATTAGTGTTGTAATATAGTGGTGAGTTACATTAGTGTTGTAATATAGTGGTGAGTTACATTAGTGTTGTAATATAGTGGTGAGTTACATTAGTGTTGTAATATAGTGGTGAGTTACATTAGTGTTGTAATATAGTGGTGAGTTACATTAGTGTTGTAATATAGTGGTGAGTTACATTAGTGTTGTAATATAGTGGTGAGTTACATTAGTGTTGTAATATAGTGGTGAGTTACATTAGTGTTGTAATATAGTGGTGAGTTACATTAGTGTTGTAATATAGTGGTGAGTTACATTAGTGTTGTAATATAGTGGTGAGTTACATTAGTGTTGTAATATAGTGGTGAGTTACATTAGTGTTGTAATATAGTGGTGAGTTACATTAGTGTTGTAATATAGTGGTGAGTTACATTAGTGTTGTAATATAGTGGTGAGTTACATTAGTGTTGTAATATAGTGGTGAGTTACATTAGTGTTGTAATATAGTGGTGAGTTACATTAGTGTTGTAATATAGTGGTGAGTTACATTAGTGTTGTAATATAGTGGTGAGTTACATTAGTGTTGTAATATAGTGGTGAGTTACATTAGTGTTGTAATATAGTGGTGAGTTACATTAGTGTTGTAATATAGTGGTGAGTTACATTAGTGTTGTAATATAGTGGTGAGTTACATTAGTGTTGTAATATAGTGGTGAGTTACATTAGTGTTGTAATATAGTGGTGAGTTACATTAGTGTTGTAATATAGTGGTGAGTTACATTAGTGTTGTAATATAGTGGTGAGTTACATTAGTGTTGTAATATAGTGGTGAGTTACATTAGTGTTGTAATATAGTGGTGAGTTACATTAGTGTTGTAATATAGTGGTGAGTTACATTAGTGTTGTAATATAGTGGTGAGTTACATTAGTGTTGTAATATAGTGGTGAGTTACATTAGTGTTGTAATATAGTGGTGAGTTACATTAGTGTTGTAATATAGTGGTGAGTTACATTAGTGTTGTAATATAGTGGTGAGTTACATTAGTGTTGTAATATAGTGGTGAGTTACATTAGTGTTGTAATATAGTGGTGAGTTACATTAGTGTTGTAATATAGTGGTGAGTTACATTAGTGTTGTAATATAGTGGTGAGTTACATTAGTGTTGTAATATAGTGGTGAGTTACATTAGTGTTGTAATATAGTGGTGAGTTACATTAGTGTTGTAATATAGTGGTGAGTTACATTAGTGTTGTAATATAGTGGTGAGTTACATTAGTGTTGTAATATAGTGGTGAGTTACATTAGTGTTGTAATATAGTGGTGAGTTACATTAGTGTTGTAATATAGTGGTGAGTTACATTAGTGTTGTAATATAGTGGTGAGTTACATTAGTGTTGTAATATAGTGGTGAGTTACATTAGTGTTGTAATATAGTGGTGAGTTACATTAGTGTTGTAATATAGTGGTGAGTTACATTAGTGTTGTAATATAGTGGTGAGTTACATTATGTTGTAATATAGTGGTGAGTTACATTAGTGTTGTAATATAGTGGTGAGTTACATTAGTGTTGTAATATAGTGGTGAGTTACATTAGTGTTGTAATATAGTGGTGAGTTACATTAGTGTTGTAATATAGTGGTGAGTTACATTAGTGTTGTAATATAGTGGTGAGTTACATTAGTGTTGTAATATAGTGGTGAGTTACATTAGTGTTGTAATATAGTGGTGAGTTACATTAGTGTTGTAATATAGTGGTGAGTTACATTAGTGTTGTAATATAGTGGTGAGTTACATTAGTGTTGTAATATAGTGGTGAGTTACATTAGTGTTGTAATATAGTGGTGAGTTACATTAGTGTTGTAATATAGTGGTGAGTTACATTAGTGTTGTAATATAGTGGTGAGTTACATTAGTGTTGTAATATAGTGGTGAGTTACATTAGTGTTGTAATATAGTGGTGAGTTACATTAGTGTTGTAATATAGTGGTGAGTTACATTAGTGTTGTAATATAGTGGTGAGTTACATTAGTGTTGTAATATAGTGGTGAGTTACATTAGTGTTGTAATATAGTGGTGAGTTACATTAGTGTTGTAATATAGTGGTGAGTTACATTAGTGTTGTAATATAGTGGTGAGTTACATTAGTGTTGTAATATAGTGGTGAGTTACATTATGTGTTGTAATATAGTGGTGAGTTACATTAGTGTTGTAATATAGTGGTGAGTTACATTAGTGTTGTAATATAGTGGTGAGTTACATTAGTGTTGTAATATAGTGGTGAGTTACATTAGTGTTGTAATATAGTGGTGAGTTACATTAGTGTTGTAATATAGTGGTGAGTTACATTAGTGTTGTAATATAGTGGTGAGTTACATTAGTGTTGTAATATAGTGGTGAGTTACATTAGTGTTGTAATATAGTGGTGAGTTACATTAGTGTTGTAATATAGTGGTGAGTTACATTAGTGTTGTAATATAGTGGTGAGTTACATTAGTGTTGTAATATAGTGGTGAGTTACATTAGTGTTGTAATATAGTGGTGAGTTACATTAGTGTTGTAATATAGTGGTGAGTTACATTAGTGTTGTAATATAGTGGTGAGTTACATTAGTGTTGTAATATAGTGGTGAGTTACATTAGTGTTGTAATATAGTGGTGAGTTACATTAGTGTTGTAATATAGTGGTGAGTTACATTAGTGTTGTAATATAGTGGTGAGTTACATTAGTGTTGTAATATAGTGGTGAGTTACATTAGTGTTGTAATATAGTGGTGAGTTACATTAGTGTTGTAATATAGTGGTGAGTTACATTAGTGTTGTAATATAGTGGTGAGTTACATTAGTGTTGTAATATAGTGGTGAGTTACATTAGTGTTGTAATATAGTGGTGAGTTACATTAGTGTTGTAATATAGTGGTGAGTTACATTAGTGTTGTAATATAGTGGTGAGTTACATTAGTGTTGTAATATAGTGGTGAGTTACATTAGTGTTGTAATATAGTGGTGAGTTACATTAGTGTTGTAATATAGTGGTGAGTTACATTAGTGTTGTAATATAGTGGTGAGTTACATTAGTGAGTTGTAATATAGTGGTGAGTTACATTAGTGTTGTAATATAGTGGTGAGTTACATTAGTGTTGTAATATAGTGGTGAGTTACATTAGTGTTGTAATATAGTGGTGAGTTACATTAGTGTTGTAATATAGTGGTGAGTTACATTAGTGTTGTAATATAGTGGTGAGTTACATTAGTGTTGTAATATAGTGGTGAGTTACATTAGTGTTGTAATATAGTGGTGAGTTACATTAGTGTTGTAATATAGTGGTGAGTTACATTAGTGTTGTAATATAGTGGTGAGTTACATTAGTGTTGTAATATAGTGGTGAGTTACATTAGTGTTGTAATATAGTGGTGAGTTACATTAGTGTTGTAATATAGTGGTGAGTTACATTAGTGTTGTAATATAGTGGTGAGTTACATTAGTGTTGTAATATAGTGGTGAGTTACATTAGTGTTGTAATATAGTGGTGAGTTACATTAGTGTTGTAATATAGTGGTGAGTTACATTAGTGTTGTAATATAGTGGTGAGTTACATTAGTGTTGTATTATAGTGGTGAGTTACATTAGTGTTGTAATATAGTGGTGAGTTACATTAGTGTTGTAATATAGTGGTGAGTTACATTAGTGTTGTAATATAGTGGTGAGTTACATTAGTGTTGTAATATAGTGGTGAGTTACATTAGTGAGTGTTGTAATATAGTGGTGAGTTACATTAGTGTTGTAATATAGTGGTGAGTTACATTAGTGTTGTAATATAGTGGTGAGTTACATTAGTGTTGTAATATAGTGGTGGGTTACATTAGTGTTGTAATATAGTGGTGGGTTACATTAGTGTTGTAATATAGTGGTGAGTTACATTAGTGTTGTAATATAGTGGTGAGTTACATTAGTGTTGTAATATAGTGGTGAGTTACATTAGTGTTGTAATATAGTGGTGAGTTACATTAGTGTTGTATTATAGTGGTGAGTTACATTAGTGTTGTAATATAGTGGTGAGTTACATTAGTGTTGTAATATAGTGGTGAGTTACATTAGTGTTGTAATATAGTGGTGAGTTACATTAGTGTTGTAATATAGTGGTGAGTTACATTAGTGAGTGTTGTAATATAGTGGTGAGTTACATTAGTGTTGTAATATAGTGGTGAGTTACATTAGTGTTGTAATATAGTGGTGAGTTACATTAGTGTTGTAATATAGTGGTGGGTTACATTAGTGTTGTAATATAGTGGTGGGTTACATTAGTGTTGTAATATAGTGGTGAGTTACATTAGTGTTGTAATATAGTGGTGAGTTACATTAGTGTTGTAATATAGTGGTGAGTTACATTAGTGTTGTAATATAGTGGTGAGTTACATTAGTGAGTGTTGTAATATAGTGGTGAGTTACATTAGTGTTGTAATATAGTGGTGAGTTACATTAGTGTTGTAATATAGTGGTGAGTTACATTAGTGTTGTAATATAGTGGTGAGTTGCATTAGTGTTGTAATATAGTGGTGAGTTACATTAGTGAGTGTTGTAATATAGTGGTGAGTTACATTAGTGTTGTAATATAGTGGTGAGTTACATTAGTGTTGTAATATAGTGGTGAGTTACATTAGTGTTGTAATATAGTGGTGAGTTACATTAGTGTTGTAATATAGTGGTGAGTTACATTAGTGAGTGTTGTAATATAGTGGTGAGTTACATTAGTGTTGTATATAGTGGTGAGTTACATTAGTGTTGTAATATAGTGGTGAGTTACATTAGTGTTGTAATATAGTGGTGGGTTACATTAGTGTTGTAATATAGTGGTGGGTTACATTAGTGTTGTAATATAGTGGTGAGTTACATTAGTGTTGTAATATAGTGGTGAGTTACATTAGTGTTGTAATATAGTGGTGAGTTACATTAGTGTTGTAATATAGTGGTGAGTTACATTAGTGAGTGTTGTAATATAGTGGTGAGTTACATTAGTGTTGTAATATAGTGGTGAGTTACATTAGTGTTGTAATATAGTGGTGAGTTAAATTAGTGTTGTAATATAGTGGTGAGTTACATTAGTGTTGTAATATAGTGGTGAGTTACATTAGTGTTGTAATATAGTGGTGAGTTACATTAGTGTTGTAATATAGTGGTGAGTTACATTAGTGTTGTAATATAGTGGTGGGTTACATTAGTGTTGTAATATAGTGGTGAGTTATATTAGTGTTGTAATATAGTGGTGAGTTACATTAGTGTTGTAATATAGTGGTGGGTTACATTAGTGTTGTAATATAGTGGTGAGTTATATTAGTGTTGTAATATAGTGGTGAGTTACATTAGTGTTGTAATATAGTGGTGAGTTACATTAGTGTTGTAATATAGTGGTGAGTTACATTAGTGTTGTAATATAGTGGTGAGTTACATTAGTGTTGTAATATAGTGGTGAGTTACATTAGTGTTGTAATATAGTGGTGAGTTACATTAGTGAGTGTTGTAATATAGTGGTGAGTTACATTAGTGTTGTAATATAGTGGTGAGTTACATTAGTGTTGTAATATAGTGGTGAGTTACATTAGTGTTGTAATATAGTGGTGAGTTACATTAGTGTTGTAATATAGTGGTGAGTTACATTAGTGTTGTAATATAGTGGTGAGTTACATTAGTGTTGTAATATAGTGGTGAGTTACATTAGTGTTGTAATATAGTGGTGAGTTACATTAGTGAGTGTTGTAATATAGTGGTGAGTTACATTAGTGTTGTAATATAGTGGTGAGTTACATTAGTGTTGTAATATAGTGGTGAGTTACATTAGTGTTGTAATATAGTGGTGAGTTACATTAGTGAGTGTTGTAATATAGTGGTGAGTTACATTAGTGTTGTAATATAGTGGTGAGTTACATTAGTATTGTAATATAGTGGTGAGTTACATTAGTGTTGTAATATAGTGGTGAGTTACATTAGTGAGTGTTGTAATATAGTGGTGAGTTACATTAGTGTTGTAATATAGTGGTGAGTTACATTAGTGTTGTAATATAGTGGTGGGTTACATTAGTGTTGTAATATAGTGGTGAGTTACATTAGTGTTGTAATATAGTGGTGAGTTACATTAGTGTTGTAATATAGTGGTGAGTTACATTAGTGTTGTAATATAGTGGTGAGTTACATTAGTGTTGTAATATAGTGGTGAGTTACATTAGTGTTGTAATATAGTGGTGAGTTACATTAGTGTTGTAATATAGTGGTGAGTTACATTAGTGTTGTATTATAGTGGTGAGTTACATTAGTGTTGTATTATAGTGGTGAGTTACATTAGTGTTGTAATATAGTGGTGAGTTACATTAGTGTTGTAATATAGTGGTGAGTTACATTAGTGAGTGTTGTAATATAGTGGTGAGTTACATTAGTGTTGTAATATAGTGGTGAGTTACATTAGTGTTGTAATATAGTGGTGAGTTACATTAGTGTTGTAATATAGTGGTGAGTTACATTAGTGTTGTAATATAGTGGTGAGTTACATTAGTGTTGTAATATAGTGGTGAGTTACATTAGTGTTGTAATATAGTGGTGAGTTACATTAGTGATTGTTGTAATATAGTGGTGAGTTACATTAGTGTTGTAATATAGTGGTGAGTTACATTAGTGTTGTAATATAGTGGTGAGTTACATTAGTGTTGTAATATAGTGGTGAGTTACATTAGTGTTGTAATATAGTGGTGAATTATATTATTGAGTGTTGTAATATAGTGGTGAGTTACATTAGTGTTGTAATATAGTGGTGAGTTACATTAGTGAGTGTTGTAATATAGTGGTGAGTTACATTAGTGTTGTAATATAGTGGTGAGTTACATTAGTGTTGTAATATAGTGGTGAGTTACATTAGTGTTGTAATATAGTGGTGAGTTACATTAGTGTTGTAATATAGTAGTGAGTTACATTAGTGTTGTAATATAGTGGTGAGTTACATTAGTGTTGTATTATAGTGGTGAGTTACATTAGTGTTGTATTATAGTGGTGAGTTACATTAGTGTTGTAATATAGTGGTGAGTTACATTAGTGTTGTAATATAGTGGTGAGTTACATTAGTGAGTGTTGTAATATAGTGGTGAGTTACATTAGTGTTGTAATATAGTGGTGAGTTACATTAGTGTTGTAATATAGTGGTGAGTTACATTAGTGTTGTAATATAGTGGTGAGTTACATTAGTGTTGTAATATAGTGGTGAGTTACATTAGTGTTGTAATATAGTGGTGAGTTACATTAGTGTTGTAATATAGTGGTGAGTTACATTAGTGATTGTTGTAATATAGTGGTGAGTTACATTAGTGTTGTAATATAGTGGTGAGTTACATTAGTGTTGTAATATAGTGGTGAGTTATATTAGTGTTGTAATATAGTGGTGAGTTACATTAGTGTTGTAATATAGTGGTGAGTTACATTAGTGTTGTAATATAGTGGTGAGTTACATTAGTGTTGTAATATAGTGGTGAGTTACATTAGTGTTGTAATATAGTGGTGAGTTACATTAGTGTTGTAATATAGTGGTGAGTTACATTAGTATTGTATTATAGGGATTATTTATTGCGGATCGTGTGTACTGCAGATTGTGGACAGTTCACTCTGTGCAGTTTGGTGTAAATGTAACGGTCAGATTTATAATATATCATATTTATAGATGAAATTAATAGATTATTAATCAAGTTAAGTTATATTTGTAATATATTTTATATATAAGTGAAATTAATGTATTATTGAACAAGTTATATATGACTTGTTCTATATAATAAGTTATATAACCAGATGATATATGCCCTGGTCTAAATGTATAGTGACCAAATATACATATTTGTTAAGTAAGCAACAAATATAATAATATGGTTAAGTAAGTGGATTGTAGGGTACTATTTTACTGTAAGTGAGTTAGTATATTTTACATGTTAGAATGTCATGTATTTAGATTTATAAAATATATAAATTTGAAAATAAATGTTTAGTTTTGCTATGGTAAATAAGTGTATTGATTAAGTAATCAGGTAAAATGTTATTATAAATATAATTATTAAAATAAATCTGATTATGTTAATTTTGCATATATTATCATGATAATATTAGTACAGTTTATATGCATATTTATTTTATATGATTATATCAACATATATATATTTCCACATACAAACCAAAGTGATACAATGTTATATTAAATGCATTGTTTAATTTAGAGTTTATACACAATACTTATTATGTATAATAATGGGGGCATAGCTTATAAGAATACCTAAATAGTTACCATAAAAAGAGTATAAATTATGAGTAATAAATTGTAGTATGAGTAATAAATTATATCAATCTTATATGCCATTATTAAGGTAGTTCTAAATCACAATACACTTTCAACTCTTAAAAATATTCGGTATCTAATAGAAAATAGATAACATATGTGAATTTGTGCTCTATTAATAAAATTCATATATATATATATATATATATATATATATATAATGTATATTTTAATAATTATTATTAGACAAAAAAATTACATAGTTATCAATATAAACAAAATGATAAATGGTTGTGTATATTTTATTTAAGTTATTCATATAAATTATGTAGGCTACTATCCTTAATAAAAAGCTATAGTATTAATTATATCAAACTTAAATAATGTAAATAAATACACATAATATAAATACTGTAAGATAAGAATATATTAAGATAATGTACATCAACAATTTATTAAATATGCTATTATTTGAATATACATTATAAAAAACAATTTCCCAAGTATAAGTGTATTCGAATTATCAATTATAATATACAAATAATAAGTTATTTTATATTTGTAAAGTATTAAAAGAGTCTACGGAGACTTTGTATGCATTTCCGATTCATAACAAATCATATGCACTGCAATTATTATTATTTATAAATTACATAAATTCAGCATACAATGAGTAGCGAAATCTTTATAGAATATAGAAAATTTGATGTATCAGTCTTGTAGAGATATATAAATTGAAGTTAGATCATCGCACGAATATTGTTTATAAGAGCATCATATGCAATACAACATGTATTTTGTTTATATGCATCAATAACTAGTTTTTAAATAACATCGGTGATAACATACCACCATGATAAATGCCATTTTTATATTTTTATACAACATTTTCTTCCATCTTACATAGATTTGATGTTATTTGAATAAATGAGAGAGTATCTTTATTATATACACTATCAATTTGCATATGAAGTTAATCGGATAGTGATTTATAGTTAAAAATAGTGAATGATTTACTGGCATATGAAAATGAATATATATTGTTAAGATAATAAAACGAGCCTTAGTTCTGTTACTACATCGACATAATAAACTTCATGCTTTTCTTTAATTCAGATTTATATTCTTATTATTTTCTTCTATAGAATTATATATTGAGGTTGCGTAACATAATATTAAATCATAATGTAATAATTACATTAAATATATGTATACATTATACAAGTTATATTATTGCATGCCTTTGTACAAATTATATCAACATTGTATATATTATGGTCTAAAAGTGAAGAGTTATTCAATGTTTCACTTATATTTGTGAAACTATCATGTATATTGATGGTGTTAAGCCTTATTACACATAACCCTGCAGCTAACAATACAATATAATTATCAAACGTGAAGTTGAATAATATTATAGAACTTTAACTTATTATTGTTACCAATATTAACTAACTATCGCTATGGTAATCACCTGTGATATACATTAATTTAGAGTTTGTGGTATTTATGTATGTATTTATTATATTGTATATTGTATATGTTATATTATATTGTATATGTATTTATTTATGTATGTATTGAGTTTAAGAACAAAATTATAGAATTTAAGCAAATTATCCTGAGATTTATATGGTAATAATATATTAATTATTTAGTAAGTTGCGTTACTTTGAATTTGTATAAATCACATATAATTGAAATCAGATTGTATCATATTTATAATATGATAAATGCAGTTTTTCCGAGAATAAAAGGATCTACCTCTATTTATATATATATATATATATCGTTGATTTCTAATATATCCTCTATAATTTATATTTTAGACATTAAATAAATACATGTTTCACAGATAATTGTTATCGGGGAAAAATATGGAAATTGTAATATATAATTGAGTCTTTAGACTATGATAGTTTAGACTATTAAAATATAATTATTAATATTTATATTATTAGATAATTTAATATATATCAATACGTTTTTTTTGAATTATCACTCTATAGATGATTATCACATCTCTAGATGATAACCTTAAATGATGACGTATATGTTATATTATATATATGTGTATGTATGTGTGTGTGTGTGTGTGTGTGTGTGTGTGTGTATGTGTGTGTATGTATGTGTGTGTGTATGTATGTGTGTGTATGTGTGTGTGTGCGTGTGTGTGTATATATGAGTGTATGTGTGTGTATGAGTGTATGTGTATGTGTGTGTGTGTGTGTGTGTGTGTGTGTATGTGTGTGTGTGTGTGTGCGTGTGTGTATAATATAGTTGTATCTAGGATGCATATTTTTATTATCATTTATTAATTATTCCACTAACCGAATATTTCATCCATGATACCGAAGTTTTTCCTAAATCTACAAGAGAACCGTTTACAGTGCAATGCATATGAATAAGATTTCCAGCATTCACAAAGTATTTCGTCTTGGAGTCCAAAAATACTTGACAATATACTGTTTTATAGAGTATCGATATAATTATAAAGTATCTATATCTACTACATTATTAATAAATGTTACTTATTTAATCTATATATAGATTACATTATATATATATATATATTATATATAGAAAGATTTTTTTAATATTTACATTGTTTAAAATATAAACTTAAAATGTTTGTAAAGTAGAAATTATTTTTTAAAAATATCAATCTAACATCAAGTAAAAAAATGATAAGTTTAAAAAAAGTATAAAAATTGTTGATGTATTGTCATATATTAATAATAATATTAAATAAATTATGTTTTGTATAAAATGAAATTAACTGGATTGTTTTCTAGGATACTAATATAGTAAGGTTACATCTATAATATAGTATAAATATATATATATATATATATATATATATATATATATAATATCCCATGCATATTGAAATAAGCTATCATTTTATTTGCAATATATGATTAGATATATATGTAGCCATAATCCATTACGACATTTAATCCTTAACGATATCAATAATTGTTAAGTAATCACATTTGTTGTACAATATTATATAAGAATATATGATTATAGCCTTATAGTCATATATAATTATATTATATGATAACGAATATAATCGTATATAATTACCAGAATAATAGAGAGATGATATATATAAATATTTTATAAAATATATTTTATAAAATACTTTTATTTGTTACAAATATTATTGGTAATATACATATATGATACACTTAAATACTCTAATATTAATGAGTTAAATAATCATATATTTATTATCAAATAATAATAAATCTAACTAACCCAAACATATACAAAATAAAAATACACTATATACACGTCTCATACTTTTCAGTTATAATTTTGAAATGATATCGTATTATTTTTATTTTTATTACGCTTTAAATCATTTCAGACAATTCTAAAGTTATTTATATAGTTCCACAGATATGTGTACAGGTAAAATCAAATTAATATGCAGAGTTACATGAATCAAATTAATTTTCAGAAATAAGTTTGGCGTATGCCCTCAAGGCTCGCGAACTTATCTGAATAATGTTGGAATATGTCTTATGATATATATTTGATAACTTGGTTAAATGTTTAATTTCCAATTGATATCCTTTAATCATTATGTAGATTAACGATTTAGTATAGTATAGGATGTATATTATACAATATATACTTATTTAGACGATAATTACATTAATTATTCATACCGTGAATTCCTAAAATTGATTCTATATATTCCAATTATACTGTTTACATATATGTTAGTTATTATTACTTATACATATTAATCAATGTAATTAAAAATAACATATTGAATTGTAAATTAAATAGAATATTAAATTGAATGTATTTATAAAGATTACATAATCTTGGGTATTTAGTTAATATTCATATAGAGATTACTGTTAACGAGCTGTTAACAATACAAAATAATTGATTTGTAGTTTGATCAGGAACATAATTTAATAAATAATTTTAAAATTAATATATGATGACTGCTGTAACCATTAAAATATCGATATAAATGAAAACAATGAATACCTAATTTTAATTTTATTATTTAAGTACAATACTCTATTACTTAAATCATTTATGTCATATTTGAAGGAAAACGTGATTCTTGTAGATTCTTATATTTATTTAAATTTGTATCCGATATAATGTACACATTTCTTACGCATATTTACAATTATTAATGTTCCTTTATGGTATAAATAAGTTTATACTTAATATATTTATAATTCTATATATTAACATTCTATAATGTATACATTATGTAAGCTATATAAAGCAATATTCAATATTTTATTATCATTTATATATATAATATACACATTATGAAGTGTATACATTTGTCTATTAATATATACAAAATTATGGAATACTCTATATTTTATATATCTATGTCGCGATATCTATTATATAAGAGGTGTGCGACAGGGTGAGATAAGTAGTCTATCATTTCATAGAGGGTATTAAAAATTGTAAAACGTACACATTTTTTATACAATGTTATATAAGAATATATGATTATAACCTATAATCATATATTATTATATAATATTATAAGCGCAAGTTATTGCCTATGGCAATATATATAAAGTGTAGAGATACATTTTAATAATTATAAAGATTTTAATAATTTTAATTGGAAGACATTGTCAACAGCAATTCATAAAAAATAAGTTAAGAGGTTAATATTAAATAAATAATAAAAATATTAATAGAAAATATATAAAAAATGTATTACAAATTTGGTACTGCTATAGTATTGAAGACTAGGGTAGTTCATATATTATACAATGTATAATATACAATGTATATTATATTACATGTATAATATACATGCTGGGGGTTAGTATCATAGTATTGCAGCTAGTGTTGTTGTTAATGCCTGCATTCTGGTGGTTATATCATAGTATTGCAACCTAGTCCTGTTAATATATCATATACGTTTACGATAGTATACAATATATATATATATAGTATCGTCTATACATACAAGTATATAGAAGTATATAGAGATTGAGAACGTAAAAATGAGCGATTGGTCGAAATGCGTGATTCATCGAAATAGTAAAACATCGATCTATTGGAGATTCTCGAATTTCTATTTCCAAAAACTTCTAAATATATAACCTCGATTATCTATCAAAATATAATAAGAGATATTGATATCGATATAAGAAAAGTTGATACGGAAAAACTCTGAGACGTAGAATTTATATATATATATATAATTATCAGTTATATATTGATAGTTTTACATATTATATATGTATCATATACTCGAGAGCAAAAACAGAGGTGACATTTTTCAGAGATATTTTTTAAATTAATTTTTTGAGGAAATACAAATATTCTTTTTATAGATTTTAGAAATAGCCATCTTATAGATTTCGAGGTACTGGTTTTTGATCCACTATTATTTTGTATTAATTTCATATATTGACCATTAATCGGCGAGAAATGAACGTATTAGAGTTTTATAAAGCGCCCTTTAATTTTAGAGTATCGCTATATTTTTTTTACAATCTGCTCAGCTACCCTCGTTACGATAATGGTATTTTAATACGCAAATAGCGGGAGGATAACGAATATAATCTTACATAATTACCCAACTAATAGAGTGATGTAATATTTTATAAAATCATTTTATGTGTTACAAACATTATTGGTAATATACATATATGATTAAATGCTCTTATATAAGTTAAATAATCATATATTTATTATCAAATAATAATACATCCAACTAACCTAAACATATATAACATAAAAATACACTATATACACTTCTCATACTCTTTAGTCATAATTTTGAAATGATATCGTCTTCTTTTTATTACGCTTTTAATCATTTCAGACGATCCTAAAGTTATTTATATATTTTCACAGATATTTTTACATATTTTGATATTAATAATACATAAACTATGTGATAAGCTATCGTATTTTTGCATTATATAATAAATCTAATAGTAACAAATATAATGGTCATTTGTATATCAAAAAAGACATTTTAAATTAAGGATATTAAGTGATTTTCATCATATTCTTCATTTTGTTTCTATAGAAACAAAATGAAGAATATGATGAAAATATATATATTTTACAAATAATTCACTCATACTAAATGGCATACAAATTATAATATGTTCAATAGTATATCATAATATATTAGTATTAAATTATTATATATTATATCTAGCCTACTGCAATAGGTAAAATACTTATAATATTAAATTATAGTTTCATTATAAAATTTCAAAACATGAAAATATATATATTTTACAAATAATTCACTCATACTAAATGGCATACAACTTATAATATGTTCAATAGTATATCATAATATATTAGTATTAAATTATTATATATTATATCTAGCCTACTACAATAGGTAAAATACTTATAATATTAAATTATAGTTTCATTATAAAATTTCAAACGATATATCATTTATATATATATATATACAAAATAATTTGTATAACAATATACACCATCTTAAAAGATTCTTAATTTGGCATATTAAACATATATCATACATTACATACATTTAGATTATAAAATATATTTATTATTGCCTAGTTCACAATATATATGGCCAATATATTATTTATAATAATATGTGAAATTCTGGCATGTAGCATACAAATTATATCAACACATTTGCATCCATATTCATTATAGTTAATAATAACTTATAAAATTATATACTTCTATACAAAAGTATTTCCTACTACTTATTTTTATTAGTAGAATCAAAATAAACAGTGATTAGAATCGACAATTTTGGGTGGCAGTAATGTTATTTTACTAAATACATAATATACTTTCAATATCTATATTCAACATGGTACAGATGACTAAGCACATTAATTTAATTGTATTGAGATTATAATAAATAATGTGTAGTAATTATTTAATCTGAGATTGAGTTTTAATAGGATTAGAATTTCAGAGTAATTAAATTTTTTGTTTATTTTAATATCAAAATTCTTAATTTAATTAAAATTTGATTTGATTTTATATTTGTTATGAAAAAAAATACAATTTACAATAAATATATTATTTCAATTATAAAAAATAATGATTTTTATAATCCCTTACTGTATATGTTGCTTCCTCTTTAAATTGATTAAAACTGCATACAGGTTATGCAAATATATATGATATATAATATACGGAGATTATGATACACACTAAAGTGTGTAATATTACATATATCTTCTTTACGTACAATAAACAACGCACTCAGGTATTACTACAATCTACCATTGGATGACCTCGATTTACTGCAATACCAACAAATATTGGATCAGCAGAAGACTGACCGCATTCTCGCGGAGCAGATGAAGGAGAAACCGGTGATCGAGGGGGAAGAGAAAACGGCAGTTCACACGATGGGTGTGTGCACCGGATGCGGACGTTTAAACATCAGAAAAGGAGGTCATGCAGACAAACAAGAGAAAATGGAAGTATCCCAAGCAGAAGTTTGCAGTATCGTGGACAAACTACACAGGCAGTAGAATATACTTGTACTTGGTCACTGCGTACAGTGCACATGTACCCGTGATACTCTTAAATACAGTAGATCATTTAAACTCATCCCATTATTAAAGGAAACTAGTGAATACATGCCACATGTACTCAGGAGTATTAAATTATAAAAATTAATAAATCCATATTTTTAATAATAAATAGAAATATTGCAATATTGTATTGGTTTAATTCTTATAACAGTAATATTAAATTTTGGTATCGATTGTATTGTAAATATTTAATTAGACTTAAAAAATATGCTTTAATATATCTTCAATTGTCAGTATAATTATGAGTTACTTATATTTTATTTATAATATGATTCATTTCAAATGAATCAATTTGCGACCTTTGTTAAGTTAAAGTTTACTTTCAAGTCTAGCTAAAGTCCTCGCGTGTACTTCATCTGGTCCGTCTGCTATACGAAGTACTCGGCACAAAGACCACAGATGTGCGAGGGGAGTGTCTTCACTGACTCCGGCAGCCCCAAAAAGCTGTGGGTTGTAGGAATATGTTTCAATGATTGCGAACGGGAAAATGATATTAATAACCTGAATCCCAATTCTATTATCTATTTCACTTTAAGGGTAATATCTAATCTATGTTTTTTGTTATTATGGTAGTATAATAGATTATAGTAATCTGCTACTCAAACTTGTTATACATAGTATTTGGATATTGTTGTTATTTTGTATTTAATATAATATGCATTTGCTGTTGTATAAATATTCATATTTCTAATGTATGAAATTGTTAATAATCATGTATTACCTTCTCAGTAGATATATTTTGTATTCAACCTTTATATATAAAACATATAGGACATTCAAATTTGTAATTTTTACAAAAAAAATATATGGTGATTTTCTAAATAAAATATCAATATTTCAACAAAATATAAATACTTATTCAAGAATCATCCAGTTAAAAGGGTAATATCCAGGTAAATAGAGTAATATAAAACCCAGTAAATATTGACCCAATAGAGACATGCAATATCCCAGTAAATATAATAGATTTAATAAAATTATTTTATGTATAACAATTCAGTAACTACCCAAATAATTGTAGTAATATACTATTTAATATAAGTGATATAATATTTTAATTATATTTATAAATATATTAAGTTTACTAATCAAATAATACACTTTGTAACACAAGAGGATTTTATAAAACTATAAAATATTGTATTTTTTAATGCATAGAAGAAAATAATGATAAAAGATATTAAAGTTTAAATAAACAAAATTATTGCACTATATGAATCATTTTTATTATTATTAAATAATAGTAACATTACAAAGTAATTTCAATATTTATTGATTTTGAAAATTATTGATCATTCTATTTGCTTAGTTGAAATAATAATCACAAAGTTATATGCAAATAATTATAGAAAACATTAAAAATAAAAATGTCTCTTAATTAATTTGCTACATATTTTAAATTAATAATAATCTCTTTTTATTTTTTATAATTATATTATATAATATAAAATTGCCCACAAAGAATACTCCCCTATAACTATTTTCTATATAGGTTTGGCTTATGCAGAAATATTAATATCACTAATTCACATCTGCAGCTCATAATATAGTAGTACCATGCTTACTCCCTAACCTAACTCCCTACATAACTAACAAACCTAACTCCATACATAACTACCTAACCTAACCTAACTACCAAACCTTACTAACTAACCTAACTACTTAACCTAACTTACCTAACCTAACTACCTATCCTAACTACCTAACTCAACTACCTAACCCAACTACCTAAACCAAATACATAACCTAACTACCTAACCCAACTACCTAACCAAACTACCTATCCCAATTACCTAACCCAACTACCTAACCTAATTACATAACCTAATTACCTAACTTAACTCCCTAACCTAAATCCCTAACCTAATTCCCTAACCTTACTACCTAACCTAACTATCTAACCTTACTACCTAACCCAACTACCTAACCCAACTACCTAACCTAACTACCTAAACCAAATACATAACCCAACTACCTAATACAACTACCTAAACCAAATACATAATCCAACTACCGAACCTAACTACCTAACCTAACTACAATGCCAGATTTTTATTATATTCTCAAAAATAATTTGATCCTTACACCCTAAATCTGTTAAACATCCGATTATTACCACCCTTCCCCTAATGCCTACCCACACTCATCCCCTAAGCTACCCCGGGATCATCTCTATCTGGAGATCATAATTAAAGTCCCCAATACAGCCTAGCCTCTAGTGAATGTTCGGTATGTACAACAAATTACATAATATACCTGAATAGCAGAGTCTAGTAGATGTTGGGATGATTTTGCTACCGCCAGCTTGATCATAGCTATTTCTTTTGAAGCTTCCTGTAGTAATAGGAATATAAATCATTAGAATTACTTACAATTCTTAACACTATATGGCTGTTGGTTTACATTGGTTAAATGTTATCCAATAATTAGGATGGTAAATATGCCAAGAAAATAAAAGCATGATAAGTATAATAAATAAGTTAATAATAAATAAATATGAAATATTTGCTGATATTAAATATTTAAAATATATGAAATGTACGTAAATAATAAATATTTATGAAATCATTACTTAGATAGCAATTATCGTGGTGTAATGGAAGATATAGAATGCACTGTCGTAAGAATATGAAGTAGACCACATACCCACCTTATTGCCCTTAATATCCATGATGAGAGCACTTTTCAATACCAGAAGTCTGTTCTGCTCTACAGTTATACTAGCACTTGCAATTGCTTGTTGGACACTGGAGCGCGACGAAAGGGCAGCACCAAATGTGTGCCTGGAACTGGCCTGTCGAGTTTTTAGGGGGATGGTGATAAGGGCGAGGAAAGGTACCGTAGGAGGGTAGAAGTGGTGTGATAAGTTGGAATTTGTGAGGCTGGGGATGAGAGCTATATGGGGTATGAGATGGGTTGTATGAGAGGTACAGAAGGGTGATCGTTTTCCCGTTTTCTATTCATTTATATAATTAAATTAATTAAATTTAATAATATTGATATGTATCTACATTCATTATATGCACATTTGTTTATCATCATTAATTATTAAGCTTTACATTTAATTGACATAATAATAAATTAATAAATTACATGTTTGTATTTTATTTTTATATTAAAAGCTATATATAATGTTCAAGAGATATGATAATACATTTACATTGATTTCCTTTGCTAACATTAATTATTAACAACTTATAATAATTTAGTAAAGATAAATAATTCTTAGTGAATTAGAATCTACCGGAATTGAAGAGTGTCCTCGCAGTTCTCGTGGAATACAAACTGACGACAATGAAAGTGACTATGAAATATTATTAAATACAAGGTTATATTTAAATCGAAGTAAAACTTCCCACAAAAGAAAGATATCTCACTCACAATCTTTATGTGTGTATGTAATATCTTTTCTTTGATAAGGCTACATTAAAATTAATTATATTACATATTTAATTATTGATATGTGTTCTCATATATGATATATGTATTATATATTACTATTACTATAGGTATTCGCATCCTTATGAAAATACGATGAAAAGGCTGAACGTTATTCCTGAAATTCCTCTAGCTTCGGTTATATAATCATTGTTACTTGACCTGGATAATAACAAGTAGCAACCGTCATAGAAATGCTGTACGACGCAAATGATGTCACTCATAAAATATTCCTGAACAGTAAATATGAATAACATTTATTTTGATGGAAAAATAGATTCAATTTTGCAATCCAATGGAAAAAAGAACAATAAAATAATTAATATATGAATTCATTTTAATTGTTATTCTTTATTAGGTTCAAATTAATTTGTAATTACAAACTTTACTATGCTAATTTCCATATAAGTTTTATGGTATATTTATGATAATATTAATAATATATTAACCATTGCTAAAACAAAAATTGTTAAAATTAAAAAAATTTATGTTTATAAAGGTATGTTTATAAAGGTATACATTTTATATATAACATTTCCTAATGCATTCAATTGCATAAAAGTCATATAAGATCACCCTTAAGGTACAGTGATTGGAATGAGGTGATGGATTGATGGTTTATTGAAATCATCTATATGAAATACATTGTTAAATTACACAAAGTACACTATAGACTAATATCTCATATATTTAATATTCAATTTTAATAAAATTCTACAAGCAGATACAATAAAATAATAATTTATATTATAACATAATAATTTACAAATTTGAAAGTTAACCAAACTGTACAATATCATCAATACGTACCCTCTGCACCATAAATTCCAGTGCTCGTTGAGTGCCCCCGATGGTTCTCATGCAGTGATGTACCCGTCCGGCACCCAGACGACCTTGGGCCATCTCGAAACCGCGTCCTTCGCCGAGAATCAGCGAACTCCTGGGTACTCGTACGTTGGAGTAGGTCATTTCGGCGTGTCCAGCTATCGAGGTCGAATAAATCGGACGGTAATGAGATGATTTTTAAAGAGCTACGAAGCCAAAACCATTTACAGGTATGATGTTATGCACTAATTTGTGGTAACGGATTTATAATAATGGATGGAAAATAAAAATTAAATGGAATGAAATGAAATGAAATTAGGAGATCCAATTTATGCTATTGCATAACTATCACTATAAAGATGACAAAAGAATAATTTACTCACTAGGGGCGTGATCGTAGCCAAACACCGACATTGGTCGAATGACCTTAACACCGGGGGTCGTCATGGGAACCAACACAAAACTTTGCTGACGATGGCGATTTGCAGAGGGTGAAGATTTTCCCATAAATATAGATATTTTACAACGGGTGTCATTCGCACCTATATAGGGTTAAGAAGTTTAATGTTAGGTCACGAGGAAGTTATTCGCACCTTATATGTGTTAAGTGGATTTAATAAATGTCATTAATGTTATAAAGCATTACAATAAGTGGATCTTTTTATTTTTAGAGTGTGGGGTAGAGTATGGGGTAGAGTATGGAGTAGAGTATGGGGTAGAGTATGGGGTAAAGTTTGGGGTAGAGTATGAGGTAGAGTATGGGATGGAATATGAGGTAGAGTATGGGTTAGAGTATGGGTTAGGAAATAGATATAAAGGGTGGGTGTAGGTATGGGATAGAGTGTGTGGTAGAAAATATATATAAATGGTGGAAATAGGTAATGTGGGGGTGGAGTATGGGGTTGGAAAGTTGAACTTTTATAGAAACCTGAAATATACCATTTCCTGCCATTCAGAATGATTTCGTCGTCCCTGAACTCTATAGATGATTCAATATTGCTAGCATCTGAAGAAGCTACCTATTGTAGATAAATACTCTGAAATCACTTAATACATCATATTATCATATTATCATAGTATTACTGAATACAAATAAAGTAACTCTATAATATATTAGTTATTACTAAATATTACTAAATATACGGAATAAAAAGCAAGTCACTAAATTTAAACATGAAAATTAAATCGAATAACTTATGATTTATAAATGTATAATAAAGAAATGCAATTTAAGATTCATCCTTCATAACCATCAAATCCGCTGTTTGCAATCTCTTATACAAAAAAGAACGAGTCACACTTTCAACCCATTTCTAACCCCAGGTTCCGTCATTGCAAAACAGGACTTTATCTGCCCCCCTAGGAGACCAGGCAGCCATTCTATCTGTTGAGGTCTAGAACCGTATTTTAACAACACCTCCATGTTACCAGTGTCAGGAGCCGCGCAGTTCATTACCTAATCGAGGTATGGTGGTGTTAGCGGGTGAAACTAGAATTATGGAGTTTATAATAAGCACATCGATGTGTATCAGTAAAATGTACGGCAATAAATAGTAGGTCAAAGTACAGAAATAAAGAATGAGTAAGAAATTCTTATTAACTATATTAATAAAGTTATAATTTAGATTATGTGAGAATCTAATCTTTAAGATTAATTTAAAAAATCAAATTAGAAAATTTTAAAGCTCTTTTATTAATAATAAAATGCTATAATACCTCTGGAGCATAGTGGCATCTACCGGTCAATTCTGCAATATATGCATATTCTGTATTGCTGAGACCTGCATAACGAGAGTGAGAGGATGGTAGCAATGTAAATAAAGTAGTGAAAGACTAAATGATGAAAGTATATTATAAAGAAGGACTCGGCGATTTATATATAAATACCTTAATATTCTATAAGTTTGTAAGGAAAGTTTACTATACTAATACTCATTACCTAATAGTAATTATAGACTTTATCAGTTCACAAAGGTTCATGGACTGAATAATCCACATGCATAAAACATATAATGAACTACGACCTTACTACCAACCATTGGTGATCACAATGTCTTCTGCGTAACCCGCTTGTTGGACAACCTTCTTCGCCAAGGTCGCAGCCTCTACGGATAAGAATAAGTTCCAGAGGTTGAGCGATTTTGCTTCCTCCTAGTGGAGCAAAAAGAGTACAAAATTGATTTAATTTATTCATTTAGTTAATAATTAAGTTAATAATTCTAAACAACAATTCTATTAGATTTATTAGATACATTTTATTAAATTTCATACTTTCATAATTAAAACAGGAAATTCAAGATCATGTTGAGAATATTCCAAAGGAGAATGAACAATTAAGATTAGATTAATTAACTACAATTTATAAAGTTAAGCAGATATTCACAATTCTCTTGTTAAGTTTAATATTAAAATAGAAAACAGATTTAATTAAAAATAGTTAAAATTGTATTTTTAGGTATATTTTCATCATATAAAATTATACAAATATAAATCAATATAAATTGTATACCCATATTTTGTATGCTATTTCAAAAAGGTAATTTTGATTTCTATATTATTAATTATAATATTTATTAATTTTATTATAATATAATTATTAAACTTATTGAATACAGAGAATGTTTTATATATATTTTATTAATATTTATTTAATTGTAATGATATTATCTAATAATTCAAATATTAGTAGATATCTGTTTATAAAATATATCACATTTTATTATATAATGATCATTACATTACATTACATTACATTACATTACATTACATTACACTACACTACACTACACTACACTACACTACACTACACTACACTAACTACACTACACTACACTACACTACACTACACTACACTACACTACACTACACTACACTACACTACACTACATTACATTACATTACATTATATTACATTATATTATATTATATTACATTATATTATATTATACATTATATTATATTATATTATACATTATATTATATTATATTATACATTATATTATAGTATATTATAGTATATTATATTACATTATATTATAGTGTATTACATTATATTATATTATATTGTATTATATTGTATTATATTGTATTACATTACATTACATTATATATTATATTATACATTATATTATACATTATATTATATTATATTATAGTATATTACATTACATTACATTACGTTACGTTACGTTACGTTACGTTACGTTACGTTACGTTACGTTACATTACATTACATTACATTACATTACATTACATTACATTACATTACATTACATTACATTACATTACATTACATTACATTACATTACATTACATTATATTATATTATATTATATTACATTATATTATATTATACATTATATTATATTATATTATACATTATATTATAGTATATTATAGTATATTATATTACATTATATTATAGTGTATTACATTATATTATATTATATTGTATTGTATTATATTGTATTACATTACATTACATTATATATTATATTATACATTATATTATACATTATATTATATTATAGTATATTATAGTATATTATAGTATATTACATTATATTATATTATATTATATTATATTATATTGTATTACATCACATCACATCACATCACATCACATCACATCACATCACATCACATCACATCACATCACATCACATCACATCACATCACATCACATCACATCACATCACATCACATCACATCACATCACATCACATCACATCACATCACATCACATCACATCACATCACATCACATCACATCACATCACATCACATCACATCACATCACATCACATCACATCACATCACATCACATCACATCACATCACATCACATCACATCACATCACATCACATCACATCACATTACATTACATTACATTACATTACATTACATTACATTATATTATATTATATTATATTATATTACATTACATTACATTATATTATATTATATTATACATTATATTATAGTATATTATATTATATTATATTATATTACATTACATTATATTATATTATATTATATTATATTATATTACATTATATTACATTACATTATATTACATTATATTACATTATATTACATTACATTATATTATATTACATTACATTATATCATATTATATTATAGTATATTACATTACATTAAATTTTGTTCTCAAAAATAATGAAAATTTTATTTTGTTTTCATATAGCTAATTTTTACAATAAAATCAGAGATAACTCAGATTTTATGCGAACATCCTTTATGAATTTAAAATTATATTATTTATATATTAATATCATACAAAACTACTAATATTTATCAATATTAGTTCATGTTTATCAATATTTATAAAAAATAATATTTGTAAATAACGAAATAATTCTATTTTATGCATAACGAGACAATGAAAACGACACAAACAATTAGACCTTTAAATCTTCAAACTTTGGGTGAATGGTCCACTTGGTACTAGGATCTTTATACCACTCATCAAATTCTCTTTCCATCGGAATTACTCGAGATTCAATGAATGTGGATGCATCTGCGTAGAGTTTCTGTACCCTGGCGTCTAGTGCCGACACGGATAAAGGGAGAACTGGGAAATGTAGTCAGATAAATCACTATATATTCAATAAATAAAGTTAACATATATTACAATTACTACAAATACTATTACTACTATATTTACTCTTACTAATTTTATGATAAATATTATTTTATCTTTACCAATTAACCTACAAAACCACATATGAAATCTATAATTAAACCCAAATAACATGAAGAACCAAAACCCTACCCTAAGTTCCTATATACCCATTCAAATCCTAAACCATTTCTAACCTTCCCTATACCATCTCTAATCTTCCCTATACCATATCTAACCTTCTATATACAATCTCTAATCTTCCCTATACCATCTCTAACCTTCCCTATACCATCTCTAACCTTCCATATACAATCTCTAACCTTCCCTATACCATATCACTTTCCCATACACACCATATCTCCGCGAGTCAATTCTTTGAGCTAGCTTCAAGGCGAGATTGCAGAATTCACTTGGAGTATTTTCCATGCGAATAGCTACTTCACTCTGACTAGCTTGCCCTGAAGGCAGAGGTGGAGTTATGCAAAAGTTGTTTATTGTTACTGCGAATGTATTCCAATTAGTAGTTATTCAACAACTAACATAAGCATCTTACAGATATAAATTCATTAGAAAAACATAATCAAATTATTTAAATGTGAACAGAATGAAAGAGGTAGAGAATACTTTAAAATATACATTTTAATAATATTACTACATGATTGTATGTAGGTTAATAGTTGGGTTAAGTTATTAAATATTAACTATTTGTTAATATTTATTAGCTAACCCATTGTCATCCTTTTGAAGACTCCTTGGATAATAGCCGCTACCTTGTAATAGGTATGTACAACATAATAGTCGAAATCATCTAGACATATATCCACCTGGTGTTATTGTAATAAGAAATATGTAGAGAGGGTAAGTGAAAATATGAGTAAGGGAGAGGGAGATAGAAAGTGAGAGGGAGATAAAAAGTGAGATGGAGAGGAAGACGAAATGGAGAGGAAGAGGAAGAGGGAAAATCAAATAAAAATTATAATATTTCAACATATGTTATGATTATTATTATTTTTATATGTTGTATTAATTTGAATTTTTGATATTTGATTCAAATATTAATTATAATTTAAAAATAAATATGCCTGGAAATTGTGACTAAATACCATTAGAGTTGATTAAGTTGATTAACTTACAGTTCTAAACTGACCTCGCCTAGTGATTTAACATGCTCCGTGTACATCTGAAGGTATATTTTAAGCTCTGGAACCCCTGGCAGGACCTTCAGGTACATAGAACTCCTTAAAGTTGATACTGTTAATATATTCTCTATAGTAATCTCTATAGTAATCTCTATAGTAAACTCTATAGTAATCTCTATAGTAAACTCTATAGTAATCTCTATAGTAATCTCTATAGTAATCTCTATAGTAATCTCTATAGTAATCTCTATAGTAATCTCTATAGTAATCTCTATAGTAATTTCTATAGTAAACTCTATAGTAAACTCTATTGTAAACTCTATAGTAAACTCTATAGTAAATTCTATAGTAAACTCTATAGTAATCTCTATAGTAAACTCTATAGTAAACTCTATAGTAAACTATATAGTAAACTCTATAGTAAACTATATAATAATCTCTATAGTAATCTCTATAGTAAACTCTATAGTAAACTCTATAGTAATCTTAATAGTAATCTCTATAGTAATCTCTATAGTAATCTCTATAGTAAACTATATAGTAATCTCTATAGTAAACTCTATAGTATTCTCTATAGTAATCTCTATAGTAATCTCTATAGTAATCTATATAGTAATCTCTATAGTAATAATGCACATAAGAAACCAAATGATATAATAGTTAATAAAATAAATGTCATAAAATATTGAATATGCATAATATTAGCTATTATTTAAAATAAAATATATGCAAAATGATCACTTTTTATCAAATATTAATAATTACTAATATTAATTATTAAATTTCAATTGGCAAATAATAAAGAAAGGTTTCTAAAAATGTCTATTGTTATTATTCTGGATTATTTTTTAAACTTTATTTTGAGTTTCTGAAAAATTCCAGATTAAACTCTTAAAAAGGTTTAAAATAATTTCTATGTGATTCAGACTTGAATGATCCAGTAATCTATCAAGAATATTCATTAACAAATTTTGTTTATTTTCATATGAATATTTTCATATGAAACTACAAAATATATAAAATGTTACAAAATGTTATTACAATATTTTATATTTTAAAACAAACAAATCTATATTAGTAATATAATTTAAAGTTTAGAAATACTTGTAGCTAACTTGGGTTTTTGCTCGACAGTCCTTCATAATACGAGAAGCAATTCATAGCAAGGTCGCACATGGGATCACCTATAGTCGATAACTCCCAATCAATGACAGCTTTAACTTCAAAGGTAACGGGGTCAAAGATCATATTGTCAATTCGTAGATCACCATGTATTAATGTATTCTAAAATAAAAATCATTATGGTTATTATTTATTATTATTATTGAATTTAATTTAACAAGATATAACAATCATTAATATTAATTTATATAAAAAATTGAAATAATAATAATTATACACTGTATAATATAATTAATATATTAATGTAAAGTAAATTCTGCAATTTATTATAATTAATAGTATTTATATCAAATGGTTTACATTAATTCAGATATAGTAGAGGGTATATTGTAATATATAATCAATTAATTTCTATTATAGAGATACAATTAATCTTTGTAAATTAAATATATTTTAAATTAATTTTAAGATATAATTCATAGTTGTAAATTTAAGATAATCTGAGTAAAACATTTTGCATATTATTAAAATAAATAGGGTCTATAAATATTAATATACTTATATGTAAATAAAATATTAATACAATTTAAAATATATTCAAAATAAATTCAATTTAAATTATTTTAAATTAAGATTTATATTTTGAATTAAAAATCTTTCTGCCTAGGATCACCATTATTTGATTTATATTCATAATCCATTGTAATATATACATATGTCTTTTTATGGTTAATCTATATAGTTCAGATATACTTAAAATAACATTAGAAATCTATATATAAAAGAAGATTTTGAAAAACAAATCTTATTCGAAAAGATCTTAAAATAATCTTAATGATAAATTTCAATTATCTATAAATCATTCCATCACAATGAGATTACTATAATTACTATGTAATCGTAATGATATCACAGTATCCTAACAATATTCTTATAACAACCTAAAATGACCTCGCAATATCCCAACACCCACAAAAACCTCATTATGTCATCACCGGGTACCCACGGTAACCTTTTTTTCGGTGCGTGGAATGTTTCGTTTAAGCCAACGGTATGTTTTCTCTGCAAGTGATGTGTCAGTCGTTCTACCTCGAAATGTAGCCGTACTGTTTATGTACTGCTGTCTCCAGACATCAACGTTGTGATCGAGATAGTTGTCTGTAATCGTGATTGGGTGGTACGAGGTGGCGTTTAACTGTTATGGCGAGGTCCGGGTATAGAGATGTAATGAAACGTTTGATGGCAGAGTTTCGTCATGAGTTTTAGGGTAGTAATCTATAGTGAAGTATTAATAGTGATTTATAATAAGTGAATAAAATGTAGTTATTACAGTAATATTTAAATATATATATAGTTGCTACATTAAAACACCTATATACAGATATTGAATGCAAATGTACAATTTAAAAAAAAAACAGTATGGCAGGGTTTTGACGAGGTGATAATCTTTTAAAGATAATTTATATTCGAGACAATGAATACAAATAATATGCCTAAAGAATACATTTTAAATCGTGAGAACAAATAAAGGGTTCAAAGGACACGACTTGAAAGGAAACAACATCAAAATGAGCTCAATTCTTATGATTCATCACTAGTAGTTTATGATTCATCATTAATAGGTGATTCATATAATCAAATAGATAATACGTTCAAGTGAATATTGCCAGATAATTAGGGTTTAAATCAAATCTTAATAAATGTTATAAGATTTACTTTACAATAGGAAAACTCGATACAAAAGAATAGAATTCAACTAAAGTCTTAAGAGGAAAATAAAATAGAGAAATACTCAGATGTATTTATAGTATAACAAATACTCAGGTATATCTATAGTATATCAAATACTTAAGTATATCTATATTATATCAAATACTCAGGTATATCTATAGTATATAAAATACTCAGGTATATCTATAGTATATCAAATACTTAGGTATATATATAGTATATCAAATACTTAGGTATATATATAGTATATCAAATACTTAGTTATATCTATATTATATCAAATACTTAAGTATATCTATAGTATATCAAATACTTAGGTATATCTATAGGATGTATAATACTATTTAGAGTATCTTCTACTTTATCAGTTGTGTTTGAAAACCTAACTGAATCATTAAAATTTATAAATCCCAAATACTAGAATCAATTGAATTGGTATCAACCAAATCAAATTTTATTAAGTGACTTTCTCTAAGTAACTTTCTTTAAGAACAATGTAGTTCTATATGCATGTAGATATTAATCAAGGAGAGCACACAAATGGTCAAGAATGTATTACGTAACTGAACTACTGGAGATCAACAATAACACATCGAACGAGAATAAACATGTTCTTATTATCTACAATTTCTGTTTTCCTCCAATCAAAGTATTCTTCTCTCTTTGTCTTGCCAAAGAAAAAGTGAATTAATCTGCCGAAAGCATCCCTCTCTTGACTATTAATATATCAAACAACTCCACTCATTCATTCAATGCCTGGAAGTTATGGTAGACTCTACTATCGAAGTTTGCTGGCTCTCCAAATAAAGTAGAAACTGTTCTCTAAATATGGAACTCATATTCTTTACTACGTTTATGAGATTTTTCACTGATTATGCGATCAGATTCTGAATATGTTAACCACACAATTCAATGAAATACTCCTCGATAACTTGAAAGAGAAATTATGAAATCAATCAGCGTTAATTCCATACTTGTCATATATCATCGACGTCGCTATTCCTTTAAATACTGAACAAAACATCTTCTAATCTGCTAAATGAAAGGAACAAGAACTGGGTATTGTTCCTACCAACGTGATTATAGCGTTATACTCAAGCTTTAGCAATCTAAGAAAAAAGCAAGTTTTCCACTTAAATTAATGGAACTAACTTATAAGGAATTACATTCAAGGCACTATAAAATACCTTCAAGGCAGTATAAAATACCTTCAAGTCACTATAAAATACCTTCAAGGCACTATAAAATACCTTCAAGGCACTATAAAATACATTCAAGGCACTATAAAATACATTAAAAGCACTATAAAATACCTTCAAGGCACTATAAAATACATTAAAAGCATTATAAAATACATTAAAAGCACTAAAAAATACATTAAAAGCACTATAAAATACATTAAAAGCACTATAAAATACATTCAAGGCACTATAAAATACATTCAAGGCACTATAAAATACATTAAAAGCATTATAAAATACATTAAAAGCACTAAAAAATACATTAAAAGCACTAAAAAATACATTAAAAGCATTATAAAATACATTCAAAGCACTATAAAATACATTAAAAGCATTATAAAATACATTAAAAGCACTAAAAAATACATTAAAAGCACTATAAAATACATTAAAAGCACTATAAAATACATTCAAGGCACTATAAAATACATTCAAGGCACTATAAAATACATTAAAAGCATTATAAAATACATTAAAAGCACTAAAAAATACATTAAAAGCACTAAAAAATACATTAAAAGCATTATAAAATACATTCAAGGCACTATAAAATACATTCAAGGCACTATAAAATACATTCAAGGCACTATAAAATACATTCAAGGCACTATAAAATACATTCAAGGCACTATCAAATACATTAAAAGCACTATAAAATACATTCAAGGCACTATAAAATACATTAAAAGCATTATAAAATACATTAAAAGCATTATAAAATACATTAAAAGCATTATAAAATACATTCAAAGCACTATAAAATACATTAAAAGCACTATAAAATACATTAAAAGCACTATAAAATACATTCAAGGCACTATAAAATACATTCAAGGCACTATAAAATACATTAAAAGCACTATAAAATACATTAAAAGCACTATAAAATACATTAAAAGCACTATAAGATACATTCAAGGCCTTATTTACTAAGTATTGAAATCAATCATTTGAATTACTTTGATTACTTTTAAATTGTTCATTTTATATATTAGTTATCTCTTTCTAAGCTGCTAGTTAACCTATTTCATACACAATTAATTATTAAAACAACACACCTTTCTGAACCACATACAAATATATATATATATAAATATTTATTTATATATATATATATATATATATATATATATATATATATACATGTATATATATATATATATATATATATATATATATATATATATATATATGTATATATATAAATATTAATATAAGTAAAGTACTTTACAGTAAATTTACAAAGTTAGATTGAACCTTTGTCCTTGAAGTGGTCAGGTAGTTGAAGTTCATTGCTGTCGTAACTGTGCAATGCGGAGATTACTTGAGACATTGAGGAGTAAACAAGACTTCGTTGTCTTGGCGACAAGTCTTCGACTCCATAGATTACTACGCCGTTCACATACTCCATCAGGTAGAAGGAAGTGCCAATGATACTGAGAAAACAGAAAGTGATTGGGATATTTTAATATAAATGTTAATGGTAAATAGTAGTTCTACTTCCTCTAGCCCAACAATAAAAGAGAAAAAATAGACACTCTTATAAAATTGCAAAATCTAGTACAATTACTTACAAATTATCAAACTTAAAAATACATATAAATAAACTGGTAATTTAATTTTAAATTGCATAATTTAATAGATTCTTATTATTTCAAAAATACAATATGACGTATTGATTAAAAAATAATTGAATAAATTTATATAAACTAAGAATTAAAACATTATATAATGTAGTATATATAAGAGATTAGTAACTCTATATTGTCACAGAAATGAATCATGTTAGGCACAGGAACTCTCCTACTTTCGGCGTGGTTTCGAGACAAATCACGAAGCCTAGACATCACCTCAAATTCTCTTTTGATTTGATGTGCACTAGCTAATAACTTACCAACCTGGTGAGTTGTAGGATATTTGGCTGTAATATTTCAATGTATATAGGTATTAAGATAATATAACATTATATCTAGCTTTTATTGGTATATAATGTATTGTTATAGATATAGATAAAATATATCACCCATCATCATATTCTTCAAATAAAAATTAATGGAACTGATATAATACTAATAATAAAATTGATTTTAAAAGCAAGTTTTTTAAGCAATAATAATTTAGGAATATTTAGAAAACTAAATAATAAACCGGTTTCTTTTTAAGAACAAATACCAATTTTCCAAATTCAACATGATAGGTTGGATTAGATTGTCCATTTGTAAAATACTTCAACTTTGGGGGTTCTTCATGAATAATCAAATTAAAATTAATAAATAATTAAAATATAACACATTATTCCTAGACTAGTTTTTAATAATTATATTATAATAATTTATTATATTATTAGATTGATTATATACAAAATTAAAATATAATTTTCTAAAGTAATTTTTGTATCTAATTTTTAACCTGTTATATTCAAAGTAAATACTTTATTAAAATAATTCTTTAAGTTATCAATATTTAATAATTTATCTTTGGGCACCCGCGATTGTACAGAATTCATCTAAAATATTAGAATTAAATCATCATAAATATATTCCGATAAATATATATTTAGGGTATATTAAATTTAAAATAATAGAAATAAAGACTTGCAAATAAAATTGGGGCGTGACAAAATTTGTTAATTTTATGATCGGATATATTTATTTTTGTAGATACCAGAAATTCCTTGTAAATTTTATATATTATAGTATGAAATTATATTTACTATCTGTATGATACACCTAAGTATATATGAAATGATATTGATATTGTACACAATAAACTGAATATATTAATATAAAACTTTATATTTACATTTACACAATATAGTTTATAAATATAATTATAGTTAAAAAAAGTAAAGATATATAAAATAAACAATTATTGTTATAGGTCAAATAAATAGAGAAAATATAATAGTATGTATGTATGCTATATATATATATATAATAGAGTGTATATGTATCTATGAATGTATGTAATATAATTATATTATTATTGTTCAACATGAAAAATAGATTTAGTGAATCTAACATTTTAAAAAACGTGTAGTAATATATTGATATTGTAAATACAAAATGTTATCTTTTTATATTAGATATCAAAGTACGACATTGTATAAATGTCTGTGACCTGACTTCTGTTTTGTAAATATACCTTAATTTATAAGTTATATTGAATTATTTATAGTTCTGATTCATATCGGTTTCAGCATGTCAATCATATTTCTAACATTCCTATTTAAGTTTCATTATTCAACTCTTGCATAATTTAATATATCTATATATAATTTTTTATAGACATACTTATTATTATTATTAAATCCTATTTCTCGAGATTAGAGTATATCATTCATTACCTCTGAGATTAAGGTTTTTAAACGGCAACAATCTTGTCTCAAAATGCAGACCTGTTCCATAAATATGCAATCTGGTCCCTAATCTATGGCCTCATTTTGAGATAGGACCAAAAGTAGTCCCAAATATTCGAAAAAACGGTCGTACTCTTTAACAGTGTAAATACAAATCTGGTTCATTTTAAGTACATTCTCCAAAGATACTAATGATAAAAGTTAAAACATTCACTTTAAAGCATATTAAAAGCCGATAAAGCATATTAAAAACTTTACATCAAATGAAACAATATCACTTATAGAAAGCTGGCATGAGCTGATAGAGAATAGATTAGACAAAAAGTCTAAATTAAAATCTATTGCTATGCTCGTGTTAGCAGAACACAGAAAAAAAGGATATGAAAGATCTGTTAATCAAATAAAAATAAAACAATTGAAATGGGATTTTAAAAAAGTTAGTAAATACAACATTTGCTGAGTTTTTAGCCTAAATATAAAATATTCATACAATTAATATAAACACAAATAATTTAAATAATTATTCACTAATCATTTTAAAATACTAAATATAATATTATTTTATTTTATATCAAAAATTATAAATATTATTCATTTATTAAAAAAATGTATTAACATGATTTAGAATATGGATATTTATGGATGCTATTAATTTATTAATGATATTTATAAATGCTATTATTATAAATTCTATTTAATATATTTCTCATACCAATAAAGAGTTATGTAATTTCAATATTAGAGATGCTAGATAATAGCAATACATAACAACAACAATATCAACAATATCAGGGAGGGATAACATGCCCATTTAAGGTTGAATTGGGGTTCCTCAGGGAAAGGCACATAAAGGTCCCTACATATATAATTGATTGTTATTCTTTATAATTATTATATAAATTAAGTATATTATATTGATACACACATTATCCTAGGAGATATTGAAATTACAGATGACATAATAGATTGTTGTTTATTTATCAATAATAAAATTATAAATTATATATTAATTAATTAAATATATAAGTAATATAAATTCTTATTATATAAACCATATATTCTATTAGGTATGATTCATAATTTAAGATTTGTTGTACTCTTTTTAGCTGGTGAAAATAACACTATTCTAGAAGATATTCAAATATCAGCTGATATCATAGACATCACTGGAACAGTCTCCCAAACACCTTCCTCGTCCCATACTCTAATGCCTTTTTCATTTCCCCATCATCTTACTCTCGTAAAAGAATCAATAAAAATGCAGAAATATTTTGTAAATAAAGAAAATGTGGTAGGAATCCAATAGATTAATAATCAAAGAGATAAAAAAGGGAAGACAAAAAATTGAAAATAAATAAATAATAAAATTGGTAAATAAATAAATTTTAATTACATATTATTTATTTACTAATTACATAAAGTTTGATATACACCTCCCCATTTTCATTAATATCTTTGCGATTCAATTGCACCTGATTTTGAATTATTTCCATATTTTCATCCCAGTTGCAATTAAATTCTTCACATAAATTGTGTAAAATGAAACAGGTTTGTATTATTTTATTGTATCATGTTCTCAAATGGGCATAGAAAGGCTTTAAAAGGATTCTTCATCTGCCTTTTAACTTTCCAGATGAACGTTCAATAACCATTTGGTGATGTTGGTGATGATAATTTTGTATTTAATATCTTTTGATTGGGTGTAGCTGTCCCATCGGGGTAAGCTTTCATTAGACAGCTTCTTAATGGTATGCTGGATCACCAACAATATGAGGTGGAACACCTATACCATTTATGTGTTTTCTAAGTTGTAAAATAGTATTATGCTGTTAATCAAATGTAAGAAAATCATATTTAATCATAAAATAATTCTCAATTTCAAAAAAAAGTGATAACAAATATCAAATAAATTTCATGATTCGTCCTTTGAAAATAGCTACGATTGACTGAGAATTGTGATATCATGTATCCTTCCTGGCCAGCCTATAACGACATCTATAAACCTATATGTTCTATACGATGAACCTGTATATTACAATTTATAACAACTATATTAAATTTCTTTTTAAATTCTAGAAACAACAATTGTTTTTCTGTTCATCGATGCTAATATTATAATACTCTCAATATTACTTCAAATCCGCGTTGCAGATAACTTGCATGTTTAGTGAATATTTTCCCTTTCAATTATAATAATCAGCAGTAGATTTACTAGGAGCAATATTTCAATGTGTTTTCCATCAATTGGACCTATGTACAGTCTGTGACCGAAGTGAGAAAATGTATATATGTTATGCTTTTGTCTTTGGGTATCCGGTAACACAATGCATTCCTTGCTCATCTCTTCGTTTAAGGCTTGAAAAAACTGATTAGGATCATTTTAATTGTTGTAATTTAATAATAACAATAACAAATTATATTATAATTACTTATCGTTATTTAAACGTTAATTAATCTTTTGCAGATACATGGAGTATATACACCTGACAAATTTCCGATTGTTGCATTAGTTGCCAATGAATATAGTGCACACCTGAAAAAAATACATATATATTCATAAATAACAATAGAATACAATATATTTGTAATACTAAATACACATAATGGTAAAAATAGTTTCATAAAAATAAACATACACAAATTTAATGTCCACGCAGCTTGGGGCATATTGGTTTTCTGTCGCTCTAGCCTAACATGCAACTTTGAGCTCAATAAAAAATACCTCTTTAGAAACTCTAAAAAGAATTATATATATATATATATATATATTACTTACCAATACTAAATATATATTATATATAAAAAGTAACATTACCTAAATGTTTCTCTAAATCTTTCTTCTGTGAACTCTTCTGCCAAGTCCCAAAATCTATTAGACATTCTGGGAACTTTCCAGAATCCTATGAGATATATATTTATTCGAATAATTAGTAAATTACATATAAATATAGATATAATATAATAAATATTAAGTATAATAAATATATTAAAAATTGCTTAAATATTCATAAAGACAATTATTTGTTTATTTAATAATTATTATATTACTATTAATATATATGCACTTAATAATTTTGTTTTATTATTATAACAAGTATACTTACTTTTATTTGATTGTTCATTGATTAAATACATCATGGTAATTGTGTAATTGTTTTCGTTTATTTTATTAGCATTTCTAATGATTCCATTTCTGTCATTATTTCAGTTCTTCACAATTCATTAGTATGTGATACATTATTTAATGCAATATTAGTAACAATATTACAGACATACGAATTTTAAATCAAAAAATAAATCAAAAAATGTAAGTTGTTTATATATTTAATTCTATTAGTGGTCAACATAAAAAATATATCAGAAAAAGAAATTTTTTAAAACTCGTACTTTTATTTCTCGTGTAAATACAAAATCTGGTCATTTTATATTTGGTCACAGAGTACGACATTTTTAGAGTAGACCCGGGACAAAATTATTGCCGTGTATAAACGACCTAACTTAAAATTTAAAATTTAAAAATAGTATTGCCAAGAAAGCTTGTATTAAAGTTTCTCATAATTCTAACATAACTCCCACAATTAAAACCTATAATATAGGATGTAGAATAACTATATATATAATAATAAGTATGTATTACTTACCATGTTATATTTTATAATAATAAATTATAATAAATTTATTTTATTCAATTTAAGGGGAGGAGTTAAGAATACCAAACATAGTAAAAACAAAGATTACAAGTATATAACATATTAATATATATATTAGATAATATATTAATATATAATTACAATTAATATATAATTACAATTAATATATAATTACAATTAATATATAATTACAATTAATATATAATTACAATTAATAAATAATACCAATAAGGATTCCGAATAGTTTTACAACATTTTCTATTAGGATCATAACATTATATATAATGTAACATCCAGTATATATTGTGTTACCCTTATTAGATGTAATATCATGTAATGGAACAAATAATGATAATATGCTAGTCATACCGTATAGTTATATCGTATGCAATGTATGGATAAATAATAACATCAATTATGTTAGTATAATAGTTATTAAATAAATTATCTATAAGAAGATATATGTAAATTAGGATTATAATATTTTTTCTAATATAATATTAATATTATGTTGTATTCTAATTGCATTTAAATATTATATTATTTTAAATAATTCTTTCTAAACTATAGGATCTGTATGAAGTATTCTTCCAATTTGAAAAATATGACGGTTATTTAAGAAGTGTATTCATTTAAGAAAAAAAAACTAAACAAGATAATAACTAGACAATTCATAAAATAAAAATTATTGATACAAAAAGTTTAACAAAAAATAAGGTTTTTTTTTATGATAGATAATAAATAGCCTATAGGTTATTTTTTTAAATTAATTATTGGGCAGTTTGATTTCCTTTACTACGACACCTGAACTGGGATGCAATAATTTAGCTGATTTCGCTGATGATGCAGTATAATAACGTATAACGGCGGTATACCTTTTGTATGTTTTTAAAATATCAATACAAAATATGTAATAAATTATATAATACTTCAGTAGGATAATTCATTCGGATTATGATGCAATATGAATATTATCGTTGCATTGTTAGTGTGGGTGCGGGTGTGCTTGCCTAATATGGCAGTTTATAAAATGTTGAATAAGACAATTTTAATATTTAATATATTTCAGACAAATTAATTGAGGCACGTTCAATCTTTAAAATATCTCTTAGAAAATTCTGATATTCAGAACTTAAACTGTTTAACGCATACAAGAAATATTAAAAAGTCATATATTTTGTAAATTACTACAATAAATATAAATGTATACATTTGTCATAAACCAATATAACACTTTGAAAATGAGTAACTAATATTATATAATATGAAGTTTGCATATATATCACTATTGTCATTTAAAATATATAATCAGTTAATTAGTAAACATATATATTATACAAATACACAATAATTATTAAACTAATAATCACATTTAACTATTTTATAAAATAATAGGTTATTTTTGCCTACACCTCTATCTTATTTAAATCCTCCGCCTACTTTAACGAGTTGGAAATATAATAATGAAAATAATGGAGTGACGTCATTGTACCCATTAGTTATTTCATTTGATAATAATCATTATAATGAATATAATATTACATTTCCACAACCAAATCAAAAACACAATTTTTCGACAATTGGTTTTAATTTAAATTATAAAAAATATTTTATAATATTTATAATCTATATATAATCAATATTAAATAATCATAATATTAGATGAAAAACTATATCTTATTTTAAAGAATCAAGAAATGAATAATACGTACTTCAGTAATGAAGTTACAAATTTAAAAGAAAAATATCTAAGATGGCTATTATATTTCTAGTTTGTATTATGTTATATAATATACTATAATTAGTAGTTACAAATTAAATAAAGATGTATACATATGTATACATATATACACTATAAGGCTACATAAAATCTCTGACTTGTTATTTTATCTTTATTATACTACTAAATTTAACGATACTATTCCTACATTTAAGCTATGCCTACACAAAAATTAACCTCTATTAATCTATATTAACCCTTTTTCCAGCGGTAGTTTTTTGCATCACGCTGGTATGAATCACTATATTTACGTGTTTTTAATTTTTTTTACTACGGTCAATAAAATTGCTTATAACTCGGTAAATATTAATATAATGAATATAAAAGTATCAATAATATTAAATAAAACATAAATATACATATCATTGTATATTTTATAATTAAAAATAATAAATTTCAGGTATATCAAAAGTATGTAAAAAAAAAATTTAATTATCTGGTTTCATTTACATAATATTATTTTACTAATATTTATATTCAATTAAAGTATATACATATCTCATAAAAGTAGTAGATAATATAATAATCTTTACAGTAGTTTTTAAATTATATTAAAATAATAAATATAGCAAAAGTTATGTTATATAAACGGCACCGTATATTACGTCCGATTTACGATTAAATTTGTAAAAATATTACTTTCTAAATTTATTATTGAATTGAATTGAATTGAAAAGTTTATTTATACACAAAATAACAAATAACAAATATGTTCTCATTTGTGTTTTAAAGAGAATAAAATAATATTAAATGATAAAATAAAATCAGATATAATCAGATAGAGGACTCTGACATTCGGGCAGATACATATGTGATCGGAGTAGTCATAGAACATCCGCACAAGATCAATCCAAGATCTCATGTTGAGCATAGTAGATGATTTTTAACGGCCTTCTTAAATGTTTTGATGGAATTACATCTTCGCAAATGTAGAGGAAGGTTGTTCCATAAAACTGGCGCTGAAACACTAAATCTTCTTTTACTATGGGTATCAAGATTAAATTTTTGATTTGATAGTAGCAGACTGTTACTAGATCTTAATCGGCGGGTATTTTCCTTTAGTTTAATAATATCATAAAGGTAGCGCGGCTGTTTAGCGTTTAGGGCAGTATATGTTAAACATAGTATTCTATACGCTGAATAATTTCTCATTTCAAGCTATCCTAGTGATGTTAAACATTCGGTAATACTATTATGGTCTTTTCGCTTAAAACCATATATCATTCTTACTATAATTCTTAATATACGATCTAAATAATTTATTCTAGATTTAGTTATACCATAATATATAGAATTACAATAGTTTAAATGCGATATAATATAAGACTGAGAGATCATTTTTAAATTATGAAATGACATTAATTTTCTTATTTTTTTGACCTTACTAAAATAATAAAATGCTTTTTTAGCAGTAAATCGTAAGTGGTTATCTAAAAGCATATGTTCGTCTTTAATGATACCCATACATTTTACGGTCTTAGAAGGTTCAACAATTAAATTATCAATTAAATATATAGGAAATTTATTTTGTGTTAAATTTTTTGAAATGTTAATCAGTTGTGTCTTGTCGATATTTAGTAGTAAATTGTTATTGATTAACCAGTTGCGTATATTATTAGTGCAATTAATGAGTGATGAGTTATCATTGTTTTTCAGTGGTAAAATCAGGTAACTCTCTTTAAAATTTTCTAAAATTTCTAAAAGATTTATTAACTCTCTTTTAAAATATTTTAATACATAAATTGTTTATTAATATTTTTACGAATTAATGAATATACATTCAAATAAAATAATATATATCTCAAAACCATAGTAAGCAAGTTCGGCATATAATACATTAATATTCATAAACTTTTTTTTTTGTATAATTAAGAACATTGTATGTTTGATAACTTAAAATTGAATGGATACTAATGATACTAATGAAACAATATAAATGATTGAATATTTACTAAACTTATTGCTGAAATATGGTTTACATAATGATTGTGGAGACGTATCAGATAGTTCAAACTAAATTAAGATGTACTAAACAACTTAAAATTATACTTAGCTAGTTTTTTTAAAATTGAATGAAATAAAAATATCCATATTTTTAAGATATATTTAAGAGATTAGTAGATGTATATTTAATAAATTAAATATAATTATTAATAATTATTATATAATCATAGTTATTCTTATAAATACATCATTATCAAAGTAACTATCATTTTTAATAAAGTACATTTCATTTTCTGACCTCTGTAATATTATTCTAATGTTGAATCTTTTATATAATACAGTATTTGCAGATAATAAATTATTATAAAAAATGGTAAATCTCATTTAATATATTATAATTATTCATGTTTAATATTTAAAGTTCGAAATATATTATTAATATTTGAATTTTTATCTAGGTACGCCTATAACTCGTATTGAAACGCCCACATTTTATTTATATAACCTCATTTTAATAAATATTATAAAAAAAATGAATTATAAAGTATATTGAATATCACTAGTATTATTACTAGATGAAAAAAATTAAATGGTAGTTTAGTATTATAAAATAATTTATTTATAAATGTATACAATGAAATGAGATTATGTCATTTGAAACGATCCTCTTTGCACATCAACCCATTTTGCACATGATACAACCTATAAGAGAATTATTAACACCATTAAGTTTTTTAATTTTAATGTTTATTTATATGATTTTCATGTTGATATTTATCATATTGAGATCTAACATCAGATAATTGAACTTTATTTTATTCGGAGTGATGTAAATATACACGATATATATTTTTTAAGTGGGATTTAGCTTCTTATTTTTATAAATGTTATATATAAGGCTGCATATATAGCCTTATGATACACATATAAAGCAATATTTGATACGTATATGATTATTTTGAATTCATTAAACAGTATACGATAATATAAAATACCCTATTTTCAATGCTATAATTATATGAAAGTGGTTTCAACTACTTTCACAGCAACCCATTTTTCACATGAAATTGGTAAACTCCTTCAGAATGTTAGATTATATATTATATTAGCATATATATTCAATATTACACAAAGAAAATTAAAACAATCCGGGTATGTTTATTGAGTATTCAAAATAGATATGAGCTCATATCCATCTAGAATACTAATAGTACTATCCAATATGACCTTGGTAACGAGGTAACCATGGGTACTACTGTCGTGTACAATTTGGCATGATATGTAATTTGGTCATAGATTTCTATTTGGTGTATATAAATCTATATGAATTTGACACATTTACACATTGACTGCGAGATTATTTCAACTTTCAAAAACTACAATATAAATTATTAAATATCTTGAAAGTTAATGAAATTGCTTTATGATGATGTAATAATATACATATAATTAATTTGTAACTTTTAAAGGTTAAAATAAGATATAGGTACTTAAAATGTATTATAGGTACTTAAAATAGTACTCATGTCTACTTAATAAAATAATTTTTAATTTCAATATTCATGCTGGCAATTAGGTGTAAATAAACACGCCCAGTAGGCGTCCCAAGCATATATTTCTATTTACCTAGATAACATTATTTATATATCAATTATATAATTAACAACTATTTTATTTCATGTAAACATATTATTCATTTGCATATATAATTATTTATATATATATAGATTTCCCAAGAATGAAACATTAAAAAAGAAATGGATAATAAACATGAAGCGGTTAGAGAAAAATATTGAAACAAAGCTTGTTCCTGGTCCAGCAGCAACAATGTGTTCTTTACATTACGAAGAAGAATATATATATAGATGTGGAAAATTTATTACTTTAAGAGATGGTGCGATACCATCAACAGTAAGGTTTGTTTTGATATTTCATTATTATATTTGGTATCATATCTGTCAAGAAATTATTTAACACAGTAATACTTATATAATTTATAGACTCAAAAAAGGAAACCTCCAGCATAAAGATATACTGAGTTAGCTTATGATACCGAGCTACCTCAAAAGAAAGTGTGTATTACGCCGATATATTTGGAATTGTTTTGTCATGACCATGGTTATGCAATTAATATTGATTTGGCACTGGTTGACTATGAAAATTGCAAAAATGTAGTCTCAGATAAATCAAAGGAAATCAAAAATCTCCAAATGAAGGTAATAATTGATTTATTAAGATGATGATTTTTTTATTAGTGTGAATATAATTGTTGTCAGATAAAATGGCAAACAATTAGAATTGAAACACTGCAATCTATAACTGAGGATCTAAGGAATACAAATTTGATAACAAATACAGCAACAGAAATACTGAAAGCATATTTACTGGTTATTTATAGTTCAATTAAAATCATTATCTTATATGTATGTAAGATTACAATTTAATTAAACTGTTTGACCTTAAGTATATTTTTATATATTATTATAGGTATACCAAAAAGTATCTTTAATAGAATAATTAAGGGACAATGAATTACTAGTACATTTTGCCAATAACTAAGTTCTTTTGCCATGACATTAGAAGTAAATAGAATATTTATATTTTTAATTTGATTGATAACATTTATCATTTAATAATTAATATAGCTATAAATCATATTTATTTATTTAGTTTATTCTGGAAAGGCATATGATTATGTTAGAGAAAATTTCAATTTAGATTTGCCACCACCTTCGCCACCACCATCACCACCACCCACAATAAGGAAATGGTATTCAACATTATATGCTTATCCAGGATGTACAGTATATTAAATGTATACATTTATGTATTAATGGTAATATATAATATTTATAATAATCTTATATATTTACAGGAATATTCTTTTAGGCTATTGAGAGAGAAATCACAAATTGAAACTCTTTATGTATTTTTATTGTTAGATGAAATGGCCATAAAGAGTCAGCTATTTTGGGATGGAAATCTAAATAAATTTGCCGAATAGGTTGATATCGGAGTAGATTCCTGTTAGGAGATACATTTATATTATTTGTAGCTATATCTATGCAAAAGTAAAGTTTATAAAATATCATTATTATTAATATCAGGTTTAAAGGATGATGAAAATATGACAAAGGAAGTACTGGTTCTAATGGTAGTAAGTCTGACATCTTCGTGGAAACTACCCATTGCAAATTTTATGATTGTAGATCATTTAAAAAGTATATGTACAAAACTGTATACAAAATCAATTTATTAATGATATACATGTTTTTTTAGTTCAGAAAAGCTAATTTATTACAACAAGCTATTCTAAGGATATATCATACAAACGTAGAAGTTCTTATTGTAACATTTGATGGACCAGCAAGTCATATTTCAATGACGAACGAAATTGGAGGAACTATGAGCTTTCCACAACTAAATCCATTTTTCATCCATTCAGAACCAATTATAATATTACTCTCCTATTAGATCTTTGTCATATGTTGAAGTTAATTAGAGGAACCCTGTTTACAAATAAATACATTACAAATGGAAACGGTTTAATAATTAACCTAATAAACAATATTCTAATTTATAATACAATATCAAGCATTATAGGGCAAATGATAAGCTGGAAATATTTTGATTTACTCCATCAGTATCAAAAGGAAAATGTATTACATCTTGCAAATAAATTAACCGATCAGCATATTAATTTTAAATCACAAGTGAAATTAAATGTAATTCATAATATATTGATATATATAATATTAATAAAAGATCATATTTTTAGGTTAAACTAGCAGCTCAATTATTTAGCTAAAGTGTAGCTGATGCGTTAAAATATGTGAAATATGTTATCAAACATTCCCTAATTATTGCGAAATACATCGAATATTCGACTCGAAAGACATTTTCATAAGCCCAATTTGTAGGTTTCTAATAAGAAATATATTTTCTATCATATACCTAAGATACATGTCTACCAAATTATTTATATATTCATTTATTCATCATATATATATATATATATATATATATATATATATATATATATACATACATACATACCTTCATATATATCGTGTATTGTCTATGTCCAATACGATTATAATTAATAATAGACTGGTTCTCCGATTTCTTCTTTACATATTATTATCTTTACATATTCGAAATCAAGTTCACATAGAAAAGAAAATCATTTTGAAATACACACCTTCAATATATATATTATCCGAACCCATAATGTATGCTTTGATTTTTTTTATATATTACATAATATTTCGTAATACGTTGACAACATACACATATAATTAGTTAATTTATTAAATATTCTAGTACCTATCCTCACCCTTGCCTATACCTCACCATTCTATATTTCCAACATTTTAGATACAACTTTGCAATTTAATTATAATCCGATATAACATTTATATATATCCAACTTTTATAAATTCCAAATATTATATATAATTATGGTTAATACATTAATATATTGCTGAATGTAAATGTATATTATATTAATAAGTTGAATAGCTATATTAACTATTTATGAAGATATCGTTTGTAGATTCTTCATTTAGCCCTAATTCAAACTCTGAAATTCCTAATAATATCTCCTGCCATTAATACTCACTAAGTAAACATTACCACCACTCTTTTCTTAATTTATTAGGTAAATATATAAATTAGAGTAGGCTATATTATATTTAAGTATAATATATTAAATTATTAAATATTAGAGTATTTAATATTATAATTCAGTATATTAGAGTAATGTATATTTTAGTACGATATTATAAATATACTCTTATAGCATCCAATATGTTCAGATACAATACAACTCATCACAACAAAACTCCATTAATATGTGCTGATAAGTAAATGTATTAATAATAATATAGTTATAATATAATGATTTATCATTATAATGATCAATAACAATTAATGTTTTTATAATTGGTAGTTTCAAATGATTTCATAATGCATTGTATTATATTATTTTGTATTTGTAGATCAAATTCATTTAATATCTGCACTATGTTAATTTATATTTATCAAATATTTATACCATATTTAAGCTATTTTATTAATATAATATTTTAAATATAATACGATGTATAAAAAACCACAGTACAGAAACTACAATAGTATCTATATTTGATAATATATATAATGCGATAGATGAGGGAAATAAAGTTCAACTTGTGTTATTAGATATGTCAGCAGCATTTGATACTATCTCTCATGAGATTTTATTGGATAGATTAGAGGAAATAGGTATAGCTAATAAGGCACTAGACTTACTGAAATCTTATATTACAAATAGAACGTATCGAACATTGATAAATGATATACAATCAGACGAATTCCAACTAAAATATGGAGTTCCACAAGGTTCCGTACTTGGACCATTATTATTTTTAATTTATTTACGTCCATTATCTCTATTAATTTCTAAATTTCCCCAAATTAAATTCAACATATTTGCCGACGATATTATAATTGACCTGATTCTACCACTGAAAAACAATGATAACTCATCTCTCATTAATTGCACTAATAATATATGCAACTGGCTAATCAATAACAATTTACTACTAAATATCGACAAGACACAACTGATTAACATTTCAACTGATTAACATCACCGTAACATGTCTGGATGTCATTATAGACGAACATATGCTTTTAGATAACCACTTACGATTTACTGCTAAAAAAGCATTTTATTATTTTAGTAAGTTCAAAAAAATAAGAAAATTAATGTCATTTCATAATTTAAAAATGATCTCTCAGTCTTATATTATATCGCATTTAAACTATTGTAATTCTATATATTATGGTATAACTAAATCTAGAATAAATTATTTAGATCGTATATTAAGAATTATAGTAAGAATGATATATGGTTTTAAGCGAAAAGACCATAATAGTATTACCGAATGTTTAACATCACTAGGATGGCTTGAAATGAGAAATTATTCAGCGTATAGAATACTATGTTTAACATATACTGCCCTAAACGCTAAACAGCCGCGCTACCTTTATGATATTATTAAACTAAAGGAAAATACTCGCCGATTAAGATCTAGTAACAGTCTGCTACTATCAATTCAAAAATTATTACAAATAGAACGTATCGAACATTGATAAATG
>OZ038315.1:33846093-33869689 GCA_964035775.1 Osedax frankpressi
AAAATAATATTCATAAATTTCTTTTCGTACATTGAAAAATCACAATCTTTTGAATTTAGGAGATCTGTAAATTCATCATATTCTCTAAATATCGTTAAAGCATTACTTAATATTTGGCAAATACTATTATTTCTTTTTGTATTAGGTAAATTGATACAATTTGATATGCTACTATTTTGAGTTATATCTAAAATCCAAATGTTTTCTATTCTGAAATAAAAAATGTAAGTATTGATTAATAATATAATAATGTATATAAAAAATTAAAAATTTTTTAAATATTTATTATAAAATTAATATAATTGTTAATGTAATTTATTTATGAATACATGAAGATTAAATTGATACTATTTCTTGTCCATAATAACTTATAATATTATCTATTTACCTTTTAATTAATTTAAGACGTCATTAATATGTTAGTATTTATATTTAATAATAGTTTAATAATCTTTCAATATATACTAGGAAGGTATTATATATTTAGCTGTAAAATATCATTGTAGTAATCTTATAATTATCAAATATTTTATACAAAATAATTTCATATATTTAATGAATAATTATTTTCTTCGCAAATAAATTTCTATTATAAATTGAGCAGTATTTTCAATTTTGAAGTAATTTTATTTATTAGATTTAAATCATATATCTATTAATTAAAATGTAAATATTGCAATTACTCCATATTCAATACCCATTGACTTATGTATTATATACTAATCAATTTTCAATTTGTTTCATTTTTATTAATTAAAAACTGTCCATAACTTAAATTTGTACAAAAAAAATGATTAATATTCAAAATAATTATTGGTATTTAAATTTTCAATATATTTAGTCATTTATTCATAACATATATTTAATTAAATTATATTAAATAAGCTATATATACCTGATTTATATTATTAATTAATACAATTTAATATAATTTAATCGATATGTGTATTTGTAATGTATTTAGTTTAATGAATGTATATCTTGTCTATGTAATGCTATTCAATTACAATAATTAATAATAAAACATTGTAAATAAATCTAATATTACTTGCTTCTTTCAATATAATAATAAATTGTAATGGTAAATGTAATTTAACAACTAATATTTTAAGAATTAAATAAATTTAATATTTAAATTAAAAATATTAAAAAATGTAATATCCATGGAAAATAATTAATAAAATTGTATTATTCTCTATAAAATAAATATTAATTAATATTAATAAGACAATACTTATATTATGCCAAACAACTAAATAGTTTAAAAATAAATGTATAACTGTATTTAAATATTACGAACCCAGTTGATGTATCGCAGGTTGATGTTCGAATTAATATTTCATAAGACGGATTTTGTATTATAAAGTTCAATCTAGATATAAATTTTTTTTTCCTTTTATTTTTTATAGTTTTACCCAATATCAACGTAAATTTCTCTTTTATATCTATAACAAAAAATAGAGGAACCTTTATTATAAATAATATAATATAAGTCAACAAAATTAATATTATTTAATATATTTCATTATTTTTATTCTTGCATTATATTCACAAATAAAATATAAAATAAATGCTCTTCACAAATATTAAAATTAACAAAATTAAATTGATTTATTTTAATTAAATTTATAATTATTGATAATGATATTTATTTTAAAAACCTATAAAATGTAATAATATATATAAAGTTGTATTATGAAGAGTATATAAACGATGGTGATTAGATGGTGAGAATCATATTATAGTTAATATAGATGTATTTGACTAATGATATATCTCCAAATGAAGTCGTCTTTGAATAATAAAAATATCAATATATCAAATACCAAAATACCAATCAATATATTGTATTATAATTTATATTTTAACATAATCAAATTCTGTAAGTAATAAATATGTATCATAAAACATATTAGAATATTTCACATGAATATTTCATATACAAAAACAAAATATAATCTAAAGTTTTATTTTATTATTTAATTGGTGTCTACATTAATTTGTAAATTATTATCCACTAAATAAATATAAATTATTTAAATTTTCAGGTTATAATTGATATTCAAGACATTATTTTATAATAATGATAACAAAAGAATGTTATTATTTTATTTCTATGAATAATTGTAAAGACGTAAATATTATTTATACACGATAAATAACTCATTGTTATTAATATTCTGTAATCACACTATCAATTTTATTCAAAATTTTAATACATCGATAATATATTTTATTGATACATTATTTAAACATTATTCATGAAATAATATTTAACAACATTAAATTATAAAGTAATTAATTTCACAATATATATTCTGATATTTATTATACACTTATAGAAAAAAGGGTTTTCTATGAGTCGATTTTTTCTAGAAAACTCTTTCAATTTTCAAAAGGGTTTTCAAGGGTTTTAATCGAAATTAAAACCCTCTAACATCTGTAAAGGGTTTTCCAACTAATTCATTATTGAAATAATATTTTACATTAAATATATATATATATATATATATATATATATATGAATTCTTTTTCATGCAGTTGACTAGTAATATAATCCTGAATTACTCTTTATTAATTTTATTGTTATAAAATATATGCTATCAAAAAATGAAATATTGTTTTTATACCAATAAAATGTATTTATAAGTATATGTGTAATTGTTGTATTAACAACACTGTAAAAAATATGGTACAGATGGGCCAATTTTTAGGGTACGAAAGACACAACAACGCTTGATATTTTTATTGTACTCTAATTAGGGTATATGATTAAATAATCTATTAGGGTATTAATGATTCATTTCTAGGGTACACCATTACTATATTTTAGAGCAAGAAGTTCGAAAATGCACAATTGTTTTGTTTACTCTAATATTATATGCATTGTGTACGTTAAGAATACGCAAATGTATATAATAAATATATTTAAATAATTACAACTATAATTGGAATAAACTACAAGTATTGTCATATACAATTTTGGAACCTATGCAATTTAGGAACTTTCACAAATAGTAAGATATTTTAAAGTTTCCAACCATATGGGTTTTCAATATTAATATACACATTTTAAATTATCTTAAAATTATTATAAATTAGTATATTTAATTAGTAAATGTATATATAAATTCTTTCATAGTTTTTATAAGCACATCAAAAGACATAATATTTAATATATTATCTATTATACCGAATAATATAAATTCAATTTTAATAAGTTCTAGTGATCACTCAAGTTGTTTATAAACATGTCAATAATCAAAATATAAACACTGTAATTTAAAATATAACATTTTGATTAATTGAATATAATAATTAATTTAATAGTAGCTACTATTAAATAATTTTATTATAAATTAGCATGTTAAACAAAAATTGACTATAGCGCATTGCTACCATATTTGTATTATCATAACTTAATAATATTGTTGAAATATATTATTAAATTTCAAATATATCGGAATTCCCTATGTACACGCCTATGTATAGGAGACAGTATACAACACCTTTATTTTTATAATCGATATTTACATTTCGTTAAACGTTTTAATAAGTAATTAAATATTAATGAATCATGCCGAATCTTGAAAAATGGTCGTATAATGCAACCGATGAAACAATTGTATTTTATTTATCTGTCATATATAACAATGAAATTTATTTTAATTAAATATTATTTAATAAATTTATTATTAATCAAACTACAATATGGATCTCAGGAATATGGATGATAGTAATGTATGTGTTCTAATGAAATTATTACAACTCAACTACCCACATTCACAACCTTTTATTGGCATTTTCTATATTTACTTACTATTTTAAAATGTATTAAAAACTAATGCTATTATCGAGAACTGACAATATGCGTCACTATCTCAAATTCCTCTTGATAGTGTTTGTGTTAAAGTTGGCAGAAGTTGGTGAAAAATGTTTAAATAATTAAAAATTAATTACTTACAATCAAAATGTTAACACATAGTAGTTCAGTCAATTGTTATTTAACAAATTACATAAGAATAATTATAAATTTGATTATTAAAAAAAATTCTATGCTTTTCAAAAAATGTTGATAATAATTTTGGAAAAAAAATATATTTAATTTTTTTTATATATTTAATTTGATTTACATGTAACATATGCATATGTAACATACGCATTACATATGTACAATCAATTTCAAGGATATACATTTATAAGGAATATGAAAAATATATATCTTTTTTTTAAATAATTTTCCTATCTTTTTACATGTTAATTTTTCACATGGGTTGTATTATTATTATGTATACCAATATTGCACGAAATTAAAAAAAATGTTTGGTCATTAAAAATAACCAAATGTTCATGTATAGAAAAACGCAGATGTATCCGTCATAAAACATACATATATCACCACCCCTAGCGTGTGTTGTGTAAAAAAGTACGTGTGCTGTTTATTGTGAAGTTTGTAACATTCATTGATCCAACATATAACTAATGTATTAGTATTACATATAGTATTACGTTATATATGTGATGATTAATGACATATTACTTATTATATTAAACAATAGTTATATTAGATATAATACAATAAATCCTGTATTATAAAGTTAATTTATATATAAAGTATACATATAAGTATACTTAATAAATAGATAGTTATTATAGTATATAATTTTATATATTACTATAATAATTTTAATAATATTAATAATAATTAATAACTAAGGCTCTCCTCTAGTAGATAGTATATAAGGGAGAACACACACCTTTCCCTCTCCATCTCCATCTCCCACTCTCTCTTCCTATTCCTCTTCTTCTTCCTCTACTTCTACATCTTCCCTACTCTACTCCCACTCATTATTCAACTCGATCCACTCCCCCACTCCATCCCCTCTTCCACTACCTACCCTCTACATATTATTCTACTACTCTAGCCATCTCTCCAAATTTGATTACTTATAATAAAGTTCAAGAGTATTGTAGTTAATATTGGGTATAGGTTATATTCCTATACTTGATGTTATATTCATTGTTAATTGAATTTTTGTTATGTATTTATTGTTCTATAAATAGATTAATATGATTAATATGATATAGTTAATAATTAATATTTAATAAAGTATAATATAAATCATGTAATTGATAATATAATGCATTTCAATAAATTATAATATAAAATAATATCTACATATTTTCAATGTGTATAAAAATAATTATTTAATAATATAAAAAAAATACAAATATGAATATACTTTAACTGCAATTAATATCGAGATAATTGAGATAACGTAATCATATCTAATTACAAATTAAATTTATAAAAAAACTTATGAGATTATTACAATAAGAAACGTGCATATATTTATCCCACTAATATAATTTGAAGATTAAAATCCCATTATCCTACCGAGGCGAGCTCCGCGAGCCGGTCCGATCCGATAGTAAAAATTGCGCGAAACGCCCTAAAATTAACGGGCGCTTAAAAAAACTCCGATTTAAGGGTAGGGACGAAAATCGCGTTCCTACTTGAAAATGTCTTTAGAGTCGAAAATTCCGGGTATCGCGTAATCGTCGCCACTTCTTTGCATTATGGGTAAAGCTCCGAAAAGTTTCTAAACTACGAAATACCGAACGAATTTTCGGTTAATCGAATAATCGACTTATACGTATAGCGGGGAAAACGTTCGAGTATTTCCAGGATCGAAAAAATCCTCGAATAAGCGTAATGGAAGATACGTTTTTCGCGTTTTAGAGAGAAAAAAATTAATTTTTAAAATTTAATTTTCGGTCATTTCTAAAAATTCCAAAAACCATCTCTTAGACGAATTAAAAGTATTTCAAGCGCCGATATATTTCTCCGAATCGTTTTTCGGGAATAGATTCGGCAATCTCCTAGGGTAATCTCGAAATCGAAAAATAGCGAAATAAATCGATTTTAGAAAATCGCCGAAAAATAAAATTTTCAAATTATTTTCCGTTTTTAAAACGCTTTAATCCCAAACATTTTTAATAACTACTGCGATTTCGAAGTTTCCGTTTATTTTAAAAGTATCGGATACATTATTACCGTCACCCATCAATCAACGTATTCCCAACGATTTCTTATTAACGAAGAAATTATTAGATAGTATATATAAAAAATTTAAATAGGATTTATAACAAATTTCGATACGTAAATATTCAATTATACGCCGAATATATATATATATATATATATATATATATATATATATATATTCGGTCTAACGAATTCAAGACGTTAAATTGTAATATGCCGCGTATGGACATCGTATTTTATAGCTAGGTAAATGTTAGAATTTAACAATTCAACTCGCTAAATTTTAAAAGTGTATACCCTACCGTATACGCGTTGATTCGATATTATGCTATTAAAGAGATAAGCGAATCTGACCCGAAGCATGTAGAAAATATAAACTGTATTAACCCCGACATAAAATATAAATTAAGTATTCTAAAATACGGTTTTCGAATAAAATTCAGATATTTATCATTTTTGCCCTCGATCCGAGGATAAATATAATAGCATCTAAAAAAGTTGGAAAAATCGAATATTAGGTATAAATTAAGTATTCGAAATTTTCTATAGCCTCGATATTACACCGAAAGTTTAGCAAATTTTCGTAGATACGGGTACTGGCTACGACTTAGAATCTCTATATTTTAAGATTTAGTTTCGATTATTGCGTTTATACCAATCCCATTAGGCGCGCGTAGCCTATTCTAAGCGCTATTATATACGCGGCTAATATCGTACTCAAGACAGAAATTATCTGTTATTTATGCGTGTTTATTGAATCCTCGCCCCTAAAAAAGAAAGATAGCAATTGCGCATTTTAAAATTTATCGAGTTATAAAAAAAGTATAAAAACGAGTAAAATTAGAATTTTAATTATTTGAAAAAAATTATTTATTTGAAAATTTCAAATTTTCAATAATAATAGGCGTATATAAATCTTATTCTCGATCTAGGTCAAATAATCTAGTATCGCGATGACTCATTTATTTAATGAATCGAATGTATAATATAGATACGTACTTATCTCGATATAGACCTATACGTACATACCATATATAGTTAGTATATTTATATATATATATATATACATATGTATACATATTTATATATTATATTGTTATAATATACTATCGTATATAGATTATATTTTATATATAGCTTTATATTGATTACATTGGTAAATTTAATATACAATATTTAATATACATATACATATATATAAATATTTTAATATTATATAGTTATAATATATATAAAGTATTTATATGTATATATATTATATATACTAACTATATAGATACTAATATTTTTGTTTTATATAGTATATATTGTGTATAGTTTATATTTAATATATAGCTTTGCATAGCTTTATATATCATTCTATTATTAGATTCGAAATTACAACACGTCTTTTAAGATATGTACAGAATTTAATGCACCCGTTGGTTTTTCGGCGATTAAAGTCGACTCGAATGAGATTAATAAAAATTAATAATGGAATCAGAATCCGTACCACGAAATCTATAAAATGTCTATTATCATAATCTATAAAGCGAATATTTCTATTTCTTCAAAAAAAATCATATACTCGACCATGAATTTTTAAAATGTTTCCTCGCACATCGGTTTTCGATTACTCGACTTATTTTATATTTACTTTAGGAATTTAAAACTATAGATAGATAATTGATAAAGCTACAAATCCCTCATATATTTATATTCTATAAATCAGTTTTAGTGCCGTAAATAGTTAGTAAAGTTGAAAAATAACTTTTTTGATTTTTATTTTTTGACCAATTTTATATTTTCTGGTTTAATTAAATTAATTTTGAAATATCTAAAATATCTAAATTCTATGTAATAGCGATTATGTCTTTTAGTTCGATATTAGATTTCATAACTTGCGAGATAATCGATGATGGATTATATATATATTTATATATTTTATAAAATCGAAAACCGAGAATCTCGAGTAATTCGATGATTCACGAATTTCGATGAATCATGCACCGCTCTTAACCTCTATATACGTAAATAAGCATGTATAGGTGATACTGTACTAGCGTAAACTTGAATATGAATTTAAATATATGTACTGTGTATACTGATTCATGATAATAGTATATATTAACTTCACTATAATGCAATACTATAACAATTACTCACAGCATGTATGATATATGAATTTTGGTATTGGGTTTGGTTTTGAATTTGGTTGTGTGGTTTTTTTTAATAAATTAATATAAATTTGACGCCAGTTTAAGTTCATATACTATAATTATAATGTTTGGGTTTATGTTTTTGGTTCGGATTGGGTTTTGGAATTAGTTTTAGGTTTATGTTTGGGTTTTGGTTCTGTGTATGTTTTTTTGTATAAATTAAATAAATATAATATCAGGCTTTGTTCATATACTCTAATTATAGTATTTGTAGTTTGCGTTTATGTTTGTCACGTGGTTTTTTTTGAATATATTAAAATAAATTAGATGAAATGTTATATTTATTCACTACAAGTATACAGTTTGGGTTTATTTTTTGAGGTTAGATTCGTGTTTGGATTAGTTTGGGGTTTTAGTTTGGATTTGAAAAAAAAATTTAATAAATCTAATTCAAGGTTTATATAATTATAATGTTTGTATTTATATTTTTTTGGGTATAGGTTTTGTTTGGATTTAGTTATAGATTCGGGTTTGGTTTTGACAAAATTGTGAGGCTATACATGAACCTTAAAGATCTAAGTATGGCTACCCAACTACACTAATTTATTAAATATATAATGGTTAATGTGTTATATATACTATATATTATATGAGGCAGGGGTTTCTATCAGTGTATGAGTATAGTTCTGAGTGGGTTTTTTTAAAAATAAATTTGAAGCTAGGGTATGTTCTCATCCACATATTTGTAATATATTTAAATATAAATCTATATACACTTATATATACATAACATATTCGATATCGATAATTGTGAATAAAATGCATTAACACTTAGCATATAGAATATATGAACTACATTATGCTGCAATATTATGGTACAATCAAATTTTTAATATATTTTTATTATTTATTTAACTTATTTTTTATGAATTGCTGTCTGCAATGTCATATAATTAAAATAATTAAAGTACTTAAAATTATTAATATATATGTCTACACTTTATATATGCATATAATTATGATATTTTATAATAAAGATAGTAAAACTAATATATATAAATTCATATTTTTATAATAATCAGAAATTATTTATATATATATGATATTTATTATTTATATTCATTAAAACAGATATGATATGATCCAGAATTCTACTAATATTAAGAAAATAAATGATAAGCAATTGTAAAGTAATTGACTATATTGAGAATATATCGAAATTAGGTTTACTATATATTTATATATATATATATATATATATATATATATATATATATATATATTACATATGTATATATAAACAGTTATTTTACTTAAATATAGTATTTTAATCATTATTAATATTATGATAGCAATGTATTTATATATTTAGATATAAAATATTTATAATATATCATATATATAATATATCTATATAATACTTTCAATAATGTAATACCAAATATTATACAATTTTAGATTTTAATAAAATCAGCGATGGTATCTATATTAATATATTTATGTGTGGATGCACAATGTAGATTGACCATTCATTATATAAATAATGGAGGTTAATTTTAATTTGAATATGAAAATACATTCATAATAAACATGTGTATATTTAAATTATTATAACGACTAGTTTTATTGATTGAATGATATTTTTATATTAATATAATAATACATAAATTATTTGATTTATTTCTGAGTTTAGCAATACATTATAATAAAACAGATACACAAATGCAATTCTATACAGGTTATCAAAAATGAGCATTTGAAATGAAGGATATTAACAAATTTTCACAAAGTTATTCATTTTGTTTCTAAATTTTATAATAAATTTGTTCAATTTAATGGATTATTATTTTATTATGTAAGATATTTTAATCTATCAGGGTATAATATGTAATATATATCATAATTATTATTATCTACATTTATTATAATACTTATAATTATATATGTGTATTATATATTATCATTTTAATATTAATTATTATGTTGTATTCAAATCATGTTATTAGTTTTCTTCTTAATAAATATATATATATTATATTTTTTGTAATAATTATATGAAAATTTGTATATATAAATATTATAAACCTTTTTAAATTATCCAGAAAACCATGTTATTTTAAAATTACAAAACGCTTTTACAATGATATTGAATACCATTATGTTTATAAACTAGAAAACCCTATTTTTAAAATATCAAGAAAACCATTGTATCAAATATCTAGAAAACCATTATACAGATATATAGAAAACGCTTTATTTAGATATCCAGAAAACATTAATTCATATCATACATTTAAGTTTACCTCAAGGTTCGTAAAATGTCTATATTATTCTATAATCTATATGAAAGCTCACTCTATCGAATTTCTCCACATTATCAATGGATACATTTATATAATATTTATATTGACATAAATATAATATTAATATTTACATATATAAACAAAATTATAACATTATCACTTCTATCTACCATCTTCGATTTTAATTTAGCTAATCTCAACTGTTTAATACACAAATACTCAATACAAAATAATGAATATAATTGAAGGGCATATGAAAATAAATCTATAATAAATTAAATTTCTATAAGCACTTTTTGAGCATATATTAATATTTTATTTACGATTATGAATTAAATATTGTAAAAGTAGTTTCCTCAAAATATGTTCAAATAATTTAGACAATAAGTGAAGATCATAAATTAAAATAATTTTTTTCTATATATATTATTCTAGACTGATATTTTAAAATATTATTGGATATTTTGGCTTATATGACAAATGACTTGAAATATTATTTTATTATACATTTAATTTATATACTTTTAATTTATAAATTTTAACTGAAATATGCAATCAACTTAATAATGGATAATAATGATATGGGTATATAAATCTACAATAATTAAATATTTCATATTATTTATAGCATGAATTTAGAATAGTATAATTCAGAAAATATAGATATTTATAGAAGTATTATTAGCAATTAGTAGATTTTGTACTAACCATATATCCATCCACCCATCCATTCATATACCCATTCATTCATTTATCCATCCATCAATCCATCCATCCATCCATCCATCCATTGAATTGAATTGAATTGAATTGAAAAGTTTATTTATACACAAAATAACAAATAGATATGTTCTCATTTGTGTTTTAAAGAGAGTAAAATAATATCATAAGTGAATTAAATGATAAAATAAAATCAGATAGAATCAGATAGAGGACTCTGACATTCGGACAGATACATATGTGATCGGAGTAGTCATAGAACATCCGCACAAGATGAATCCAAGATCTCATGTTCAGCATAGTAAATCATTTTTTACTGCCTTCTTAAATGTTTTTATGGAATTACATCTTCGCAAATGTAGAGGAAGGTTGTTCCATAAAACTGGCGCTGAAACACTAAATCTTCTTTTACTATAGGTATCAAGATTAAATTTTTGATTTGATAGTAGCAGACTGTTACTAGATCTTAATCGGCGGGTATTTTCCTTTAGTTTAATAATATCATAAAGGTAGCGCGGCTTTTTAGCGTTTAGGACAGTATATGTTAAACATAGAATTATATACGCTGAATAATTTCTCATTTCAAGCCATCCTAGTGATGTTAAACATTCGGTAATACTATTATGGTCTTTTCGTTTAATACCATATATCATTATTACTATAATTCTTAATATACGATCTAAATAATTAATTTTAGATTTTATTATACCATAATATATAGAATTACAATAGTTTAAATTTGATATAATATAAGATTGATAGATAATTTTTAAATTTATGAAATGAGATTAATTTTCTTATGTTTTTGACCTCAATAAAATTTTTTTAGCAGTAAATCGTAAGTGGTTATCTAACAGCATATGTTTATTAATAATTCTATTCATCCATTCCCCCATCCATCCATCCATCCATCTATACACCCGTGCATCAATTCATCTATCCATATATCTATACATCGATAAATCCATAATATATCTATCATATATTAACATGTCATTTTTGTACAATGTGATCCTTCAAATCGTCCCCTGCAAACACATTTGAATATATTTTTATACAAAATGCAAGTTCCACCATGCATGCATATTTCATGGCAAACTAAATTTACATTCGTTAAAATTAATAATACAGGTATTTAATTTAATTTAATTCTTAATTAATTCAAATAGAAGATATTTTTTTAATTAGCGAATGTGGATATTTATATATCTAAATAATAATCCTATGATATTAGTATTATGTAAAAGTATTAGAAAAAATCGTTATTAATTGGCTTCCCAAATTTAAATAAGTTAAATATTTTAATCCTTTCAATATATATCAATATTAATACATAAACTATAACAAAATTATATAATTATAAATAGTAACAAATCAAGATTAATTTATAAGAAAGTAAAACATATGTGCACCTAGAACATGCTACCATTGTCATTTTACCATCAAATCTAAACCACATTCTTACAATATATTATTAACCTAAATTTTGTTTACAATGTTTACCGGAAAACCATCCTAGTTTACATGAACATGAGTAATTTCCACCGCCGATATCGAAGCATACTCCATTATTTTTGCATATATTTTGTATGTAATTACAAGGGTGTATATTTTCACATATATCACCATAATATCCTTTTAAAGTATTGATTAAAATCATTGTATATACAAAATTATAGTATTATAAATACAAATATAGTATCCCTAATTTTTTTGATAATTAATTTATAACTGTGAAATCTCTAATTAAAGTAAACACATTGTATTTTAATTTGTATTATATAAGGACATAAAATATAAGTATTATATCATATTAAATTAATATGTTTTCATTTCATATATAGTATAATTATATTCATATATCATAATAAATTATAATAAATTATCATAATAAATTATAATTATATTCATAATAAATATAAATATAATAAATAAACAATTGAATTTGACTAATGATATTTTGGTAAGATTAGATTAAATATATCTTAAATTTGTATTAATAATTCAATTATAATCATTATAATCATTATTGTTGATTTATTGTGTTGATTATACAATAAAATTAGACTTTAGAATATTTTATTATTTTAGCATTAGTACAAATACAACCCTGGTCTGAATAAAAATCTAAAATTGATAAATTTTACTATTTTTATGATCTTTTATTTATATGAAATATATATATATATTCACAGTATTCAATTGTGAACAAATAATTAAGTTAACGTGTATTTTTTATATGTTACAAAATACAAGATTGTATTAAAAAAATATTTGTTAACCGAGAATAAAATACACGTGTTAACATGTGTATTTTTTGTGTAATTTTACTAGTGAAAAAAACACACATTAACACAATCTTGTGTTGATTAACACACACAAAATACAGATTAACCCAAGTATTTGTTAACAATTGTTAACTGCGTTAACTATCAATGCAAATTTAAAATCAACTTTATTAATATATTACCTAGCATATACTATATGCTTATTTCAAATGCATAATATTAATTATACAATACATAATTGACAGTTTATAAATATTATAGTAAGCATTACATTTATAATATCAATTTAATAAATTGATTAATAATATGACAGATTTTAAGGTAAATATCTGACACTGCATATTGTCGTGCGCAATTTGTATGGGGTTCATTATCTAGATTAATTTCTTTTTAATTATATGCTAAAAGATAATTATAAAATTAAATTTATATACCAGAAGATTACTAATACTTATTACAGTTATTATGATATATATTAATATATAGTATGATCTATCATACATACCATATAGTTAGCTATTGTATATAAGTATACAATAGCTGATAGTTATTGCGTTATACTACCTAAAATATGATATTCAATATATTCATCCTACACAATATATTCATATCATATAGTCTGGATATATTTATAATAAAATAGATGTATATTTAACTTTTAATTATGATATACATCTATATAGAGGTTAACTTCTGTATAGCCCTTATAAAATTATTATCAATATTAAAAAACCCTATATATTAGAACGTTATTTTTTTCTATATTAAATATCTCAGGAGATAAGGTGTACGGTATTACCTGCTGGTCTGTATTAAGCCTATCTCCACTAGATCAAATTATAACAATATAATATTTTTTTAAAGTTTATACTAATATTTTCTGTAATATAATATTTTTCATATAATTAATATAATTTCATATAATTTCATATTAATATATCTGAAAATCGCAAAATTTGAGATTAATCATAGTAATTATCTTGAGTGCGGAAAAGATTTATATTTGTTCATATATTGTTCTTATAATTAAATATATTAAATATACATTAACATAAATTATAGCGATTTATTATAATATAATTACTAATAATGGTATAACACATATATATGTATAACCGACAAACACTTATATTAACTTGAATATAAGACCGGCATAATTAAACTTATAGATAAATACGATATAAAAAATGCAATTTAATTTTTCATTACCTCGTGAAATTAAAAAATGATATTTTAGTATACGAACTAAGCTAATTATAAAATTCATAAGTGTATCTTATTTTGGATTAGTAACATATAGTAGATTTCTACTTTTTGGTTGAATATTATAATTAATATAATATTAAACTTTTACTGGAAAATATAAAATTATTTGATATTTATTTATACTATTTATTTTTATTTAATAATAGATTAAAAAAAAATTATATATATATATATTCAATATAATTAATATATATATACATATATATATATATATATATATATATATATATATATTACATATTTATTATAAAGTTATTTTTTATTATTCCAGGCACTTATGTATGACCAGGTTTATTACTTTTAAATTATTTATTTATTATTTAGAATTATATTATTGGTTAGTATTTATATTATTGGGTATTTATTAGATTAAAATTAAAGTGTAAATAAATATTGTAAATTTGTTTATTTACATAGCGGCAAGTTTACACTATTATTGTCGTGTGCTATTTTGTCATTTATACAATTTGGTCATTATGACCTCTTTTATTTTCTTTGTAAATATGACGAAAACACTTATTAAAATTATATTAGAATTGATAAAGTTTTATGAATAATTATATAAATCGGGTGTGACTTTATTATGTTTTTCGGTAATATTTAATTGTACATGACAGTATACGTGCATTGTCGAAATTAAGTTGGATTATTAAATTTTATTATTATTGTTTTTAAATGTCACCCGTCTATCAGAGTATTCCCATGATTTGTTATTAGCGAAGAAATAATTAGATTTATAAAAAAATATATAAATATATTACTTTATACCCTTTATTTAGCTAAATGTATTTCATGGGCGTGAAAAAAGAAAAAATAGGCGTGAACTATATAATAAATAATATTTAATTCAAAATAATTACATGTGTTATATATATCTATAATATATATCGATCATAATATGGATAATTATATATTTGATTTAAATAGAATATTATAATTTTAATTTATACTCGAATCAAAGTTGTTTATTAATTGCATATATAAATATAAATCAACTTATAATGAAATAATACTGTGTATGCATAGTTACTAAATATACATTAAACTATAATTATAATACATAGTATGAATGATTATTAGTTGTATTATATGATAACTTATTATACATAAATATGTTATATCAATTTTTATTATAAATCGTTTACTAATAATTAATTATATATGATTATTTTATAATAAAAATCTGGTATATATATTTGTGTGTATATATAAATTGTTTAATTTAAACTTATAATCAATATCAATCCTAAATTCATAGTGACACAAAATTGCAGATGACAAAATTGTACATGACAGTATACGTGCATTGTCGAAATTAAGTTGGATTATTAAATTTTATTATTATTGTTTTTAAACGTCACCCGTCTATCAGAGTATTCCCATGATTTGTTATTAGCGAAGAAATAATTAGATTTATAAAAAAATATATAAATATATAACTTTATACCCTTTATTTATCTAAATGTATCCAATACTATATTGGTTCATTAATATAATACTAACTAGCTAAGAGAGTCTAAACTCCAATATGTACATCATAATAATTGCATCAGGTAGCAATACTCTCACACCTGACCCCAGAATACACAATATATGAAATACACTAGGTTAACATATTATGACACTAACCCCCAGTATATAGAATATATAAACTGATATAGGCTGAAGTATTATGTCATTGCCCAATTTTTTTAAATGATTGTTTATATATTTTTAATAATATTTTTAATTTTTATTGTGTTCTACTTAAAATGTAATAAATCTTTATTATTATTATTAAAATGTATCTCGACACTATATTTCTATATGTATATATATGGCATTGGCAATAGCTAAAACTAACCAAAAACTAAAATTATAAATTATTTTTAAACTTAAATAATAGATTATATTGATTTATATTTATATATACTAAACTTATATTAATAATTAAAATCTATATGCTAAATATGCTAAATATATATTATAATTTACTATATTGTTATTATAATTTGACATAATGCTATATCTATTATAAAAATATAAGTATATAATTTAGCTTAGTAATATTTATTATGAAACATGCAAGGAATTATATGCTCTATCTTATTTTCTTGAGCATTTACGATAAACGTAATTTGGATATATATATATATATATATATATATATATATATTGTATTGTGAATATATAGTTATATGTAGCGATCTGAATAGTTCAGATAAAATAAACTAATGTGTCTATCTTACTCGTAAATTATCAGAAATTATTTCCTTTAACATACTAGCTAACTCAAAGACCAAGTATTACATTTTAATCAAACTGACAATATATTATAACAACTGATTATATATTATGAATTAGAAAAATATTATATAATGATATTTCATTATATACCATATAACCTATCTATCTATCGATATATCGATATATCTATATATATATATATATATATATATATATATATATATATATCTATCTATCTATATATATATATATATATATATATATATATATATATATATATATATATATAATATGTATTAAATACTATTATTTTTATTAATACTACAAACCTTTAGAGCATCTGCATGTGAATTCGTTACTTTCAACTGAAACGCATATTCCATTATGGTTACAAGGTTTGTATATATGACAATAATTTTTCTTTTGCTGACAATTTTTTCCGTAATAATTATCTTTACAAATGCACATAAAAGCATTAATTTTATAAACACACGTTCCTAAATTATATATTGATAATAAAATTATTATAAATATCTATATATTATGCAAACAATAATATAGATCATGAAACATGTTATACAACCAAACTTTCTAATAATTATTCTACATACACGCATACATATATATATATATATATTTGATTGGATTTGATTGTATTTTATTGCAGATTTTGGTAAAATATCGGAGATGATATTTAAACAAAAAATCTTATTGAGATATCGACTCTGGATATTTGAATTATTCCAATGACCAAAATAAAAATAAAATAAATTGAATAAAATTAAATATGTCCTGTTTACTCTATTAAAAATATTAATAGAAATAAATACAAAACAAATATAACACTGTATTAAACTTATATTAAAAATAATGATCATTTACGAATAAAAATAAAATATATATAATTTTTTTAAAAATAAATAAAAGGATTTTAAAAATTATTATCATTATTAAGAGTGTTCCATAAGATTAGTATACTATAATATAATGACTGCATATATATATGAACATGAATTACAAATTATAAAATTGTATTATTAATATCTAAATTTGATATGTATTTTACTAAATATTAAACCTAAATCTATAACCGCTGATATTCATATTTAGGTTATAAGGAAAATATATTATATGAAATAACTTTAACCATGTTATGTTTATTACATTATATTTGTATTAATTAGGCTATATACACATATATATATATATATATATATATATATATATATATATATGTGTGTGTGTGTATGTGTACACATAAAACCTCCGTTAACACAATATGTATGTTCACACAAATTCATTATAGAGCAATAATTTCCTATAAATCCTAAAAAATGCAGATGTTTAATTAAAACATGATTATAATGTATATTGTAAATAATAACAAACGAACTAAATAAATATTTTATTTCACTTTTATTATTAATTATATTCTGTAATATTAAATATTGTAATATAATATATTTTTTAATAACCAGTATTGCATCTACATTTATAACTATTATTGTAATTGATACAATTTCCAGAATTGCAATTTACGTCTATACATTTATCTAAACTATTTTCGCAGTGAATACCGTGTGTCCCATTTAAACAGTTGCATTCATAATAAGTTAAATTAAAAATACATCTGTATAAAAGTCATACATTTTAGAATGTGTAATGCTGGGATATATGCCTTCTATATATCTCTATGAAAATATGTTTATTTTTTATAACCATATAGACTATGATGCAATAGATAACATAAATTAAAGTATTAAAGTTAAATAAAATAAATGTTATCATTATTGAAATGTGTAAGAATTTAAATTATATATTATTAATTATTAAACTATTTTTTATATATTTTTATATATTATATATAATGTAATTTTTTTTATCGCATATACATTTTATTTATTTATCGTATCTATAAACAAACAATTGGGATATTATATTTCCATTGGTTTAAAGCATGCCAGCTGGAATTAGATTTGATTTGACATGGCAACTTTTTTGTAATAAATATTTTAATTTAAATATCAATTTACAAAATTTGTATATATTATAGTTGTGTAAAAAGCTATAATAATATTTAATATAATAAAGCTATAATAATATGTGCATTTAAAATTAATTTCAATTTCAAAGGTTTTAAATTGATACATAAACTTGTTTATGTCAAAATTTGATTATTAATGTAATATAAATACTGTAAAAATAGGATTTACATTTTAAAATAAAAAATATAAATGATTAGATTTGTTATGATAATTTATTATTATATTATCATTCTTTTTATAAATTGATTCATTTCTGTTTATATATTATAATAAAACTAAAAAAAATTATATTTAGTTAAACTATGACTTTTATAAACTAAACTTTTACAAATTTATTATATGTTCGAAATAAACATATATATTTCTTAAAAACAACTTAAACTAATTTAGAATATTACTACATCATAATATATATATACTCGACGAAAATATAAATAGATTATTTTGAAATAAAACAATGTAATTTACATAAAATTAGATATTATATAAATAATAAATGTGTCACTTTAATAGTAGATTATATTTCTTTCAGATAATATATACATAATGTATGATGTGTGTATTATATAAATATTACTTATTACGTACCGACCATTATTGGAGCATGGGTCAGATTCACAAAGATTTATCTTAGATGCGCATATTTTTAGATCGCATTCACAACTATAAACTTCACGAATATAACTTTGTACGCAATATTCATTTACTTTGCATCTATTTTCTTTGCATTCATGTGTGTTGCATTGAGTTTTTATCATGTAATAACCTATTCGACAAAATAGGTACTTTATTATAAATATATACAATACAATGGATAATTTAAATTAACATTATATTATATTCTACAGAATCAATTATTAATTATTTATATTTATATTTTTTAACATATTTATTTAAAATATAATCCACAATATATGAATATGTAAATTTGTAAATATTTGTAAATATAATTAAATTAATTATTCGAATGCTATAAATATAGTAGTGTTTATAATAACTATGGGTATATGCCCTTAATATATATTTGTGTCGAGCTATAATTATGATAATACTTTTCTGGTTTAATAATAACTATTAAATAACATTATTATTAAAACAACACATAAACGTTATAGTTGTGCCAATATGTATATGAAGTATTGGGATATTTTCAAATATAATTACTGTACATTTAAATGTACATCTGCAAGTACAAATATCGAATATTATATTATATTTTTAACAATAATAATAAAAGATAATTTTTAAAATTGGCTTTTTAAATGTTTTCTATAATACAATATATATATATATGTTTTATATATGTTAATCATATGTTAATCATATATCAGGATATTAGCATAGCTTAATCCATACCTTAGATACGTATGATTAATATAAAATAAAACATTAATTCAGATATATATATATATATATATATATATATATATATATATATATATATTTTTTATATAATAGATACGGATGGTCAACTACTGATATAAAATGTAGTTATTTAAAATATTAACTAACTTAAAACCAGAATTATAATTTATTAACAATTACAAATGCATGGTTATTTATTTGATCATTTATATATAAATAGCTATATTAAATATGCAATGATACGTATTTATAACACATACATATTTATGACTATATATTATATCTCAAACCTCTTTTACATGATAAATAACCATTTTTATTACAAGTAGCATACTTTGAACCTTTACAATACATATCACATAGTTCCCCATAATAAAACTCATAACATAAGTATGTAACACGTATTTTAATAGACATATATCTAAAATATTTTATTTATATTATAATAAACATAATTGAAATATCAGTAATTATAATTATAATTATATATATATATATATATACATATATATATATATATATATATATATATATATATATATATATATATATATGATATCATCTATATAATTCATGACTATGATTCACATAAATTTTAGATACTTATATATTTATATTACATTTTTATTATTTCCTATAGTTATTTATAGACCATATATTTTAAATGAAAATGAGTATATATCAAGGTAGCTAAATATTATATTGTATTGTAAATATATTACATTTATTTATTATTTAAAATAATTATAAATGATTGTATAATAGTTGCATGATCTGGTTGTTTGGATAGTTAAAAGTATAAATTAAATTTGCCACATGTAAATATTGTTGCAGACAAACATTGCTGCATTGTTGCAGAAATGTAGTGAGAGAGTATAGCCTGTAACTAATCTAATTGTCATATTCTGATCGATATATAAGGTAAATAATATCACGGCCCATTTAATATTTTATAAATTCATATACTTCATCTTTAATTATCCACGCTATTAATTCATTAATGAAAAGTATCTAATGATTGAATCATTGAAAATTAACTAGGTTATTTACTAACTATATTATTTAATCCATCATTGAAAAGTAATGAATTGTTCAATTGCTCTAAAATGAATACAATCAAACCATTCTCTAGAATTATCTAGGTATTTGTCAAACACATATCTACACAATCGAGATATTATCAGTATATTATTTACATTTACATGAAATGTGTCATCTATAATGACAATATGCCCTTGCATAAATATTATAGATCCTGTGTTCGGTATTTAATTGAATGTATTTTTAATATTTAAAATCCTAATTAAATGTCATTGGGAATTATAATTCTATTAAAATTATTGGAATCTACGCTATTAAAAGTTGTTTGTATAATTATGATATGTTACTGAAAAACAAAATCCTGCATAGATGCGTATGTTTAGGCCCACATTATATATATATATATATATATATATATATATATATATATATATATATATAGAAATAAGTTTAAATTCGAAAAAAGATATCCAAGAAATAAACTCGTCCGAATTATCTATATAATGGAGTAGCTTCTTTAAGCAATTATTTCCCTTACTTTGTTGTGTCTACAGATATAAAAATACACGAATTAACCCACGTTTTGTACACGATTGTTTAGTGGGATATTTTAATAAATAATTGATATGTTTTATTATTAATTATTATGTTTTATATTTTTTCCATTTCATTTTTTAATATATAGAACTTTCTATTCTAATATTTGTAATACTTATTGTTATAGGGTTACATCTAATATTACTTTTATTATTTAATTTGTATTAACAATTATTTTTCTATAATTTCTTTAAAGATTAATAATATGAATATGTTTAAAATTAAAAATATATTGCAAATTCTACATTATAATTATATAATATAATATAACCTTTGTTGTTTAGTATATACCTTCGTAACTCCAATACCGTTAATATCTATATTAAATTTGCATTTTAAAATTATTTTTTTACGGTTATCATCTTTATCATATACAAATATATGAAGTACAATTAATAACTGTTAAGTGGAATAAATGGAAATATATAATGAATATATTATTAATTTGTATGGAATAACTATATATAATATTCTAATAATTACTAAATGTAGTTATATAATATATTTATAATAGTTTAGTGTAAGAATATTTCTAAGTAGTACAATAAGATAATAACATTAATCTATTTAACTATATTAACAAATATTTAGCAAACTTATTTATTTATATTTAATGTATGATTAAGTGTTCTTCAATTAGAATTTATATTAATATATTTATATTAATAATTCATTTAAAATAAGTCTATTGGTATAGTAAATCGAGCCGACATTTTGAATAAGAATTATTATGAAAATATTAATTAATGATTATCTATTATTAATATTATTACTTAAAATAGATAAATATAACAAAATAAAACATTATTAAAAAGTTAAAAAAATATATTAGCCACAATAATAATACAATAATACAATAATATTTTAAAAAAATCAATAATATGAATAATAATACTAATTAATTAACTATGTGAATATAATACATTTTTTCAGATAAGATATTCAATAATATAAGTAAATGACTTATTATGTATTATACCTATCGAGTTGGGACACAATGAACACACAAATAACCCCAGATATAATTTCTGTAAAGAATATCTGTGAATTAATGCAACACAAATAATATTTTAGTAATATTATATTTAAAATTTAAAAACATATTGTTGTATAGTATTTATTACATGTTCACATATATATGTGATGAATTATAAATGTAATACTATGTATTAGATCCATTACATAATCTATTAAATTCACATAAATATTAAAAAATATTTATTTAATTTATTTAAAAATAAACTTTATTATGTTAAATCATACGTTAAAAAAGTTTTCTAGGGTATATGAAAAAGGGTTTTCCAGAATTATCTGTATTAGAACCCTTTTGAGGGTTTCTTGGATGCTTGAAACTAGAAAACTCTTTTGAGGGTTGTCTGTATTTTTAAATAAAGGGTTTTCTAGATATCTGTAAAATGGTTCTCTAGATATTTTAAAAAGGGGTTTTCTAGATTTTTTAAAAATATTTTTTCTAGTTATTCATAAAAGTGTTTTCTAGGTTTAAAATATAAGGATATTCTAGATCATTATAATAGGGGTTTGTACTTTTAAAATAACA
>OZ038315.1:33869889-33879889 GCA_964035775.1 Osedax frankpressi
AGAGGAGAGGAGAGGAGAGGAGAGGAGAGGAGAGGAGAGGAGAGGAGAGGAGAGGAGAGGAGAGGAGAGGAGAGGAGAGGAGAGGAGAGGAGAGGAGAGGAGAGGAGAGGAGAGGAGAGGAGAGGGAGAGGAGAGGAGAGAGAGGAGAGGAGAGGAGAGGAGAGGAGAGGAGAGGAGAGGAGGAGGAGAGGAGAGGAGAGGTGTGAAGTTCATCCTGATATACTATCTACTAAAATAGAGCGGTAGTTATTATTAACTATTATTACTATTATTAAAATTAGTATAATAATAGTATATGCTATATTATATGCTATATTATATACTATAATTTATTCGATATGTTATCTATATATTAAGTATAATTTATATATATAGATTAATTATATAATATAGGATTTATTATAATATACCTAATATAACTATTGTTTAATATAATAAGTAATATGTTATTCATCATCACATATATATGTAATACTAACAAATGAGTTAAAGTTGGATCAATGAATGTTATCAAATAAGTTACAAACTTTACAATAAACATAACACATACTCTTTTACAGAACGCACGCAATAAAAATATAAAAATGGTATATTTTTTAGTTTATTCCAATTATAGTTATAATTATTTTAATTTATTTATTATATACATTTATTCTCAACGTATACACAATGAATATAATATTAGGGTACACAAAACAATTATGCATTTTTGAACCTTGTACCCTAAAATATATTACTCTAGAAATTAATCATTTCGAAGCCTAATAGATTATTTAATCATATACCATAATTAGGGTTAAATACAAATATCAACCGTTTTTGTGTCTTTCGTACCCTAAAAATTGGCTCCTCTGTACCCTATTTTTTGCAGTATTATTAATACAACTATTACACATATACTTATAAATACATTTTATTGGTATAAAAACAATATTTAATTTTTTGATAACATAACAATAAAATGTATAAAGACTATTTTAGGATTATATCACTAGTTGACTGTATTATAAATAATTCACATATATATATATATATATATATATATTTAATGTAAAAGAGTAACTCAATAATGTGTTGGAAAACTCTTTTTATAATGTTTATTATTTTAAAAAGATTTTTCAGCTAAACGTAACTCTAGAAAACCTTTACAAATGTTAGAGGGTTTTAAATTCGATTAAAACCCTTTGAAAACTACAAGAGTTGAATAGCTAAAATCGACTCATAGAAAACTCTTTTTTCTAACAGTGTATAATTAATTCCTGTATATGATAAATTAAAGTAATGAAATCTGAATTAAGATACGTTATTTTATTAATTTCTAATTAATAATCTATATATTATATAGGAAATAAATAAGTATCTAAATGTATTGTTATGCTATTCACAAGAGATGATTGTTCCACATCATCTTATCTAGTCTAAACATAAGGTTTTTAATATATAATAACAGTTAGCTATGCATATCTTTGTACGTATATATATACTTATATATTAACATTTTTTTTAATCTTAATATAACTTGAGAATACGGCCAATTCCTTTTCATTTAGCGTATTTTTTGATATAAATTTATTCATATTGTTAATATATCTAATCGATCTGAAATAAATAGAAATACAAAGATTATATATCAATAATAAAATTAAAATTCTATATCCTATATTATTTATACATATATATACACACACACACTCTCACACACACACACACACACACACACACACACACACACACACATATGTATATATATATATATATATATATATATATATATATATATATATGTATATATAAATAAGTATACATATATGTATATATATAAATAAGTATAAATATATGTATATATATATACCAACTATATATGGTATATACGTATATGCTATCGAGATGTACATCGAGATACATACGACACGCGTACTATGTATGTATCTATATTATACACTTGGTTCTTTAAATGAGTCATCTCGATGCTAGATTAATTTACCTAGATCTATAATAAGATATACGCTAGACTGTATAATGGAAAATTCGAAATTTTCAAAAAAAAAATTTTTTTTCAAATAATTACAATTTTTATCCATCGCTTAATCGCATATATACTTTAGAGTAATTAACGCACGCTTTTATTAAAATAAAAAAACCGTTAATTTCTGTCTTGAGTATGATATCAGTCATATATATAATCGAAACTATATCTAACAATATAGCGATACTAAGTCGTAGCCCCTACCCGTATCTACCGGGACGTAATTGTTCTAAACTTTCAGAGTAATATCGAATCTTTAGAAAATTTAATTATACTAATATTCGATTTTTCCAACTATTATATTTCTCCTCACCCGGGAAGGTCGGGGGCAATAATTATAAAAATACGAATTTTATTTGAAAACTGTATTTTATAATAATTAATTTATTATACTAATACAATATGTTTTTACTTTATTTCCCCGTATTAAATTCCCCGCGGAGAAGGGGCCGACCAACTTAGAATTTTCGAAAAGATATCAGTAAAGATTGTAGTAGTTTATTAGTTAAGCGTCGATTAAGTATACTTAACCGATTTAAAAAATAGAAACTCGGTACCGATTAGCGGTAAAGAATTTAGTATTTTATTAGTTAAGCATCAATTAAGTATACTTAACCGATATAAAAAATAAAAACTCGGTACCGATTAGCGGTAAAGAATTTAGTATTTTATTAGTTAAGCGTCGATTAAGTATACTTAACCGATATAAAAAATAAAAACTCGGTACTGATTAGCGGTAAAGAATTTAGTATTTTATTAGTTAAGCATCAATTAAGTATACTTAACCGATATAAAAAATTAAAAACTCGGTACCCCGTTCCTCGTACGGAATTCGGGATGTACGTCGTTTTTTCAAAAACTCATTAATTCCTAAACTCGCCGAGTTTCTTCTAAAGTCAACAATATATGACCTGAGCATATGTTGACCACGATCGTCTAAATGGATTTTAAAGATATTTTCGAGGGGGGAATTTTGTAAAAATTTAAAAATTTCACCCGCCCCCGTACCAAGGTCCTATAAGTTTCGTCAAAAATTCTGGCTGAAAAATCTTTATTATCGAATTAACTACCAAAATTTTCTCGCGTCAGCTATCGCTCGAATTTTATTATTATTTAATATATAATATTTAATATATAATATATTTTATATTTTTTATTATATTAAATTATATTATATATAGACTAGACTAGAATATATAGTCAAATGTCACGGACGTTTTTTTCTAACATAATAAATGATTACTTAAATGATAACCGTTATCATATTTTTGAAGAGAATTTAATTATCTTTGTATTGGAATTCATATTATGTATAGTTAATTATTAATTAAATATTATTGATTACATAAAAAATAATGTATAAATTTTATACTGAATAACATAACTTAACATATACTATTAATAAATTAAATAATTATACTTTTTCAATACTAATATATAGGTAATACAATAGTCTAGCTTGTATATATTAATTATATTTGAAAATAAGTGTTATTAAAAAAGTTACAACCATTTATATTTTGGAAATTATCAATATTATTTTTTAATTATTTGAATAATTAATACTATTAAAATAACTATTTACCAATATAAATATGTTATTATTAATATTACAATTTAGGTTACACTCAAATAATATATATTAATTACTATTATACAATTATCATTATAATAATTATTTTAATTAATCAAATATATTTTATTAATTTTATAAAATATTTTATTTAAATTTTATCATAATAAATTTACAATAATAATCTGTTGATTTAATAAATATTTTGTGCTATTATTAATATTATAACTTATGTTATATATGAATAAGATATATTAATGAATATTATTATATATATATATAAAATTTAATAATAATTTAGATTTGTTAAATATTTATTATGATTTAATATATACAAGTGGCATATAAAATAATTACAATGAATTATGATATAATTTAAAACACTGTATATCTTTATAACATAAACTCACCCTACATATATCGCATCCATATGAAGTTCTCTGTACAAATTTTAATATATCTCGACAATAACACATCTTTTACTACTATATACAACTACTTTATCGCCCGGTACAACAACCCTGGTAAATGAATCTGATTTTAAAATCGGAATAGAAATGGATACGGATTTGGAGAAAGGGTCAATAAAGGCATGTAATACGGCATTTTTTTAAGATAATAAAGAATAGCGTGCGTGGGTTGATTTTGATTTTTTGAAACAAATAAAAGAATTAATAATATCAATATTAAAATAAGTATAAAAAATATACCTCCAGAATTTTTTACCAGCCAGATCGTAATAACTCCTAAATTGATCTAATTTATCAACTCCACCCATATTATACTCTTATTGAAGTCTATACTCATGTACGATTTTCTATTTATTTCTTCATTAAATCTGCTATTCACATCTGAATCTTTGACATCGCCCCAAGTCGATAATATATGGAAATCTTTTTTGTCTTTCCATCTAAAATTATAAATTTTATTCTGGCCAATATAATGTTGTCATTAATATTGATCATACAAATTTATATTTATTGACTATTGATATAGAATATCTAAATACAATACTCATTTATATTCAATAAATATACAGTATTTGATGTAGATTAAATTTCAAAATTGTACACTATAGTTCCATCATAATTGACAAGTTTAATGCTTTCTCCGATATTTATCTTCTGACTCATCATGTCGGACACAACTCTTGCATTCTTCTTAATTGTTCAAATTAAATATTTTTTCTTTTTATTCAGATTTGTTTCATTCTTAAGTGAAGTATAATAGTTATCGGTGTATAATTTATGGTTATTATATAAATAATTTGGAGAAAAAAGATCCATAACAATAGAATAATTATATGGTAATGTTTTATCAAAAGTAATATCTCTACTAGTATATATTTTAAGTTTAAGACAATATCCCGTAGTAGAACATAAAGCATACAATTTAATTCCAAGCTTTATGGGTTTACTAGAAAGATATTGCCTAAAGGAAATACGCTCGTTAAATCCAATCATGCCTTCATCAACAGCGATTTCTCGGGCAGGTAAAAAAGGCTTTCATGAAAATTACCGCTAACACCGATGATAATATTTCGAATCTAATAGATATATGTTAGTATAAGAAACTACAGCACAAAAAAACTAATTACAGTTAGAATAACGGATATAACATACAAAAGATTATATAGATATATTATTATTTAATAATATCTAAAAGCAAAGCAGAAATATATCTCATAATTAAAATACCTTGTTCAGCTTATCATCATGTTTCTCTCCATTTTTCTTAGATATATGAAAGTAGCGTATTAAATCCATATGCCTATTTTTGGAAATCCTATTTGAGATGAATGGCCGAATTATATGTCGAATCCTTATACCAAAATATTGTAGGATCGGGAAGTGAAGATATACCCAAGCAAAATGATGAACCCGAGAAATAAGAGTATTTCAGAGAAAGAAGTAGTAAATGAAGAATTTTTAGATATTTTTGATTCTACAATGTAACTTATCATATATTTGGTAATAATTTTTAGGAAGAAATCGGCTTCAGTAGTGCAGTCATGAAATACATATATTGGTCCAGCATTTTAAAGGTTGTGTTTCTAATATGGGCTATATTATTTAGATTTTCAGACCATCTGGAACCGCTGGGAGGAAATATATTTTCTAATTTAAGATTCTTCGCTTTAAGCGCTGAAGAATTTTCTATACATTTTGAAGAATGCGAAGATTCACTTTTTTTTACATAAATATTCATTATTGGATACTGTAAAAGAATCATCCGACTCAATCTGTAATTAAAATATATATAATTTTAATTGTAAATATAAGTTTATAATAATCAAATTTATATAATATAATAATTATTAAGGAATCAAATTGTAATATAATAATCGTGTATATATATAAATATATATATATATATATATATATATATATATATATATATTAAATATGTGTATGATTATTATAAAAGTATAGTAAATATAATCAGAAATGTAATATTTATAATATATATATTTTATTTTAATTTGTAATATTGCTACAAATATTGTATTAGATAACAATAAATTATAATTTAATACAGTATTATACTAACTACTTCTTCTAGTGATATATTGCTATCACTTAATATATCGTCAACATCTAAAATAAGCTGCAATTCATAATCGTAATAATAGTCTGACATGTCGAAAATATAAAAGTGAAATGACGCTCAAGATTTAAAAAGCTGAAACTTATTGTTTATTTACATACAATGCCACTAAATTTTAAATTGATAGGAATTTATATTAATGAATAAATAATATTCATAAATAATATTTCTTTATATTTATTAATAAATAATATAAATTCAATTTAAATCATATTAAAAATCATTCTTATATTATGTAATTTTTAAAAATTGAAAGCTTATAATTTTAATAATTAACAAATATTGACTATTTAATTCCTTATGTTATCCCATTGAAATTGTAAATAAACAAATTTAAAATACAATATATATTTTTTAATATTTTAAAATTAAACATATTAATTACAATATTTAATTATAATAAGCATGATGAACATTTTCGAAATAAATATTTTTTACTAATACCTGTGTTTTTCTAATAGCAATATAAAATGTAAAGCTATTTGTGTTTTATTAATTATAATAGATAAATAAATTATCTATAAATAGGATTTAATAACAGCGACCATGAGGAAGTAAAGGGAATATGTATATAATACTAAATAAATTTAAAATATATTCTGCAAGAAATTTTTTGTTAAATACGATATAGTTTCTATTTATTTTATTAGTATAGTCTTCGTATCGAGGATATATAAGTTATATTTATCACTAGATGCTCGATCATCATTCGCTTATAATACACATTGTAGTATATATACGTATACGTTTACTGATAGATTATCAGTAATATGTCTAATGTGATCGGTACTTAAATATATATAATATATAATATTTCAGTATAGAATATAGTTATATAGATAATATTATATAATTAATATTATTTTATACTAATATTATACCAACTTATTACTTTGATATATTTCAAAATCAAAATAAGTATTACATTGCCACGTAATTGAATTGCACACTTCATTAGTACTTAAAATCCCCCTATCATTCTTAAATTCTACTATATCAATTTTAAGTATAAAACTTCCCTAAATTAAATTTAATATAAATTATATTTATGTTCACTATCTTTATATATCTACATACATATAATACGTGTTATATTTTATTTTTATTATTATTATATTATTTTTAATTATTTATTCATTTGTAAAAATTAAGAAAATAATACTTAATTATTAATTTTACATGACAATAATAAAACATAATATACATTATGAATAGTTAACTGTATATGCTCTTGTAGTTGAATAACTGTACTTATTATAACTCAAATAAGTTGAAGGAAATAGTTAAATAATCTAAAAATAACGGGAAAACAAATATGAATACTTGCACAAAAGTAAAATATATATATATATTATATATATATATATATATATATATATATATATGTATATATATATATATATATATATATATATATATATATATATATATGATATCTTATTATATAACTTTATATTTTGTAACAGTATTTATAATATACTTAATAATAGATTATTATGTCAATGTCAAGTATTATTATATTATTAATTTAAGTAAATTTAGATGTATTATAATACTTAATTACAATACAATGCAATACAATCCTACATTATATTATCATATAATAATCTATAATGTTTGAATGTATTCTATAAAATAATATTTTCAATTTCAAATTAAATTAAACTATTGTTGAAAATATGAAATAATACAATATATAATATTAATAATACATGAAATATAAATAATTTTAATATATTATAATACAATGACATAATTTGTACCAGGTCATTAATATACATGATATATTATATAGATTATTAATACACACGATAAAGAAAAGTACATGTTTGTCATAGATGTATCATATTAGTATGCAATTCCTGAATATGGATTCCTTATAGTACATACTCAATGACTATGTCTAGGGTTTTTCATCTATTTTATATAAAGATCGTGCATATAAAGATCGACTCATTTTCATTAAACTTAAAACTATCTGCATATACAGCAAATATAATGTACAATACTTTAGCAACAATATATCAAATGAACTATAAATTAGCATATATGCAACTAATTTGCAAAAATGTAAAAATATCAAATAATTTATAATATTAATTAAAAAACAATTTGCTTCTAATTAGCAATATAGCACCACACTAGAAATTTGTGAATAAACAGTAATAATATATCTTCTTATCATCATATGATAAATATTCCATGTAGTCTAAATAATGCAATATTGCAAAATAGATTAACATTTAATAATACATACTTCATATTATAATGTTCGAGTTACAATACTCAATTAATTCTGGAAATTGAACTAATAACTTAATTTAATATTGCAAATTTATAATCATTATAATTAATAATATATATATATATAGTAATCATATATTTTAACTAGGTCTCTCTTTTAAACTATTTTAATACATAAATGGTTTATAAATATTTTAACCAATTAATAATATATATATATATATATATATAATATATATCTCAAAACCATAGTAAGTTCAACATATAATAAATTAATATTCATAAACTTATTTTGCATAATTAAGACAATATACTGACATTTATTGATAATTATCAAACACACTATAGTATTTTATAATAACATAAAATTATAATATTTCTATTGTAATGTTTAAATCATAAACTAAAGATCAACTCTGGAAAAATAAATTCTATTAAAAAAGTAATTAGGAATTTTTCTATAAATTTGGTATATATTGGAGTTATAACTTTAATTATAATTTTAACAAGTGCATACATAATCTTACCTATCACTAGATTTATAATTATTTAAAATTACAAATTAATAATATAATGAATATAATTATTATATATTAATATAATTAAGAAAACATCATATTAAAAAAAATAAATTAGTTAATCCAATACAATATAATCTAATTACGCATATGTGTTAATATAAAATATTATATTATAAAAATAGATAAACTCCCCTAAAATAGTATCTAATAAACCAGTTTATTATTGATTAACATATAATATATATATATATATATATATATATATATATATATGTTTAATTTAGTATAATTTACATATTCTTCTTATTACTGTGGTTTTATTAATGATTACACTATTATAGTTATGTGTTTAAAATATATAGATTAAACATAATATTAGTGAGTATGTAACTTTAGGTGTATATTTAAAATATATAGATTAAACATAATATTAATGAGTATGTAAATTTAGGTATATATTTAATATATATAGATTAAACATAACATAAATTATTTTAAATTTAAACTAACTTTTATAACTATGATATTGAATATAATATTATATACAATATAATTAATAAAATAGACCATCATAATGTTTGGCAATAATATTTATTAATAATTATAATTTAATTACTATGTTAAATATTATTAATTTATGTAAATAATTTATAATATTTTTATTAAATTTAAATTTTTTAAAGATAACTATATTAAAGATAACTATATTATCTATAACATTAATATCATTTATTAATTATTTCCATTATATAGAGTGAAATAAATAATTGATTCATTAATAATTTAATTTATATCATATTTAATTTCATTTATATACAAAGTTTTATTATCTAAATGAATCATTTATTTATTTTAATATTAAAATATAATATTTTAATATTAATTATTATACGATGACATTAAATATATAATGTAATCAAATAATAATGTACGCATATGTATTTACAGTAACATTTACATATAAGTGTAAACATTTCGGATTTATGTGCATAATTCTATATTCAATTTGAATATTTATAAATTTAAAAA
>OZ038315.1:33884889-33909889 GCA_964035775.1 Osedax frankpressi
GATCTGCCAAGTCAGTAAAACTTAATCTACCAACATACAATTACAGATTACTCCAGGGTAGATTGTTTAGAATTACTGAACCACTAAACTGGAATTTACTTCCAAATAAGTTACGATGTATAAGTAAGGTTATTTCATTTATAGCCAAAGTAAAATGTTACTTGCTCTCAATACACATTTAATTCTGTTCCCACACTATTGCGATTATTATTTTATAATTTACGGTGTTTAAATAAACTAATCAATCAATCAATCAATCAATCAATCAATCAATCAATTATTAGTATTATTATTATTATCATTTTTATTATTATTATTATTATTATTATTATTATTATTATTATTATTATTATTAATATCATTATTATTATTTTTATTATTATTATTATTATTATTATTATTATTATTATTATTATTAATATTATTATTATTATTATTATTATTATTATTATTATTATTATTATTATTATTATTATTATTATTATTATTATTATTATTATTATTATTATTATTATTATTATTATTATTATTATTATTATTATTATTATTATTATTATTATTATTATTATTATTATTATTATTATTATTATTATTATTATTATTATTATTATTATTATTATTATTATTATTATTATTATTATTATTATTATTATTATTATTATTATTATTATTATTATTATTATTATTATTATTATTATTATTATTATTATTATTATTATTATTATTATTATTATTATTATTATTATTATTATTATTATTATTATTATTATTATTATTGTTATTATATTAGTTTTAGTAATTATACAAACTTTAAAAATAATATTCATAAATTTCTTTTCGTACATTGAAAAATCACAACGTTTTGAATTTATGAGATCTTTAAATTCATCATATTCTCTAAATATTGTTAAAGAATTACTTAATATTTGGCAAATACTATTATTTCTTTTTGTTTTAGGTAAATTGATACAATTTGATATGGTATCATTTTGAATTATATCTAAAATCCAAATATTTTCTTTTCTGAAATAAAAAAAGTAAGTATTGATTAATAATATAATAATGTATATATAAATTTTTAAAATTTAAAATATTTATTATAAAATTAATATAATTATTATTGTAATATATTTATGAATATATGAAGATTAAATCGATACTATTTCTTGTCTATAATAACTTATAATATTATCTATTTATCTTTAATTATTTTAAAACGTCATTAATATATTAGTATTTATATTTAATAATAGTTTAATAATCCTTCAATATATACTAGGGAAGGTATTATATACCTGATTTATATTATTAATTAATGCATTATAATATAAGTAAATCGATATGTGTATTTGTAATGTATTTAGTTTAATGCATGTATATCTTGTCTATTCAATTACAATAATTAATAATAAAACATTGTAAATAAATACTAATATTATTTGCTTCTTTCAATATAATAATAAATTGTAATGGTAATTTCAACAACTAATATTTTTAAAATTTAAATAGAAAATTAAATAGCTTTAAAATAAATGTATACATATATTTAAATATTACGAACCCATTTACTGTATCACATGTTGATGTTCGAATTAATATTTCATAAGACGGATTTTGCATTATAAAGTTCAATCTAGATATAAATTTTTTTTTCCTTTTATTTTTTATAGTTTTACCCAATATCAACGTAAATTTCTCTTTTATATCTATAACAAAAAATAGAGGAACCTTTATTATAAATAATATAATATAAGTCAACAAAATTAATATTATTTAATATATTTCATTATTTTTATTCTTGCATTATATTCACAAATAAAATATAAAATAAATGCTCTTCACAAATATTAAAATTAACAAAATTAAATTGATTTATTTTAATTAAATTTATAATTATTGATAATGATATTTATTTTAAAAACCTATAAAATGTAATAATATATATAAAGTTGTATTATGAAGAGTATATAAACGATGGTGATTAGATGGTGAGAATCATATTATAGTTAATATAGATGTATTTGACTAATGATATATCTCCAAATGAAGTCGTCTTTGAATAATAAAAATATCAATATATCAAATACCAAAATACCAATCAATATATTGTATTATAATTTATATTTTAACATAATCAAATTCTGTAAGTAATAAATATGTATCATAAAACATATTAGAATATTTCACATGAATATTTCATATACAAAAACAAAATATAATCTAAAGTTTTATTTTATTATTTAATTGGTGTCTACATTAATTTGTAAATTATTATCCACTAAATAATAATAACATATTTAAATTTTCAGGTTATAATTGATATTTAAGAAATAATTTTATAATAATTATAACAAATGAATGTTATTATTTTATTTCTATGAATAATTGTAAAGACGTAAATATTATTTATACACGATAAATAACTCATTTTTATTAATATTCTGTAATCACACTATCAATTTTATTCAAAATTTTAATAAATCGATAATATATTTTATTGATACATTATTTATAAATTATTCAGGAAATAATATTTAACAACATTAAATTATAAAGTAATTAATTTCACAATATATATTCTGATATTTAATATAGCTTTTGATATTCTTGAATTTTACATTAATTCATATCATACATTTAATGATATGTTTACCTCAAGGTTCGTAAAATGTCTATATTATTCTATAATCAATAGGAAATCCCACTTTATCAAATTTCTCCACATTATCAATGTATACATTTATATAATATTTATATTGAAATAAATATAATATTAATATTTACATACTTATATAAACAAAATTATAACCTTATCACTTCTGTCTACCATCTTCGATTATCATTTAGCTATTCTCAACTGTTTAATACACAAATACTCAATACAAAATATTGAATATAATTGAAGGGCATATGAAAATAAATCTATAATAAATTAAATTTCTCTAAGCACTTTTTCAGCATATATTAATATTTTATTTACGATTATTAATTAAATATTGTAAAAGTAGTTTCCTCAAAATATGTTAAAATAATTTAGAAAATAAGTGAAGATCATAAATTAAAATAATTTTTTTCTGTATATATTATTCTAGACTAATATTTTAAAATATTATTGGTTATTTTGGCTTATGTCATTTGAAATATTATTTTATTATACATTTAATTTATATACTTTTAATTTGTATTTTCAATATAAATATGCAATCTACTTAATAATGGATAATAATGATATGGGTATATAAATCTACAAAAATGAAATATTTCATATTATTTATAGCTTAAATTTAGAATATTATAATTCAGAAAATATAAATATTTATAGAAGTATTATTAGCAATTAGTAGATTTTGTACTAACCATATATCCATCCACCCATCCATTCATATACCCATTAATTCATTAATCCATCCATTCATCCATACATCCATACATCCATACATCCAACCATCCATCCATCCATCCATCTATCCATCCATCCATCGAATTGAATTGAATTGTTTATCTATACACAAAATAACACATAGATATGTTCTCGTTTGTATTTTAAAGAGAGTACAAATAATATCATTGTAAATTAAATGATAATATCAAATCAGTTAGATGAATCTGACATTTGGGCAGATATGATCGGAGTAGTCACAGAACATCGGAGTAGTCACAGATGACAATGGCAATCCAAGTTCTCATGTTGAGCATAGTAGATGATTTTTCACGGCCTTATTAAATGTTTTGATGGAATTACATCTTCGCAAAGGTAGAGGAAAGTTGTTCCATAAAATTGGCGCTAAAACACTGAATCTTCTTTTACCATAGGTATCAAGATTACATTTTTGATTTAACTGTTACTGTTAACTGGTAAACTGTTACTAGATCTTAATCGGCGGGTATTTTCTGTCAGTTTAATAATATCATATTAGATAGCGCGGCTGTTTAGCGTTTAATGCAGTATAAGATAAACATAGTATTCTATATGCCGAATAATTTCTCATTTCAAGCCAGCCTAGTGATTTTAAATATTCGGTAATACTATTATATTATTTTCGTTTAAAACCATATATCATTCTTACTATAATTCTTAATATACGATCTAAATACTTAATTTTAGATTTAGTTATACCATAATATATAGAATTTAAATAGTTTATAATATAAGTATATATTATATAAGATTGAGAGATCATTTTTAAATTATGAAATGACATTAATTTTCAAATTTTTTTGACCTTACAAAAATAATAAAATGCATTTTTAGCAGTAAATCGTAAGTGGTTATCTAAAAACATATGTTCATCTATAATTATACTCTAACATTTTACGGTCTTAAAATATTATATTGTTAACATTATCAATTAAATATATAGGAAATTCATTTTATGTTACATTTTTTGTAATGTTAATCAGTTGTGTCTTGTCGATATTTAGTAGTAAATTATTATTGATTAGTCAGTTGCGTATATTATTAGTGCAATTAATGAGAGATGATTTATCATTGTTTTTCAGTGGTAGAATCAGGTAAATTATAATATCGTCGGCAAATATGTTGAATTTAATTTGGGGAAATTTAGAAATTAATAGAGTACGGAACCTTGTGGAACTCCATATTTAGTTGGAATTCGTCTGATAGTATATCATTTATCAATGTTCGATACGTTCTATTTGTAATATAAGATTAAAGTAAGTCTAGTGCCTTATCAGCTATACCTATTTCCTCTAATCTATCTAATAAAATCTCATGAGAGATAGTATCAAATGCTGCTGACATCCATCCATCCATCCATCCATCCGTCCATTCATCCATCCATCCATCCATCCATCCATATATCCATATATCCATCCATTCATCCATCAACCCGTCCATCCATCCATACATACATACATCCACCCATCTATACATCCATGCATCCATGCTTCTATCAATATATCCATTCATCTTACAACATATATACAACATATATCTATCATATATTAACATGAAATTTTTGTACAATGTGAACCTTCAAATCGTCCCATGCAAACACATTTGTATATATCTTTATACAAAATGCAAGTTCCACCATGCATGCATATTTCATGGCAAACTAAATAATTTACATTCGTTAAATTTAATAATACAGGTATTTAATTTAATTTAATTCTTATTAAATTCTTAATTAATGCAAATAGAATACATGTTATTAATTAGTAGATATTTATATATCTAAATAATAATCCTTATAATGTTAGTATTATGTACAATTATTACGCAAAAATTATAATTAATTGGTTTCCCAAATTTAAATAATTTATATATTTTAATAATTTCAATATATATTTATATCTATCATAATTAATACATAAACTCTAACAAAATTATAAAATTATAAATTGTAACAAAGCAAGATATATTATAAGAAATTAATACTATTATATGTGCACCTAGAACATACTATCATTATCATTTTACCATCAAATCTAAACCATATTCTTACAACATATTACTAACATAAATGTTGTATACAATGTTTACCAGAAAACCATCCTAGTTTACATGAACATGAGTAATTTCCACCGCCGATATCGAAGCATACTCCATTATTTTTGCATATATTTTGTATGTAATTACAAGGGTGTATATTTTCACATATATCACCATAATATCCTTTTAAAGTATTGATTAAAAGCATTGTGTATACAAAATTATAGTTATATAAATACAAATATGTTGTCCCTAATTTATTTTATAATTAATATATACATATGAATTCGCAAATTAAACTAAATACATTGTATTTTAATTTTTTATTATATAAGAACATAGAATATAAGTATTATATCATATTAAATTAATATGTTTTTATTTTATATATAGTATAATTAAATTCATATATCATTAGTAAATAAATACATCGATGTGTATATATACTCTACACTATTTAGAATTTAGAAAGATCCATAATCATTAGCAATGTTTGCATTATTTAATGTTTGAGTATTTAAAGTATCAAAAGAAACTACATTTTTTCCGAATCATATTTCCGCAATAGATTCGGAAAACTCAACGGTTAAATACGGATTTCGTAAAATTAAATAAATATATAAATGTTGAAATATTCTAAAAAAAAAATTTAAAACTAATTTTTTTTCGAGATAAATGCGACGATTTAGAAATTAAAGTTTGTTACAAAATTATTAGAAAAAATATTGGCGTATTTAGCTCTACTTATTTATATTCGAACGATCCAGATCAATTAAAGGAAATGAATATTTACAACTGAACATTTTAGATTTATATAATAACCAGTTCAATGTTTGTTGACATTTATGAACCAGTAATATACAGTTTCACTAAAAAACATTTGCATTTGACTAATCATATTTAGATAAGATTAGATTAAATATATCTTAAATTTATATTAATAATTCAATTATAATCATTATAATCATTACTGTTGATTTATTGAGTTGATTATACAAACAAATTAGACTTTAGAAGATTTTATTGTTTTAGCATCAATTAGTTTGATACCAGAATGGTACATTCACGTGATATTTTCCATTATATTGGTAAATATAGCCAATTAAAGTATATAATAATATTACTTAATGATTAATTGTAGTATAGCTATTATCATATGCTATATCATATGTTGTTTCTATAATATTGAAAAAATATCATCAACTTATAATATACATAATTTGGACAGTTATACATTAGGTAGTATCACATAATTGATATTTTTAATTTAATTTTATGAAATGTAATGGTAAGTATTATATAATAATTAATCAATATTTTTATAAATATTTCCCAGTAAACAATCTTGTAAAAAAAAACTTGAGTTAACACGTGTATTTTTTCACTACATATTGTGTAGGTGTTTGCCCGAGAATTTGTTAAAACATGAGAATTTGGTTATTACTAAAACATGGGTTAAAACGCCTAAAAAACTTGGGTTATCACGCCTACAAAACTTGGGTTAACATGCCTACAAAACTTGGGTTATCACGCCTACAAAACATGGGTTAACACGCCTACAAAACTTGGGTTAACACGCCTACAAAACTTGGGTTATCACGCGTAACAAAATACAAGTGAAATAAACATGCGATAACACGTGTTATAAAATACATAATAACACAAGTAATAAAGTAGTATTTCAAAATATCATGTTTTCATATCATGTATATGTACTATATTAATATTGTATTCGTAAATATGGATTATTTTAAATGAGTTTTTTACTCTATTATATATATATATGTATTTATGTATATATTGTAAAATATTTATATACATATTAGAATATATATATACAATATACTTTATAGGATGTATTTAATAATAATCTATATTTTCTTATACTAGTACGGTTGTATAAGTATAATATATAATAAATGATATGATATATATCATATAATATATTATTTAAAGAAATGTTATTATAATTAATAATGATAATAAGTTACCTTGTATTATATGGTAATCGATTATGCGATATCAAAATGTATTATGCTACTCATATATATATATATGTATATATCGTATAAATATACATATGTATATGTCAAACAGCATTATATATAGTATACTAACTTTTATATTATAAATATATTTATATAAAAAGTTAACTTATGTTAACTTTTTTTTTTATTTAAACCAATATTACTAATAATTTTCAATATTTTATATTTAGAAAAATATTATATTCGTGAATTGTCCAATATATTATTAAATTGTATAAATAAAAGAGAATAACAAAATAGTAGAATTTATAAATTTTTATTATATTTTGATACAACCTCGGAGTTATATTTTTATTAAATAATTGTGAAAAATACTTAGGTTAACCTGTGTTTTGTATGTATTACCCAACACATGATTGTGAACAAATACTTGGGTTAACCTGTGTTTTAATGTACAACGTGCAACGCAAGAAAAAAATACACGTGTTAACATGTGTATTTTTTGTGTAAATTTAACTAGTGTAAAAAAATACACATTAACATAATCTCGTGTTGAGTAACACACACAAAACACAGGTTAGTACAGGTATTTGTTAACAATTATTTACTGGGTGGTTATAAACTTTCAATGCAAATTTAAAATCTACTTTATTAATATATTACTTATTGTAATATTGTCTAATACTATAGATGTATGACTGTATACATATAATATATGTAATACTCTATGTTTTTTTTCAAATGCATAACATTAATTATACAATACATAATTAACATTTTATAAATATTACATTTATAATATAAAATTAATAAATTGATTAATATGACAGATTTTATGACAGCTTTTATTAAATGCATAACATTAATTATACAATACATAATTGACATTTTATAAATATTACATTTATAATATAAATTTAATAAATTGATTAATAATATGACAGATTTTAAGGTAAAAATCTGACACTGCATATTGTAGTGCGCAATTTGTATGGGGTTCATTATCTAGATTAATTTCTTTTTAATTATATGCTAAAAAATTATTATAAAATTTGATTTATATACCAGAAGATTACTAATACATATTACAGTTATTATGCTATATATTAATATATAGTATGATAAATCTATATACTTAGCTATAGTATATATGTATACAATATCAATAGTTATTGCGTAATACTACCTCATAGGATTAAAAATTATATTCAATATATTCATCCTACACAAATATATTCATATCACATAGTCGGGATATATTTATAATAAAATAGATTTATATTTAAATTAACTGTTAATTATAATTATATATATCTGTATAGCGCTTATAAAACTATTATCATTATCAAAACACCCTATATATTAGAAGGTTATTTTTTTCTGTATTAAATATCTCAGGAGATAATGTGGCCGGTATCGTATAGTAAAGCATCGCCGTATAATAAAACATCGCCAATGGTCGCGTGACTTTATAAATTCATATAACTCGTTAAATATAACTTTGAACGACATAAATATGTACTTAGTTATAGAGTATATGCATATTCGTATTACATGTAAATATTAAATTATAATATTGTGAAACTATCGAGTATTTTGTATTTTAATATTTTTAAATTGAAAAATAAAAATATTATTATTAGTATTTCATTCTATCTATATTTAATTCTATTTGTAATAGTGAACACTCGTTTTTAAAAGAATTACAACAAAATATATTTAGTTGAAATAAAAAGTCTAGTATATTTTTATTACTATGAGCATGAAAAGCGTGATGTTGTATATTAAATTTACAATTTTTGAATGTATTTTAAATAATTACTATAATATTTCATTGCCATGAACTCGTGACCCTGTATTTGTACCTTTACATCACTATATTGTAAACAATATTTTTTTAATTTTGAAAATTTACTATTTGATGTTATTATTCAAGTTAGTATACATTGTAAGTATCTTATATTATTTGATATTGGAAATATGTATTACATAAATAAATTAGTACGTATATTAGGAATAGTTAATAAATTCTTACATTACGTGATAATGTTTCTATGAAGGAATTATATTATATTATTAATGTGGAATAACATAGAGTGGTATTTTATTTTATATAGTGGGGCTGGTGAAATTTCTATTTAAATTTATAAACCATCCATAATCATAACAAAATCTTATCAGAAAAAGCAGCATTGTTTGTAAATATAAATATAGGAATTACTGATATGATTAAACTTATTAGATAGTTGATATAAATAGGTTAATTTTAAAATACATAATATCCGAAGTATTATATGTTAACAATTTTAAATAATTATAATTGTAAATACTTTTATCATGCATTTATGTGACAAAGAAATTCTTAGTTAGTCGGACATAATACATGAATTTCAAAAACCGAAAAAAGAAAAATTACCAATTCCAATTTACCATTTACAAAAACTAAAATATCCGTTTATATAATATAATTTATTATATCATCATTAAACTATGAAATAATTAAATTATTCCTAATATTAAATATATATATAAATGAATCATTATCAAAATAATTTGTTGTAAAGAGATTAATAAAATCTGATTACCCACAGACAAATGACCTATATGAGAGAATGAATGGTCAGATAGTAATGAGATTAAGAAAAATTGTGTGAATGAGAATAAGAATGATTTGGATGAATGCCTAAATAAAATATTATTTTCCATTAAAATTCAAAAACAAAAAAGTACGAAATTTTCACCATTTTTTTATTATTTAATAGAAATGCCAAAATGCCAATTGAATTATTAGAAGATAATGTGTATATTGTTAATGAAATAACTGGATCTGGTGAGATGAATGAAATGTTAATTCAAATTCAGTAAATCAAGTTGGTGAATAAAGGATAATTGTATAGATATTAATGATAGTATGAATGTAATAATATATGATAGTAACAATATAACAAAAAATATAGTATGAATATATTAATAAATAAAAGCAAGATTTAAATATTAAATTTAATAATGATAGCAATGTTACTCAAAATGACGGAATAATTATAGATGATTTGAATTTAAATGATGATGTAAATAGACTGCATATACATATTGATAGGTTTGTTAAAGTAGAAATTAGTCTAGAATAAAAATAAAGAAATTGTAAATGATAATATCAAAAAAGCTCGAGAAAAGTTTGTCAATGATTTAAACAAAAACTAAATCAATAAAATCAAATTCATTTGAAATTGGAATTACCGTTTTAAAAAAACTCTGGAGATAGTAAGAGAAAATGTGGTAAATTGAATGCAAAGTGGTTAGGTAAGTACACAATATAAGGGGAAATTGTGCAAGAATAAACCGATTAATATACTAAAAAATATTAAAGATTGCATAAATAAAACATATAATATTAGTCCATATATAATTAATAAAGAAAGTATATAATCGATTGATTCATGGTTAGATAATCAGATTATTAATTCATAGCTGTATATTTTAACAAATCGATATAAAAATAATTTTCGTTATATTGATTCCTATATGCTTAACTATTGAAAAAATTATAATTATGGTCAGTGTAAATTCAATAATGATACAAATTTATTACTAATAGGTGTTAATATCAATAATTCTAATTGCTGCCTAATTTTCTACTATATATGTATTAATATATTTGTATAATACATATTTCCAATATAAAATAATATAAGATACTTACAATGTATACTAATTTGAATAATAACATCTAATGGTAAATTTTCAAAATTAAAAAATATTGTTTACAATATAGTGATGTAAAGGTACAAATACAGGGTCACGAGTTCGTGGCGATACAATATTATAGTAATTATTTAAAATACTTTCGAACATTTTAAATTGAATATACAAAATCACGCATTTTATGCAACATCTACTAGACTTTTTATTTGAACTAAATATATTTTGTAGTGATTCTTTTAAAAACGAGTGTTCACTATTACAAATAGAATTAAATATAGATAGAATAAAATAATAATACAAATTTTTAATAATACAGATTTTTATTTTTTATTTTAAAAATATTAAAATTCAAAATACTCGATAGTTTCACAATATTATAATTTAATATTCACGTGTTATACTAATATGTATATACTCTATAACTATGTACATATTTATGTTGTTTAAAGTTATATTTAACGAGTTATATGAATTTATAAAGTCACGTGATCGTTGGCGATGTTTTATTATACGACACCAGTATTACCTATTGGCCTGTATGAAGCGTTTCTCTCCTAGATCAAATTATAACAATATAATATTTGTTAAACTTTATACAGTAATATAATATTTTTCATATAATTAATATATATGAAAATCGCAAAATCTTAGATTATTCATAGAAATTATCTCGAGTGCGCAAACGGATTTATATATGTTCTTATAATTAAATATCTATATGTAACTTAACTTTATTTCAGAATATACCTTAACGTAAATTATAACGATTTAATATAAATATAATTACTAATAAGTAATGTAATAGTATAACATATATATATATATATATATATATATATGTGTATATGTATAACCAACAAATACTTAAAATAATTTGCATATGAAACGAACATTATTTAACTTATAGATGAATACGTATTTAAAAAGACAAATTAGATTTTTATTACTTCGTGAAATTAAAAAGTGGTATTTTAATATACAGACTAAGCTAATTATAAAATTCATAAGTGTATCTTATTTTGGATTAGTAACATTTTTTGGATAATTAATATATAATTAATATAAATATATAATTAATATAAATATTAAACTTTATACTGGAAAATATAAAATTATTTGATATTTATTTATATTATTTATCTTTATTTAATAATAGATTTTAAAAAAAATTCTATATATATATTCAATATAATTAGTATAGTATATATAAATTATAAACTGATATAGGATGCAGTATTATGCATTTGCCCAATTTTTTTAAATGATTGTTTTATATATTTTTAATAATATTGTTAATTGTTCATTTAATTTTAAACGTTTAACTTATATTTTTATTAACTGTAGTCAAAAAATGTGATCTACTTAAAATGTACTACATTTTTAAAATTATTAAAATGTATCTCGACACTATATATATATATATATATATATATATATATATATATATATATATATATATATATGGCATTAGTAATAGCTTGCGCTTATATTCATAAAGAAATAATTAATTTTTTTTAAATAATATATTTTTTATCATAAAACTACAAATTATTTTAAAATTATATAATACATTATATTGATTTATATTTATAAACTTATATTAATAATTAAAATCTATATGATAAATAAGCTAAATATATATATTATAATTTACTAATTTATTAATGTGACATAATATATGTATATCTATTATAAAAATATAAATATATTTTTTATATTAGTAATAATTATTATGAAACATGCAAGGAATTTGTCATATTTAAGTTAAGGCATAAATTAATAAATGTATGATAGGGTACCAGATATTTCTTTAATATGCTCAAAATCATATATAAATCAAAAAATATATGTATTTTATTCATATCAGTCTTATTATCCATATCTTATTTTCTTGAGTAATTTCGATAAACGTAATTTGGATATATATATATATATATATATATATATATATATATATATATATATTGCACTGGTAAGGCGATTGACACATTGTCTACAACATATATATAGGTTATATAATTATATTTATATAAACTCACAAATATATTTATATACACATACACTCACAAACATTATTATTACAATTATTATTATCGGCGCAATAATTTGATTTCTCTAAAACAGGTTATTAAAGGTCATATTAATTGTGAATGCGCGCAATAATTAATTCCATAATATAATGAGATATATCTCAGTTATTAGTAACATATATGTATTTAATAAATAGTAATGCATATTCAATAATAAATATAATCGTATATGAAATGTTATAAATAATTATATAAGTTATAACTATTTTATATTTTATAATATATTTTGTTAAATACAAATTCAGTTAACGGTAATTTTCCTTTTAAATTTATAACCGTTATTATACTGTTTTCTTATATTTTTTAACTTTTAAATTCAATTCAAGTCATTTTCTGACATAATATTCAAGAAAATCGTTAGTAATTTATATTATGAATATATTGTGTATTGTCATATAACATTTGTAACATAATATTTTACCAGTTTAATTGGAAATAAAGTATAGTTTAAAAAATATTTAATTTTATACTAAATATCGCTCATATTTATGAATTCATAAATTAAATTAAATTAAATTAATTAAATTAATTAAATTAATGTAATTATAAAAAATTATAAATTAAATTAATCAAATTAATGTAATCTAAATAATTTTAATTTTAGATACCAAGAATATTAAAGATTAGAAAGTGATCTACTATAATATAACTACTTATAACAGTATCGTTTTCTTGAACATTTATTTTTTAAATTAATATTGTATTATATTTTACAAATTATTATTATTATATATTATTATTAAACATTATATAAGATTGTTAATACTTCTATGAAATGCCAATATTGTGCTTCTATTTTTAATTTATATAATGATTATTATATAAATCAATATTTAATTATACTATTCATTATTATTTTAATTTAATATATTATTACTATGTGCTAAGATGTTAGGAGAATCTTTCATTGAATTGATCAAATCATCAGCATCGACATCTTCAACATTCAATACGCAGCAATCCAGGTGAGTTTTTCACTATTTATATTTTACAATAGTAAATATATTAATTAAACTATATTAATTTCAATATTATTTAATGATAGTTGTACTGAATAAATATTAATTCTAAAAATGTTTCTCTTTTCTATAGTGTTGAGCAACCTAATGAAGGAATGCTGATTGCTGATGCTGATGATGGCAATAATGCAGAGTAAGTTTTTCTCTATTTATATTTTACGATTAATTCAATTAATTTATATATTATTTAATGTATAAATATTAATTCTAAAAATGTATCTCTTTTCTATAGTTTTGAGCAACCTAATGAAGGAATGCTGATTGCTGATGCTGATGATGGCAATCATGCAGAGTAAGTTTTTCTCTATTTATATTTTACGATTAATTCAATTAATTTATATATTATTTAATGTATAAATATTAATTCTAAAAATGTATCTCTTTTCTTTTGAGCAACCTAATGAAGGAATGCTGATTGCTGATGCTGATGATGGCAATCATGCAGAGTAAGTTTTTCTCTATTTATATTTTACGTTTAATTCAATTAATTTATATATTATTTAATGTATAAATATTAATTCTAAAAATGTATCTCTTTTCTTTTGAGCAACCTAATGAAGGAATGCTGATTGCTGATGCTGATGATGGCAATCATGCAGAGTAAGTTTTTCTCTATTTATATTTTACGATTAATTCAATTAATTTATATATTATTTAATGTATAAATATTAATTCTAAAAATGTATCTCTTTTCTATAGTGTTAATATGCAATCGGTAAATATATGCAAATCAGTATTAAAAGATTTATTCGGATATAAGTTAATTTAATTTGAAATTATATTTATTTTTTATTATCCTTGTCATAACTTCTTAATATTAATGGCTAAATGTTATTTTGTATCAATTATACTTTATTAACTTATTTCTAATATTTATACTGATGAACTTAAGTATCAAATAATGAGAATTTACTATTCAGATTACCTACATTTGATTTACATATAACATTATTGCTCGAATCTGCAAAATCATCTGAATATTATTTGCCGAAAAGAAATAATAAATCAAATTATTGCTGATCTGGAGACATTGTTATTATAATTTGTTAATTATATTTGTTATTAATTACATAAAAATTAAGCTTACTTATAATTATTAGTTTAATAATCTACATATATATATATATATATATATATATATATATATATATATATATATATATATATATATATATATATATTATATATCCATATACAGAAATTTATCAAAGATTTGTATACAGAGAATTATTGATAGTTTAATGTCTAAGTATACATTTTTAGGAGATAAGGTTATTTATATATTATTATTTATGTATTATATTTTATGTATTATCTTCTTTGTGCTTGGGAAATTCTATGATTAAATTTTAGTATATATTATATAATATTAATATATAATGAGCACTTAAAATTCATTTAGTTTTACACAATTAAGTAAGTTTAAAGTAACACAATTAACTTAATCTATTATTTAAGATAACAATTTCAATATTTCATTTAAAAATATATATTATAATGTAATACTTATGGATTAAAGGATTTAATAAAACTTTACACAATTAGGTAAGCTGGAAAAAAAGTTTACTTTCAGCCTTATCTTATAAAAGAAGGAACTATGTAGATGATACCTACACCTTTCTAAAGAAAAAACATGGCTGCAAAGGCATCGGAAGACAGCCTATACAATATGGAAATATTATAATTAGGCAAAAACATATTGTCAAGGTATATATTTATATATTAGTTATATGTATAGACATAGCAGTCATATTTATAGACACATTAATAAATATTTTTTATGTAATCTTTAATGTATAAAAATTGTATTAATAACTATATATCACTTAATAATATTACTAAATTCAGAATATTACAAACTTATCGGCAACATTAACTAAAGAAGAAATAATAATATTAAAAAAGCGATTACAACTAAATTTTACGATGCAAGATATTAAGGAAATGAGGTTATATAACATAATCATCATATATAATGACAATTTTTATGACTATATAACTATGAACTAAATAAATTAACTTACACTTGTAAAAAGAATATATATATATATATATATATATATATCTATATTAATATAATATATAAGTTTTTACAATCTCATTCGCAGAGAGATCACACAGTTATTGAGAATAGCGAGGCAAAATGATGTCTCTATAATGAACACTCATGATTTTTAACGACTTATCCATCTATGAAAATAATCGAACTTGTAAGTATTCAGTTCATATGTTGAACATTATAATATTTTATTAAATTATAAATATTGCTCTATTAATATCATCGGTTATGATATTGATGCATATTATAAAGAAGTACTACAATTACTAACTAATTAATGAATTAAATTTAAATAAAAATAATTTCATACATAATGCATATCATAAAATATAATATTTCAGATTTATTATGAATATACTTAATTATATATTATGATAATTAATTAATACTATATTAATATTTGAAAAAGATTTAAGTTTTTGTTTTACGTAATTAACTAATAGTTCTTGAATTTAGATTTTAATTAATTAAACTTATTATGTTGTAGGTTATTGATGACATGGAAAAATGACATCCTTTCGTTTTTTCAAAATGAAAACATCCTTAATAAAATTTTCACTCATGCATGCAAATTATCAGAAATTTGCAAAGGAATGGATGCCGATATATATGATAAAATATATATTAAATATCAAAATAATAAAACATCCATCAATAAACATAATACTGGTTAGTCATTTCTTTCAAAACAAATATCAATATTTATTCTAATCGTTTGTGATTATTAATAAGTTAATTTTAATATACATTTAAAATTTATTACAACATTAATTAGATCATTTTTTATAGATAATTTGCTTGAATTTGTTGTCAGCATGATATTTATAATATTAGGATGCGACACAGATTATTTTATTGTTGGAAAAAATAACGTTAGTATTTACAGTTGTGCCAGAAATGATAATATTAATTATAATTTAAGAAATATTATTTCCATACTATGATATAAATGTAAAACAAATTTAAAATGTTTAAAATTTAATTTTTTAATATAATATTTATAAAATAAATTTTCATTTATTTTCATATATTATTATATTTTTATATCTCACATTTTATACAGGAAACTAGAACGCCTCATCCACAAATTGTAAATAGTAATAATAATTATGTTATTTTAATTGACGGTAGTGAGGTTTCTAAATGTAATAATTATTTGGATGATATAATTTTATATTTTTCATATCATTTTATTTTCAATATTATGTTTCATTCAAAAGTTAATCATTTTTTAATATTTATTTCAAATTATGTTTTTAATAATTATTCAGGTGTAATACCACGTAGGGTAAAAGGCATATATAGGAAATTATAGATATTATTTATATTATATTTTATTTGTATATTTTATTTGTATATTTTATTTGTATATTTTATTTGTATATTTTATTTGTATATTTTATTTGTATATTTTATTTGTATATTTTATTTGTATATTTTATTTGTATATTTTATTTGTATATTTTATTTGTATATTTTATTTGTATATTTTATTTGTATATTTTATTTGTATATTTTATTTGTATATTTTATATTTATATTTATATTTTATTTCTATATTTTATTTGTATATAAATACTATTTTATTATTTCGTATACATGCATATATTTTTATACGTATTTATTTTATAAACTCGTTTTATATTTTTATAATAAATTGAAAGATAATCAATTTACAAAAAAGTGTTTTAATTTAATAAAAAGTGAATTAATATATAAATAGTATGACATTAAATAATTAAAAAATTAAAAATAATAAAAAAATAAAATAACCTTTATTAGATTCGCGAATCTAATAAAGGTTTAAAAACCTTTATTAGATTCGCGCATATAATAAAGGTTTAAAAACCTTTATTAGATTCGCGCATATAATAACGGTTTAAAAACCTTTATTAGATTAGCGCGTATAATAAAGGTTTAAAAACCTTTATTAGATTCGCGCGTATAATAAAGGTTTAAAAACCTTTATTAGATTCGCGCGTATAATAAAGGTTTAAAAACCTTTATTAGATTCGCGCGTATAATAAAGATACAAACAATCGTATCATCCGAGGACACTTCATAAAGTTTTATTCACGACTTAATAAAGGTTAAGTTTTAACAGTGTAGAGCGAAACACGTCTTTCATCTCGATGAAAGCGCGTTCGTGAATGAAATATATCCATCTATATATCTATATATCTATCTATCTATCTATCTATCTATATATCTATATATATCTATATATATATATATATATATATATATATATATATATATAATATGTATTAAATACTATTATTTTTATTAATACTACAAACCTTTGGAGCATCTGCATGTGAATTCGTTATTTTTAACTGAAACGCATATTCCATTAGGGTTACAAGGTTTGTATATATGACAATAATTTTTCTTTTGCTGACAATTTTTTCCGTAATAATTATCTTTACAAATGCACATAAAATCATTAATTTTATAAACACACGTTCCTAAATTACATATTGATAATAAAATTATTATAAATATCTATATATCATGCAAACAATAATATAGAACATGAAACATGTTATACTACCAAACTTTCTAATAGTCACTTCGTATTACAATTTGATTAATAATAATTAAATAATACATAAATTATCTTTCTATTTATGTTTATTATTGTAAATGACTATATGTACATAAATTTACACAGTACATGAAGTAATAATATACATACATATAATATAATTATGTATATAGTAATATAAATAATATATATCATATGATTTATATATATATAAATATCTAACTTAAGTAATACAATGTGTAGAATAAAAGATAGAAATAGAGAAAATAATTCAGATAATTTCTTTTGTGTTTAATAATTACTTTAGGATTTATAAGTTATTATTTTTTATTTATAATAAAATATTATATACAATTGAGTACATTGGTTTATGTTAGATGTAATAATATGTAAATTTATCAAGTACAAATATGTTTTAATAAATATGTAATATTATTAATATGAAATAAGTACGTTAATTTTATAACAACTTGTTTATAATAATAATATTTAATTTGAAATTAAATAACTTCTATGGTAATAATTTATATATTTTTAAACAAATAATACTGATATTATCTCAATTATGTTGAATTAGATGATAATGTACAGTGAATATTAGTGGGTATATTTTTAGTTAATAATTAAATAAATTATTATTTAACTATATTTATAGTCAGAAAGTAATAATTATTCTACATACACGTATATATATGTATATATATATATATATATATATATATATATATATATATTTAATTGGATGTTATTGTATTTTGGTAAAATATCGGAGATGATATTTAAACAAAAAATCATATTGAGATATCAAACTGAATGTTTGAATTGTTCCAAAGTCCAAAATTAAGATAAAATAACTTGATATATAAATATTTCCTGTTTACTCTATTAAAAATATTAATAGAAATAAATACAAAAAAATATAACATTGTATTAAACGTATATTATATATAATGATCATTTACGAATAAAAATAAAATATATATCATTTTTTTTAAAATAAATAAAAGGATTTTAAAAATTATTATTGTTAAATTATTATTTTTAAAAGTCTAACATATTTTGAATAATAATAATAAAAAAAATATATATAAATATCCAAAATTAACGTGTAGTATATAAGACACATTTTATAAATATATAACAAATATTAGAATAATATATTATTTGTATTATTATATTAATTGGTTAATAATTTCGAATAAGATAATATTATGAGAATGTAATATATAATAGTAATTGTAGTAAAAAGGGTTACACGAAAATTTGTTAAAATGCTAATAATTATTAAAAAATTAAATTAAAAAAAAATTATATATAAATTAGGTATAAATTTGATAGGAGATTAATATTAAGTAATTTCCGAAAATCTTTAATAATTGTATAGATTTAATATCATTATTAAGAATATTCCGTAAGAATAGTACACTGTAAGATAATGACTGCATATATATATATATATATATATATATATATATATATATATATATATATATATATATATGTGTGTGTATGTGTACACATAAAACCTCCGTTAACACAATATGTATGTTCACAAAAATTAATTATAGAGCAATAATTTCCTATAAATCCTAAAAAATGCAGAATGTTTAATTAAAACATGATTATAATGTATATTGTAAATAATAACAAACGAACTAAATAAATATTTTATTTCACTTTTATTATTAATTATATTCTGTAATATTAAATATTGTAATATAATATATTTTTTAATAACCAGTATTGCATCTACATTTATAACTGTTATTGTAATTGATACAATTTCCAGAATTGCAATTTACGTCTATACATTTATCTAAATTATTTTCGCAGTGAATACCGTATGTCCCATTTAAACAGTTGCATTCATAATAAGTTAAATTAAAAATACATCTGTATAAAAGTCATATATTTTAGAATGTGTAATGCTGGGATATATGCCCTCTATATATCTCTATGAAAATATGTTTATTTTTTATAACCATATAGACTATGATGCAATAGATAACATAAATTAAAGAATTAAAGGTAAATAAAATAAATTTTATCATTATTGAAATGTGTAAGAATTTAAATTATATATAAATATATTCTTTTACCATTCATTATTCAACTTACTCGTAATAATACATAAATACATAATTACAAAAAAATAGTTTAATAATTATAATGTAATTTTGTTATTGCATATACACTTTATTTATTTATCGTATCTATAAACAAACAATTGGGATATTAGATTTCCATTGGTTTAAAGCATGCCAGCTGGAATTAGATTTGATTTGACATGGCAACTTTTTTGTAATAAATATTTTAATTTAAATATAAATTTACGAAATTTGTATGTATTATATTTGTGTAAAAAGCTATAATAATATTTAATATAATAAAGCTATAATAATATTTGCATTTAAAATCAATTTCAATTTCAGAGGTTTTAAATTTATACATAAACATGTGTATTCAAAATTTGATTATTAATATAATATAAATGCTGTAAAATAGGATTTACATTTTAAAATAACAAATATAAATTAGTAGATTTGTTATGATAATTTATTATTATATTATCATTCTTTTTATAAAGTGATTCATTTCTGTTTATATATTATAATAAAACTAAAAAAAAATTATATTTAGTTAAACTATGAACTTTTACAAATTTATTATATGTTCGAAATAAACATATATATTTCTTAAAAACAACTTAAACTAATTTAGAATATTACTACATCATAATATATATATACTCGACGAAAATATAAATAGATTATTTTGAAATAAAACAATGTAATTTACATAAAATTAGATATTATATAAATAATAAATGTGTCGCTTTAATTGTAGATTATATTTCTTTCAGATAATATATACATAATGTATGATGTGTGTGTTATATAAATATTACTTATTACGTACCGACCATTATTGGAGCATGGGTCAGATTCACAAAGATTTATCTTAGATGCGCATATTTTTAGATCGCATTCACATCTATAAACTTCACGAATATAACTTTGTACGCAATATTCATTTACTTTGCATCTATTTTCTTTGCATGCATTCTTGTTGCATTGAGTTTTTATCATATAATAACCTATTCGACAATAAAATAGGTACTTTATTATAAATATATACAATAAAATGGATAAGGTTATTAAATATTTATATGAAGTAGTAGTATATTTTATAATGCAATTACTGTATTTATTTAAATGCACATTTGCAAGTACAAATATTAAATAGTATATTATAATGTGAACAATAATAATAATATTTAATTTTTAATATTACTTTTTTATATTTTCTCAGACTATTAGTTAATTCATTATATATAGATATTTTGATATGTGTTAATTCTATGTTGGGTTTAGCCATTTATTAAATTTAAGAAATAAATTATCTTAAGATTTTGAAGATATTCGTATATTCTTGTCAATAAATACATAAATATACATCTACTCATAGATATTTATAGATTAGAAAAATATATATAGTATACAAGGATATATAGAACCATCAACTATAATTGATAGTCTACAAATATATTTAAGATTTAATTATATGCTCGTATTTAGAATATTGCAATCTTCTTAATTATTTAATTTTTAAGTGATTTTTTTAATTTTGAGAGAAATTATATAGTCTGATATTATAATTTATAGACTATAATTGATAGTATTCTAAATGATATATTAAATCAAATTGACAATTATATAATTTAAAATTATGATCTAAAAGTATATTATGATATAAAATAAATCACATCAGAACGGAATGAAACTTTAAAATATATATCAAAACATTGAACTAAATAATTATTAATTATTAATAAACAAATTACATACAAATAATAATTATAGATAATATGAGTTAACTTATATGAATATTATTTATTCCGGAATGAAATTACGTAATTATATAACTTAAGTAGTCTTTAAGTAGTAATTTATAATGACTACTATACTACATTACTTACACTAGATTAACCCATAACTTATTTACACTAGATTAATCCATAACTTAGATATACATGATTAATTATAAAATTAAAAATTAATAAATATATCTAATTAAAAATTTAGAAATATATCTATGTTATATAATATTTTATATAATACCGATATAACTGGTCAAATACTATAATAACATGTATATATTTTTAAATATTAACTAAACCCAGAATTGTAATTTATAAAAAATCACAAATGAGTGAGTATTTAAGTTTATCTATTATATGTAATGATATTTAGCTATATATATTAGAATTAATATATTTAAAGAGTTAGTATAATAAATATCTAACGTAAATATTGTAATACATAATACATTTTAAACTATACATTATATCTCAAACCTGTTTTACATGATATGACACCAATTTTGTTGCATGTAGAAGACTTAGATTCTTTACAATGTATCTCACATGATTCTCCATAATAAAACTCATAACATGAGCACAAAACACGTATCTTAATATATTGTCCGCTAATATATTTTAAAATAAATATAATTCAAATATCATTAATACTAATTATATATATACAATGTCGACCTAGATATCTCATAACTCTAAATCACATAAATTTGAGGTACTACATTTTTATTATTTACCTATAGTTATTTATAGAACATATATTTGAAATGAAAGTCAGTATACATCAAGGTAACGCTAGTTACATGATCTGGTTGTTTAGGTAGTTAAAATGATCAATTACATTCGCCACACGCTAACATTGACTATAGTGTAGCAATGTAGTGAGATAACGATAGTGTGTAACTAATAGTGTTATCGTATTCTGGTCAATAGAGCAAGTAAATAATATAACGACCCATTTAATAAAATAACTTACTTGATTTATAATTATCCGCGTAACTAATTCATTACTTAAGACTAAGCAATTAATCCATCACAGAAAAGTAACGAATTACTGCTCTTAAAATATAATACAATCAAACCATCTCTAGAATTACCTAGGTACTAGTCAAACATATCTACACAATCATTATATTATCAGTATATTATTTAAATTTACATAAAACAAGTCATCTATAATGACAATAAGCCCTTGTATATTATTATATATCCTATGCTCGGTGTTTAATTGAATATATTTGTAATATTTGAAATCCTAATTAAATGTGCAATGGTAATTATAATTATATTTAAATTATTGGAATCTACGTTACTTCAAGTGTTTTGTATAGGTACAATATGTTACTGAATACATTATATTATACGATATGTGAATACGATAAGTTACTGAAATACAAATGGTGAATTGGATACTTTTGCGCATATTTTAATGAATGATGTATTTGTTTTATTATTATTAATTATAATGTTTTATTTTGTTTCCAGTTCATTTTTTAACATTTAGAACGTTCTATTCTTATATTTGTATTATTTATTATTATAATTTATTATTACATCTAACATTAATTTTATTTATTAATTTTTACCATCAATTATATTTCTAGAGTTTCTTTTAAAATTATTAATATGAATATAGTTATAATCAAAAAATATATTGCATTTTCTACATTATAATAATATAATATTATATAACATGTTACGATTTACAATCAATTCCATTGGCTTTGAAATAGCCACTTTCTGTATTTTAAAACGTCCAAGAAAAATTATTTCTGAATCATTAATATCTTTGTCGAATACAGTTACCACGATTTGAATATTATTCTGTTAATTGAAAAAAATGGAATGTTATTATTCAGTATGTTATTCATTTGTATTAAATAATTATATATAATATTCTATCAAATACTAAATTTTAATATATAATATTTTTAATATATAATATAATAGTTGAGTTTAGTAATATTTCTAGGTAAAATAGGATAAGACCATTAATCGAATTAATTACGTTAACAAATATAAAACAAATTATTTATTTATATTTAATGTATAATCAAGATTTCTTACTAGAATTTATATTAATAATTAATTTAAAATAAGTGTATTGTTATAGTAAATCATGATGACATTTTAAATAATAATTATTATAAAATATTAATTAATGATAAATATCATTACATAAATCATTTTAGAAATAAAACATTATTAGTTATAAAAAGTTATAGAATATATTAGTCATAATAATAATACTACAACATACCT
>OZ038315.1:33913827-33940742 GCA_964035775.1 Osedax frankpressi
CACTGATTATAACAATTAATACTACTAAACTAATGTTGATATATTACAATATTTAGGTCAATAGGATTCAATTGCCCAAGAGTTTATATTATTTCTATTGATTTTGAATTGTTGAAATATAAATTTTCTTATAATGTGAAGAAAACTTTTTTCAAAAGTAAGTTCAATTTATATATATATATATATATATATATATTTACCTATTATTATTATAATGCTCTTAATCGAAATCAATACGTTCAATTTATAAATAAGACTTAAATAATGAATACATAGAAATAATTGAAATGCAATTAAAAATTACTAACAAGTATTAATTACAAAAATTAGGATATGCATATGAATTATTTGTAATTAATTTTAAATTGAAATTGAATTTTTAAATTGGCAAAAAATAATTATATGTGTGATATTTATGGTACTGCATGTAACGCCAATGTGTGGGAAAGTAATGTTCTGATATAATCAACTGTATTCTATATAATGTAAATGTATCTACAATATTTTGCCTATAGACATATACATATATAATGAACAATCAAAATGTAGAAAATAATTAGCAAATGATCCCGTATGAATTATTACTATTCTTTAAAAGTTCAAGATAAGTAAATCCGTGGCGTCAGATAGTATTTCCACATAAAACTTACTCTATCCGCAGACCTAGTTGACCTAGAGCTTACTCTAGTCAACTTTTTAAATACAATTCTATATAATCAGTATACTAATAATATTAATAAACTCACAAATATATACAATAAAGTAGAGACAAAAGATCAACTGATATCTATAATTACAGGAAAATATTTGTATCCATTGTTATTATGCACAATATTAGACCATATCATATTTTTTGAATTGCATCTCATTTATATAAACAACTATATATAAGTATTAACAGGTAATAATGAAACGTGCATTGGATGGAAATGTTATTTCTGTATATCAAGAACACTAATTTGCTCTGTCAATAATAGAATAAGCGGTTCACTGACTAAAATGTTTAATTCATCTTGCATTATCGATAGAGTGTTTCAATCTTCTTTATCGGAATATGAACTTTGGATATTTAATGTTTTTGATTATATAATAAATAATCCCGATAGGAAATTGTATTCATTAAAATGTATAGACAATAAAATTAAATACATATTAATCGACCACGGAAGAAGGTATACATTCCATACATAAATATATATATATATATATATATGTATATAGATAATTTCTAATAATTTATGATTGAATTATATAAATAAAATATATAATTAATTATTATAATATTTCATTACATACTATTTATATATTATAATCGTATATTTTTAAAATAATCAGTTTGACGAAAGATACCACAATGTTGAATGTTATGTACAAGAAAATTACAACAACAGAAATGATTGAAAATCAAAAATCTCTTAAACTAATGAAAATATTATTAAATACTAATTTATCAATGATTTTAAAGATACTTAATTTTCAAGATGTTATATCAGCTAATGTTATTACCAATGAAATTAAATATATTTTATCAAATGTATTATCAAGAATCAGAAATGTTTTACATTTATACAACATATGATATTATTTTATTAACCCTTTACTTCCCAACGGTCGATGTCGGTCGACCCTCGCATTCTCCCAACGGTGGATGTTGAAATATTCATTTTAAAATCTTGTAACTCAATAAATAAGTATCCGAATATTAAATAATAAACACATATTGATAGATACTTTATTTATCTATTATAATGAATAAAAACACAAATTAAATATTGTAATTAAAATGTTTAATTTTAAAATATTAAAAAATATACCTGGTATTTTAAATTTGATTATTTACAATTTCAATATGATAACACAAGAAATTAAATAGTCAATAATTATTAATTATTAAAATTATAAGCCTTAAATTTAAAAAATTACATAATATAAGTATGATTCTTAATACATAAAATAATATTACATATAATAATATTATGATTTTACATTAAATTTATATTATTTTTTAATAAATATAAAAATATTATTTATGAATATAAATATTCAATAATATAAATTCCTATCAATTTTAAATTTAACGGGATTGTATTTAAATAAACAATAAGTTTCAGCTTCTTTAAATATTGAGCGTCATTTCACTTTTATATTTTCGACATGTCTGATCACGATGATGAATTGCAGCTTATTTTAGATGTCGACGATATACTAATTGATAGCGATATATCACTATAGGTAGTAGTTAATATAATAATGTTTTACATTTAAATTGATTTTTATCTAATACAATATTTGTAGCAATATTAGAAATTTAAAACAATAATATTTTCATAGATATTACATTTCTGATTAGATTTACTATAATTCTATACTAATTATACACATATTTAATATTTATATATTTATATATATACATGAATATATAATTGAACTATTGCCATTAATATTAAAATTTTAAAATAGTTAATACAATTGAAAATAGATTGCAAAAATACAAATAAGAATTGTTGATTCCTTGCAAATTATTATACTATACAAATTTGATTATTATAAACTTTTATTTTACAATTAAAATTATATATATTTTCATTACAGATTGAGTCGGATGATTCTTTTACAGTATCCAATAATGAATATTTATGTAAAAAAATGAATCTGCGCATTCTTCAAAATGTATGGAAAATTCTTCAGCACTTAAAGCGAAGAATCTTAAATTAGAAAATATATTTCCTCCCAGCGGTTCCAGATGGTCTGAAAATCTAAATAATATAACCCATATTAGTAACACAACCTTTACCTAAAATTCTGGACCAACATATGTATTTCATGACTGCACTACTGAAGCCGATTTAGATAAGAAACTTAAATTAGAAAATAAATTTCCTCCCATCGATAATCTAAATAATATAATCCATACAAGAAATATACTCTTTACATCAAATACTGGAACATCAGATTTATTTGCTGACTGCACTACTGAAGCAGATTTCTTTCTAAAAATTGTTACCAAAAAAATGATAAGTTACATTGTAGAATCAACAAATGAATATGCGATACTAAAAAATTCCTCATTTACTACTTCTTTCTCTGAAATACTCTTTTTTTTCTCGGGTTCATCATTTTGCTTGGGTATATCGTCACTTCCCGATGTTACAATGTTTTGGTCGGAGGATTTAGCATATAATCGGCCATTCATCTCAAATAGGATTTCCAAAAATAATTATATGGATTTAATACGCTACTTTCATATATCTAATAAAAATGAAGAGAAAAATGATGATAAGCTGAACAAGGTATTTTAATTATGAGATATATTTCTGCTTTGCTTTTAAATAATAATATATCTATATAATCTTTTGTATGTTATATCCGTTATTCTAACTGTAATTAGTTTTGTTGTGCTGTAGTTTCTAATACTAATATATATCTATTAGATTCGAAATATTATCATCGGTGTTAGCGGTAATTTCGCGAAAGCCTTTTTACCTGACCGAGAAATCGCTGTTGATGAATGCATGATTTATTTAACGGGCGTATTTCCTTTAGGCAATATCCTCCTATTAAGACCATAAAGCATAGAATTAAGTGTTATGCTTTATGCGATTCTGCTACAGGTATTAAACGATTAAACTTAAAATATATACTGGTAGAGATATTACTTTTGATAAAACATTACAATATAATTATTCTATTGTTATGGATCTTATTTCTCCAGATTATTTATATAATAACCATAAATTATATACCGACAACTATTATCTTCACTTAAGCTTACAACATATCTGAATAAAAAGAAAACACATTTAGTCGGAACAATAAAGAAGAAAGCAAGAAGTGTGCCCAGAATATAAATATCGGAGAAAGCATTAAACTTGTCAATTCTGATGGAATTGTAGTATACAGGTTTGAAATTTTAATAATAAAATGTAATTTATATAAAATACTGTATATTTATTGAATATAAATAAGTATTGTATTTAGATGTTCTATATTGATAGTCTATAAAATATGATTTTTTATAATCTATATGATAACATTATATTGGAAGTATAAAATTTATAATTTTAGATGGAAAGACAAAAAAGACTTAGGGCGACGTCAAAGATTTAGATGTGAAGAGCAGATTTAATGAAGTAATAAATATAAAACCGAACATGATTATAGACTACAATAAGAGTATGTATGGAGTTGATAAATTAGATCAATTTAAGAGGTATTACGATGGTAAAAAAGTAGGCTGGTAACAAATTCTGGAGATATATTTTTTATACTTATTTTAATATTGCTATTATTAATTCTTTTATTTGTTTCAAAAAATCAAAATTAACACACGCATACTATTCTTTATTATCTTATAAAAATGCTGTATTACATGCCTTTATTGACCCGTACTCCAAATCCGTATCCATTTCTATTCCGATTTTAAAAGCAGATTAATTTACCAGGGTATACCGTTATATATCGTTAGTTACTATAGTAACTAACGATATTTTACCGGGCGGTAAAGTAGTTGTATATAGGTGTAAAAGATGTGTTTATTGTCGAGATGTATTAAAATGTGTACAGAGAACTTCATATAGATGCGATTTATGTAGAGTGAGTTTAAGTTATAAAGATAGACAGTGTTTTAAATTGTATCATGATTCATTGTAATTTCATATTTCACTTATATATATTAAATCATAATAAAATATTTTAAAAATATATAGAATATTATTTAAATTTTATCTAACATTTTTTAAAAAATATTCTTAAATATATTTAATTAATTAAAATAATTATTACAATATTCATTAATATATCTTATGCACGTATAACATGAGTTTTAATATTAATAATAGCATAACGTATTTAACAAATCAATAGATTATTATTGTCAATTTTTTATAATAAAATGTATTTTATTAATTAAAATATATAAAATTATAATGACAATTGTATAATATTAATTAATATATATTATTCAAGTGTAACCCAAGTTTTAATATTAATAATAGCATATTTATATTGGTAAATAGTTATTTTAATAGTATTAATTATTCTAATAATTTTAAAATTATATTGATAATTTCCAAAATATAAATTATTATAACCTTTTAATAACAATTATTTTCAAAAACAATCAACATACAAAAGTTAGACTATTGTATTACCTATATAATGTTATTAAAAAGTATAATTAGTTAATGTATTAATATTATTTACATTAATTATGTTATTCAATATAAAATATATTTATTATGTAATTAATAATATTTAATTATTAATTAACTATACATCATTAATATGAATTTCATTAAAAAGATAATTAAATTCTCTTTAAAAATATGATAACTTATAATCGATTATTTTTATTTTATAATTTTAAAATATGTTATGTGAGTAATAGTATAAATTTATAATAAAATCAAAAATCACTTGGGAAAATAGCGCATACTCTTGAAAAATCCGCGGGGGTAAAGGGTTACATTCACATTTTAATATAATAAGATAATACTATATGAAGATAACTATATGATACTAAATATTAACTAAATATTATACACAATAGATTTTATTGTTTTCTTATATCACTTATTATTATTTAATTGTTATTATTATTATAATGTATTATATATATATCTAAATGTTTTGGAAAATAAAATATAAATCTATTTTCATTGATATCAAAGTTAGTAATGGTAAATATTTCTCAAAATTATTTTTTAAATTATCTTCACCAATATTTTTAGATATATATATATGCATATACAAATATGTATGTATGATAGAATGAAATATTAAGTAATATTTAAAATTTAATTTATAAAAAATGTACTCATAACCCGGCAGAAGGAGACAGATAGTGAGTGCCCCCCTTGGCTCATAACTATATTAAGAATCAATTCAAACCTACAATGTAGGTCCTACATCTATTAATTAATTATTATATAAATGTTAGAATGTGATTTATTTTAAACTTATATTTATAATAAATTACATTTAAGTAGGTATAATTCACAATTAAATGAATTGGGACATTACACACATGTATACTTAATTATACACAAATGTATATTTAATATCTGGTTCTTTGGATAGGGTATATATGATCATAAAATAAAGTATCCAGGGTACAATGTATATTTTTATTGAACTAAATTCTCTTACAATTTATTCGAAGATTCGCGATCGTTTCGTAGAATAGACGGTTTTCGACGTTTGGGCGGTCAAGGTTTAACTTTGTTCGTGAATTATGAAATTTAATTTGATCATAAATTATCATATGCGTGTTCAATTTATTAAATGTATTAATTCACTATTTATTTTATTACTATTTATTTATTAAATGTGATTAATAAGAGTTCCAGCAGGGTTGTCGGTTATTTTTAAACCAAAAAAACTGTTTTTTAAGGTTTTTTTTGTTACAAATGTAAGTAATCCTCTAATGTATGATTTAATGTTGTCACTGATATTTATCAGCCTCCACCAATTGAACCCTGCAACATTTTCTATTGTTTCTTTTAAAAACAAATATTTTTCACTCAAAATTACTTACTTTAATATTAAATAATTAATATATGTATGAGACTGGCTTTTTCCTCAATCAGCAATTCAAAAATGTTAGCATTTTCTGTCTATGATAGATGTTCACTTAAATATTTAGGATTGATTAAATATGCTAGTAGGTGGTAATGTGTTAGTGCTTGGTGATATATGAAGAATACATGTATGTGATCATCTGATATATTTTTCTTTAAAAGTTCCTTCCAGCTATGCGTTTCATTACTAATTGAACTGTTTCCACTTTGCAACTTATCTAAACTGGTAGAGATAGGCTCCATAATTTTACACAGATCTTCAGCATTATTCTTCAAATTAATATCCATAACTTTACTTATAATTTTATCTTCTATTTCTTCCTTTATGTATCATAAATTGTAACCAACGTACCCTAGTTTTTTTTATATATGAGTTATTGGAATCATAATATGAATTCCATCTAGTATTGACTGGCATTTGTAATTTTATTGCTCCGGATGCTATATATTGATCCATGTTAATATTTATTTCTGAAATATATAATAATTTTAACAACATGCCTTAATTACATAACTTAAAGTCTTTTCGAAATCACCAGCAAGTAGATTGGCATAATGAGCTGAACATCCATAAGTCATATCATCATTCCCAATTTCCTTCCTCATCTTGTCCATATTCTTTGCATTATCTGTTACAAATGATGCAATTTTATATTTATATGTCTTCAATTTCAATTATCAATTCCTACACCAATTCGACAACATATTCTGGTGTGTGAGGTTTACCTGATGTATCAATTGATTTAATCAAGTAGTGTTTATCATCTTCTAATGTAATAATTGCACATATATTAGGGTCATTATGAATGTTCGACAATCCATCAATGTCAATCGAAATAATTTCATTGTTTATTGCATTTGAGCACTTTTGAATTTCTACATCATAGATAGCATCTAAAATCTCACCTATTTTTTCCTACTTGAAGGTTGATATCCAGTATGTAGATGATCTCATAATAAATTCAATTCTTATGTTCGGTTAATAGGAAACTGGAATTTGTGGCTTATATCATTTTCCCAACTTGCTTATCTAACTTTTTTTAGATAGGAACTCGTTGATACAAAATATGAGTCAACGTCTTGGCGTTTTTTTTTAATTTAATTTTCAACATCTGAATGGTGTCGTCTAGCAACTCTTGGAAATTCCCAAAATAAGTTATTTTAATATTATTAAAGAATTGAAATATTATTTAAAATATTTATCATAATACAATTTTATTATAAATTGTTTGAAATTTAAAATAATATTTATATTGTATTAACCGCGATAGTTGTCATATTACTTTTAGATGTATCATCATTCTCGAGATCAAAACGATTCTAAAAATATAAATATTTTTTTATAAATTATATAAAACTTCTCCAAAGATAATAATTACTATAATAAATCAGTGATTAAATTTTAAAATAAATTATAAAATAATTATCGTAATTTATATCACTCCAGGAATGCTATTAGTAATTAAATTCAAATAGAATATTTCTAATTAATATGAACATTTTGGATTCCAAATAATATGAGTTAATTTTATAAGTAAGTATGTTATAAAACATTGTTTTACGCATAATATATTACATGTATAGTAATTACGTTGTATATTTAAAAATACATTACATCAACCTTAGGAACTAAATCAGTATTTGTGTTTAATTCTTCTGATAATATATCTTCTGAAAATATAAATTATCTATTGTATATTTCGCATGTCTATATGTAAAATGTCCCCTCGAAAGTGGTTACCCCAACAAACAATATCGTTTAAAATTGCATAATCATGGATATCAAACATTTTCGCTACACATTTATATAATAATTATCCTACTTTTCATGATGTTGTTTGCATGTAATATTTTATTGCAATTTGAATATCTGTTTAATATCAATTTGAATATCTTTTGTATAAATATTATTAATTATTACCAATTTAAATTTATTAAATTTTATTAAACATTTGTTAGTGAAATTTATTAGTGAATTTTATATTACCTTTACAATATTTCAACTGTTATGGATATATGGCCTTCCATCGCAGTTTTACATATCTTACATGCTGCTCTATATTCCTAATAGGATCTAAAATTTATTTATAATCATTCCATATAATATTTTTTTTTAAATATTATGACTACTCTATAGAGTATATTTGTAGATAATGGAAGTACTTATTACTATTAAGTATTAATTATATAAATTGTCTAGTCATGGCAAGATATGTTATGCATAGTATATCCTCGATAGTATATCATAGTAATATGGTAAATTAATCAAGCCCGTTTTTACTTTCGGCGTAAGTAAAATTAACAAAAGATAGTTCAGGACAACCGGAGATTATAAACCGATATAAATATAATATGTGCTTGTCTGTTATATTATTAGAGAATATTTTATTTTCTACAAATAATTGATCTATTTTGATATCATATTTAATTTCTTTTGATATCGTATTGGTAATCATAGTATTCCGAATATTGAACTATATTTATAAATTTGAATTTGTGTAACCACGCCCTGATTTATATGCCAGATTTTGATGAATACGCCCACATTTAAGAATTTGAAAATGATATTTTTAATTTATTTAATTATAATCTAATTCTTTTAGATATGTTTGTAAAGATTATATAAAATGTCACGTGGTGGTTCCATTCTGGCACAGGTTCCATTGCCATGAGCCAAGGGGTGCACTCCCTATCTGTCTCATGTAATAGGAGAAAATATTTAAAATGGCCGAAAATGTAAACAGCCGCCATTATTATCATTTTTCAATATTTTATAAATTTTTATTTAACTATCAGTTTATGTTTTATGATGATATTATAAGTAATTTATAGTATTGGTATATACGTATATAACTCTACTAATAAGTAAAACTTATTAAAAGAAACAGATCATTAATAAATAAATGTTTATTGATGATTTATAAATTTGACAATACAAATAATATTTTATAAATTTCATATATTTATTAAAATATCAATTTATATTTAGTTATAAGATATATATTAAATATATAATTTAAAATATGTATTGTATATAATATTTATTTACATATGTTTCAATATTAATAATTTTCGTGACTTTCTAATTCCTTTTTTAAGGGTACAAATTGTATCTAAATTTTGACTATATAAAATATTTTTTAAACGTATACATACAAAATAATTAATAACTTTGTCACGAATTTGACAGTTATCGCAATAATCAAAATATATATTATTAACAGAAATAATATGATTAAATACTTTACAAATGTTTACTTTATACACAATATCATTTATATAATATTTAAATAAAATATATAACTTACGAACATAATCAACAAATATCGTAGTTGGTTGGAACCTATTATTATTATATACATTCTTTGATTTATCCATAATTAATAAATGATCACTAGAGAAACAATTTGATGCAGACATACAAATTAAATCAACACACTTTGTACAACAATATTTACGAATATAATTACATACAAGTGCTATCAATACGATAGAATTATCTAATAAATTTGTGATAGGAAATATAGCAAATGGAATAATTTCTGGATAAAGGATAGTAGGTATAGGTGTATTTGGAATGGTTCGAAGCCGATGCAGTTTAACAAGAAAGTCACCAGCAGCGCAGTTCAATTGCTCCCTGGTACGTGAGTAAAGAGTGAGTCGACCGTAACTTTTCGATATTTTGCTACAAATTCTTGAGCTGTAGGGTTATCGCGATTCCCACCTCCAGACCTCATCAGTGAAAAGAAATTTTCAACATCATCCTGACAACAATTATGAGTAATTAGAGAATGTATATTATAATTATCTCGAAAAATTTAATAAGCATAGCGCAACTTAAGATATTAATAGTACGCTGCTGAGAAAATGCTGCTGAAAAGAATATCATTTCTATAACCTATGATATAACTATGAAATATTCTTAAGATTTATATTTGAATATATATATATATGATTATAAAGCTTTACAAAAATATATAATACAATTATATGTATATCTACTATATTTATATAATATTCATTATCTAACAAAAATAAAATATTTTTTTAATTGGTTAAATCTATAAAACAACATTTATAAATTAAAATTATTTTAATTTTGCTTTATTTAAAACATTTGTAATTACATACATAATATGTTACATACATACATAATGTTCATAAGAACATTTATTTAACATAAAATGGATGTCATAATAAAAGTTAAAATCGAATAATAATAGTAAAATTGCAATTAATAAATGAAATATTATAGAAATAAACAGTATATTAGATATTTATATGGTGTAATTTAAAAAAAATAAGTTTATATTTATAATTCGGAAAGTTTGGAATGCCTATACCCTTAAATTTCAATATTTCACTATCAAATACATTTTCTTTTTATTTATTAATATCCACTTGTAAACACACTATTATAGATAACTCAAAATGATCTAGTTTCTCTAACGATTCTCCTATATATACTTGACAGACATACTTATTATGTACCATACCTATAACTTGACAAAAAGTAGTATCAGATAAAGAATAAAAATTATTTGGAAATTTTACATTTATAATTTCTTTTTTAAATGAATTTCTACTTATTAATATATGTATATTATAATCGGATAATCTATTAATTATTTGAGTAAATGGACATTTACCACCCCTAACCATTCTTTTTATTTTCTGCAAATAATTTTCATATCTGAAGCAGGGTTTTTGTCTAGTATACCATGTTCTATCACATCATCTACTAAATGAAGCAGACTATGCACATTATATATACAAAATCTTTCACCAAAAAGAACAAAAACCCCTTTCAACGAAATATACAAGTAATGTTTGTGCAAACACCATATAAAATTGATTAGATATTAGTACAGGGTTACATAATATTGATATTGCACAGTTTAAAGACAAAAAATGTTGATAATATTGATAATTTAGTATGCCTTTCAGGACAATCTTTCCGGTATAAAGGATAAACTGTCTAATTTATGTGGCTTTATATCTGTCAACATGTTCTAATGATCGTACTTTCCTATAAAATGAGTTGGGTATGCTGGTTTCTAATATTTTTAATCTAAGATTAATTTCTAATATATTGGCTTTGCTAAGTTTGAATCTTGTGGTTATAGCTTTATTCTTTGATAAATAAATATGTATCAATTTCTTCTCGTACTTCTCTAGCTCTTTTAGAACTTGCATTTATGGGGCACCTTTCTATTGAATTCAGTTCATTTGAGATTGATCTAGTTGCATGATGTTAACTTATTTCTTTAATTAAATAAGTGTGTAAAGATCAAATGTTTTTACAAATTAATCTACTTTATCTTGAGCAAAAGGTATTAGTTTTTTAAATATTTTAAAACAAGAACTTAGCATTCCAAATGCATTTTCTACAGTAATCCAAATAATATTTATCAAATAATCTGTAATCAATTGTATTCGTAGATATTATATACGAAGATATTTTATTTGTAAATAATTATTACGCTCGTCATGTAAACGGCTATCGTGAATTTGGAATAATCGTCGCATTACGGTCATGCCCACCTTTATGTATCTTACTATTACACCCCTTTTTTAAGCTGCGTTACGCTGGATTACGCTCGTAATGTGAACACCCTTTTAAGATGTTTTTTAATTCAAAAAAATTTAAAACATATACTTCCATATTGAAAATTCAACTTTATCTAGAATAATATTTTATATTTAGGCATTTGTACTGAGTAACTGTTATCTATTTCTATTAGTAAAAGCACTTATTTATCATTATATTTTAATTCAACATTTTAGTAATTAAATATCTTATGCTTACAGAAATAATAGAATTGAATAATCCAAATGATGATTCGGATGTGCAGCCTTTAAAGCTTATAAAATGAAAAAGTATAGAAAGGTTTTTAATATTTATATTTATATTTATATTTTAATATTTATATTCCATTAATATAATATACAGAATGATTGGTTTCATTTTAAAGATATGGATATTAAGTCTAATAATTATCTGGAGATACATTTAATTTTGGGATAATGCTAACATTTTTCGATATACTTATATTATATACAAATAGCATATTGATAAGTAGTATTTATTATGTTGCAATATGTAATTTGATTGTAATCTCTATAATATTATTTATAACTTATATATATTTATATAAACTATTTGATTGATTTTTAATTTGTTTGTTTTTTTTCAGAAATGGCATAAGAATATTATATTTTTATATATCAATAAAATTTTCTGTATACATTTGACATATTTTTAATTAATTATTAAAATATTGAAATAATGTAACAATAAATGTTCTATTCACGGCGGTATTAATAAAAGTTCCGGAACGGTGACAATAAATGTGTCGCACCGTTCCGGAACGGTGACATTAAATGTGCATTTACGTTCCTGAAAGGTGACAATAATTTTTTACCTGGTCATTGTACACTGTACAATGTCCAGAATGACAAGATTTAGTTTGAAGCATATTCAAAGTATTACCTTTATTTTTTACGAAGTATGTATCAGTTTGTATTAATTTTTTGATTATAAATTTTTGCTTTTTTGTTATAGTATTAGAAAATTTTTTAGTTTCTAAAAATTATGTTATCTCTTTTAATATCATATTGGTAATTAATGTTTTATAATTATAGTATTCAGAATGTTGTAATATATTTCTAAATTTGAATTTGGGTGACCACTCCTTGATTAGATTCCAGATATTTATTAATACGCTCATATTTAAAAATGATATTTTTTAATATTATAGAAAAAATATATGATTGCTTATAATAATATTGTTTATTATTACTAACAGCGTTGTTATAACGCTGCTATTATTACTAATCATTCAGTAATTAAGCTATATTATTATCTAATTATTTTATATATGTTTGCAAAGATTGTGGAAAATGTCACGTGAAGGTTCCATTCTAGCACAGGTTCCATTCTGGGACACGACACCAGGCATAATAATATATGCTATGTTAACTATACAATATTTAAATAACAACTGACACATCTTCATACATTGCTATATTGTGGTCCATTATTTAATTTTCATAGAATTTCATTTCATTTCATTTCATTGTAATTATTATTATTATTACAAGAAACAATTCTATGAAAGATCAATTAAATTATTTTAAATGTGTTTTCTGGACCATAGTATTATTAAATAATATAATAATAGATACATTTTACAATATTTAAAAAAAAAATACTAATTTAATTAATATATAATTATTTAGTTTATATAATATTATATATATATATATAAATATATAATATAATATACATTATATATTGTCATACATATTATGTTATATATATACTATATTATATCATTTTATTAAATGATTTACATGGTCCGTAATTTTAGTAATTTGTTTCCAAATTTCCAAATTAGTTTAGAATATATTCAAATATGTTATATTATATATAACTTATATAAATAAATATATATCTTATATAACTTACATAATATATTTAGATTGAATATACCTATAATATAAACCAGAAAACTGTTACTAATAACTTATTATATGTATATATATTAATTATATATTATTAATACATTTTAAATAAATATAAGTAATTTTTATATAAAAAAATAAAAAACCAAACCAAAAAAACCGACCAACCCTGGTTCTAGCAGATGAGATAATATATTAGGAAATTAAATTTTCAGATATTATTCTTACAAAATTGTAATAATAAATTATAATATTTCTCATATTATAATTTGAAGTCTTGTGTGTTCTTTGTTATTAAATATTAAGACGTTATGTTTACATGTATAAAAAATACTATATTTTAAAAGTTAATATATTATGAATTATGATTAGATTATCTACATTTGATATGTAGTTTACACAGTATTTATGTATTATTGAATTGTTTAAAATTATTTTATGATATAACAAAATAAAACTATAGTTTATACATTACCCATTCCACACAATAGACTTGAAATAATCATTCTCAAGCTAATAGAACAAAAAATAGTATACGATTACTAATATGATTCTATTATCGTAATTTAGATTTATATAGTTTTTGAGTTTCCTATATTTAGTGATAAACAAATTGTTTATTATTTTATTGAAATTATATATTTAGTATTATTCCGTTTATATTGTATATAGTCGTAGTATTCTTTGTATATGACATGCTATTAATATAATGCTAGTAATTCAATTACTATTTTTAAATACATTTATAGGATAACATAGTATATATTGTCTTTAATATCTTTTAAATTGCAAATTTTATTTAAAATTATGCTATTATAATTATTTACTTATTATATTTATTTGTGTAAATATATACATATATATAATATACATATACTTTATCTATTATATACTTTTTAGTAACATTCTTATCAATCATATAATTCACTTTATACATATTTTTTATATTTTGTAATAATTATCGCTTCTCTTTTAATATGCGATATTTATTCATTAATATTATTATTTGTGTAACGTGCATATATTGCGAACAAGATTTATATGATGTACTTGGAATAACGAGGTCTGCCAACTCGGCAGATATTAAAAAAGCATATAAGAAGTTGGCCAGGAAATGGTCAGTTAATATTTAATATGACAAGAAACTATATTATCCTATAGAATAATCTTTCATATTATGGAAATATATATTATGGAAATATATATTATTTAGTAGCATTATTTTTTTAATAGAGTTTATTAAATCAACATAAATATTTATTAATATATAAATATCATTTAATATCTGATAGCAATACTTCTAAACCCAATATGTATTATCCTTGTCATCATTATAATAGAAACATTGTAACAACTAATATAGAATGCATGTACAATTTTAATATTTAACTAGATATAATTGTAAGAGGTATTTTCTAGGATTCGTTCTAGTAGCTGAAATAACTGCACTAAGGCATCTAAATAATAATATAAAACTAGTACCCACAGAAAGGCAATTCTCAAAATAGATAAATTAGCATACAGTTGACAGAACAATATATAGTGTGTACTTTTAAATAGATTATTGTTAAATTTAGTTTTTATATGGTTGCCAATATATTCCCAAATATATATATATCTATAATATATTTTATTAATTATTAAATTACTACTACTTTGAGTATAAAATATTACCTCTGATTCACTGATCATTTAATTAATAAACTTAAATATACATTATAGAATTAGTTTTTGTTTTTAAAAACTAATATTACCTTTGTCAATAATTATTACATAATCAATAACTCTATTTAGCACATTATGTTTATTATTAATTCAATGTAATGATATTAGTCCATAATTTAATACATGTTTTAAAACATATTGTGGCTATGAATAAACCCAATAGTTTATATATTAATATTCATTAATACAATTATGCATTATTTTGTTGCATACTATTATATAATGTATGCACTTTAATGTTGATATTTAACAATTGGAAAAGAGTACACAATTAATCACACTTTGTATATCTTTATATATAATTACATTTGAAAGGCATCCAGATAAAAATCGGGATGAATCCGCTCAGGATATTTTTGTGAAAATTAATGAAGCTTATGAGGTTATAGTTCATTTATTATCGAGTCATTCATGACACGTTTATCATTGCATAATTACGACTCTACTAATAATTTATTATGGTTAAGATTAGCATTGTTATGATTTAAAATGTAATGATATTTTTTTGTTATGAAATAAGTTTGTCAATATCATTACAAAATTTTGATTAAATATTTTTATTTTAATATAAACATGAACCATTAATATTAAGAAATATTTACCCCAATTCCAAAAATTTTATATTTTTATTATTTTATTATTAAATATATAAATATCATTAAATTTATATTTTAGAACTTGATTTCTTGTATTTTTAGAATTGTAAATACAATTTATAAAGTCAAATCAATAGTATATTGATCAAATAGATTTAGATTTATAAATATAGCAATATATATATATATATATGAGTTATACCTAAATAATGAGTAATCAAACAGATCTTATAAATATTAATTTGATATCATTACCATTTATAAACAATATCAACTATTAAATTAAGAAATAATATAATATTTCCTTTCTGTTAAAATATTTTCATTATAAAACAACAAATATATTGCCATATATTTGATATTTATGAAAAATAATCTTACTAATATTTTGGTAATAATAATTTATTACTAATCTTTTAGTAATAATAATATATAACTAATATTTTAATTATTATAACATTTAATTTAGGGAGCATATATTATATATATGAGTTATTATATAAATATTCAGCATTTGCTAATTATATTTATAGAACAATATTAATTTATAAATACATAATATTTCTATTTGTTTAATTTGCATTTATTAGACTCTAGGAGATGAGAATAAGCGATCAAGTTATGATAACTTTGGACATAGATCAGGTTTTTTATTAGTAATAATTGACCGAGAAATTAGTTTAAATAAAATTTTAAATTATTCTTCCATAGGAGTTGATTCTGTAAATAATGCAGAGGATTTTGGTTTCCATTTCAATTTTGGTAGTCGTCAATCAAACTTAAATAAACAAAGGCTTTCTCTCCAGTTGGTTATGAAATAATAATCCCTATATATCCACCATTACAAAAATGTAATCTAAATATTTTTCGATAACAAATAATCATTCAAATACAGCCATTTTGAAAATTCTATTTTACCAAATAGCAAAACAAGGCCATTTATTATTTTCGCTCATTCCACTTTCTGTTTTCCGGTTAATATTATTATTAGCATTATATTATTAATTTTATAACAATATTATATATATATAGATAGATAATATAATTTCACTTATTAGTGTATGAGAATAGAGCCTGTGTGGGAGAAATTTATCCGCGATCTAGAAGAAATAGGTTTAACAATTTCCATCGACAAGTCTAATGTATATATATATATGTGTATATATTTATATCGTGTTTAAATTCTACATCTAAGTTAATAGATAACGGTTCTCTACAGATCTAGGAGCGGGAACGCTGCAAGCTCAACTCGACCACGCCCTTGCTAGAAAACTACGAGTTTCTACGATTCCAGCCATCATTGCCGTTGTCGATGGTAAATTCATATGGTTTGTGAAACACTCATTCCATTACATTAGTTATTGGGTATGATTTCTGAAAATATATTTTAAGACATCAGTTAAATTTGTTAATTTATATTAGTAAAGCGGTTAATAATAATTGTTACGTCGTTATTTTAATGGTAGCATATTTTTGCTCGTTCTAATTTTATTTCTCCTAAATCATAGGTGCGATACAGATTTACATGTAAATCTGCAGCATCTCAGAGACTTTGTTAGAGATAAGGTGTTTCCGACAAATCTCATTACCAAAGTTTGTATAGGCAATACGATGATAAGTAGTCATACGATATTAAAATTAATATATATATTTATGGTTGGCTGATAAATTCAAGAACATTTTTAAAAACTAGAATTTGTCTGTTATTTCACGAAGCATTCGACAGATTGAAACTGTCGACGAATTGGATGATTTCCTATCGTCCTATCGTCGTGACAACCGCGTGAGAGCTATCCATTACGCGGAAAGATCGCGACCTTCCCAGCGATTCCTTGCAGCTGCCTTCGCACATCGTTTCAGCATATCCTCGGCCTACGTGAGCCTGAAACACAGGTGTGCCTGCAGTTTAATTTATTTCAAATTTTTTAAATTTTACTATTATAATTGAATATATTTTCATTAAATTGATGTATAAAACGTTAAATTAAAATAATTATAACTATCTCACTTTTGTAATATAAACATAATCCACTAAGTTAATTTTGCGCAATAATTTCAATTATATTATTATAATTAGTTTACTAATATAATTATTTTCAAAAATAACTAAATTCATTTGGTATGTTATTTTCAATAAATGTAAGCTTTTACTCATAAGTGCTTTCCTTTGTTACATAATCTACACAATTTATGTGGTATATTTTGAACTGATTGGTAAATCTTTACAGAATTTTCAGAATATAAAAATAATATATAATTAATAATGTATAATATATAATTAATAATATATAATATAATATAATTAAATTATAAAAAGCTTGTAAATAAATCAATTTTATTATTTTCTATAATTTAAATATTACCTTTCATAAAGCTCTATTCTTTCTTATGTAGGCCATTTTACATGAAATAGATGCAAAGTATTCACAGCCAATTTATGTGTTACAACTCCAGCTCTTTATTTTAATATAACAAGTTTTCATTTATTAGATCTTCTATTTAATCACGGATTCATAGATCTCAACATTTCATCTAAATTCCCTTTTCGATAAATTTATCTTCGTCGAGTGCTTTATCAATGCTGATATTAATCCAACAGTTCCATTGAGAAATTGTTAAAAAAGTACAGAGTAAGTTTTGGTCAAGAGTCGCTTTTAATGTTCAACGAAGAATTTGAAACTCCCGTGTCTCGTAAAATGGTAATACCCTGTATTGTTATGTTGTGCGATTAGCTATGATAGAGTATAGCCATGCCCGTTTTAGTCATAGGTGTCTAGACAATAGCTAAACAGAGCTAACTACTTTGGATACATTTTCAAATGTTTGTTTTACTTAATAATTATTTTGAAATACTGATTTTCAATCATTTCAAACACGTATTTGTACATTATTTAATTTCAGAAAGCGCTGATCACGCGATCGGAGTTCGATCAATATTTCTTGGAAAAACCTTTATTACTATTGCCTCGTATCACCAGCCAACGCATGTTCGACGAAGTGTGTCCATTGCAAGTGAATTCCCGCGATAAGAAGTTAGCAAACCGAGGACCAAGGCCCGGAAACGCTATCTAATCTCCCGTAAAACTGTGCACCATCTCCACAGGATTTGCGTCGTTCTGTTTACTTCCGAAGAGGCTCGCCACGATCCTGCTCGCCGCACATTCCGCAAACTCTTCGCGAACATCGTTGGCAATCGTTATTTTCACGTTTCGACGTCGTTCGATTCGCCTTCGCCTCCCCTAATCACTCCTTTTACTCGCACAACGCAGATAATGTGAGATTCGCCTTCCCTAATCACTCTTTTACTCGCAGAACGCAGATAATGTGAGATTCGCCTCCCCTAATCACTCTTTTACTCGCACAACGCAGATAATGTGAGATTCGCCTCCCCTAATCACTCTTTTACTCGCAGAACGCAGATAACGTGAGATTCACCTTCCCTAATCACTACTTTTACTCGCACAACGCAGATAATGTGAGATTTGCCTCCCCTAATCACTCCTTTTTGCTCGCAGAACGCAGATAACGTGAGATTCGCGTACGTTTACGAAAAATTCCAGCGACAATTCACCGAGGCCTTAAACCTACACCGGCCGATTATGAATTACACTTACAACTCTCTCAAGGTAGGCTTTCCAAATGCTCTCTCGTATGTCGGAGAGCATTTGGGTGGACCAACCGTAACTCTAACCCTCGAGTAGTGCAAGACTATGCTAGTTTATGAATCCCATTGTGTCACGTGTTCCACTTGCTTTATCTCATCAATATCATTCAATAACTCCTCTCGTGTATCACTCGCCGAAACTATTGTTATATATACAATAGCTTCGTGGGTAGAATGTATTATAATTGTAGAATGTTGATGCAGTGAACTCTTTATTCTAAATCACCATGGCAACGACAACACCTTCGCCCCCCGAATACGCTGCGACGGCGTCCGCCTTACTAAATTCCGCCGGCAACTCTTGGACGCTTGCGTTAACGTGATCGCGCCGCCAGGTTGCTATACTATGGCGGACCGAAGACCGGACCGTCCACTACGAATGGCTCGAGGACGGCTGGATGAGCAACGCCAGCGAAAACATCGCCAAAGAACGCCACCAGGCGGCCACGCTGCGTATCCTTCTCAAGGACGTCGCCACGACGAAACGACCGGATTCAGGCTACACCGTTATCCTAGACAACGATCTCATAGACGAACACCTAGAGGTTTGTAGACCACCTAGAGATCTACTTGGAATATGCAAAGTACCACGTGGTCTTCGTAGTACTTAGTGGTATCCGAGTTCTCAGTAGTCTATAGTAACTCGAGGTAAACAAGTTACTTATGTAGGTATGGGTAGGTGTGCATATAATAACTAATATATTAATAATTGTATTTTTTTAATATTTTCAGTATCTTCTTACTAGAATATTGAATAGATTCTACTCCTGGTACGATTATTATAAAACAGAAATTTCAGAGTTAGTTAAAATATTATTAATAATCCCTGAAATTATTCTTTTTACTGCAATAGTAAATATGTGTGTATATAGAATATATTTACTTTACTACAACAGTAAATATGTGTATATAGAATATATTTACTTTACTACAACAGTAAATATGTGTATATAGAATATATTTACTTCACTACAACAGTAAATATGTGTATATAGAATATATTTACTTTACTACAACAGTAAATATGTGTATATAGAATATATTTACTTTACTACATCAGTAAATATGTGTATATAGAATATATTTACTTTACTACAACAGTAAATATGTGTATATAGAATATATTTACTTCACTACAACAGTAAATATGTGTATATAGAATATATTTACTTTACTACAACAGTAAATATGTGTATATAGAATATATTTACTTTACTACAACAGTTTGTAAAAGCTGTAAATCTCTTCAATTTCAACAGATTGGATTTAATGATGAAATTTTCTCTTGTCCTCTCAATAATTTTATGCATATTCGTTGTGTATTTTGCTACAATTTCGCTGGGTATTGATTCTAAGGATACGAAAAGGTTTATATATAGTTTAATGTGGGGACATTTATTATATATTAATCAACTGTATTAACCAATAAAACTCCTTATAAAATATTTACATATTGAATATAAAAAATTGGTGATTATTAATTATTAAATTAATTTTTTGGAAATTAGAAATTTAATAATTTAATAAAATTGACAATAAATACTTACTTTGAAATAACACTAATATATATTGAATTACTGGGTCAATATATTGCATTTATAAAAAATATTTAATTATTTAGAATTTCATTTATAAATATTAACAGTTATAACATTACATTTTAAACTGTACATTGAAATCAAATTTAAACTAAATATAATGATATCAAAAAAATCAAGGATGACCTTAATTATGTATTTTAATTAACAGCTTTATATTATATATAAATCTATTTTAAACAATTTAGGAATTCTTCTAAAAATAATGTTGATCCTTCTGAAAGGTTAATTATATAATATTAATTTATAATATTAATTATATAATATTAATTATATAATATTAATTATATAATATTAATTATATAATATTAATTATATAATATTAATTATATAATATTAATTATATAATATTAATTATATAATATTAATTATATAATATTAATTATATAATATTAATTATATAATATTAATTATATAATATTAATTATATAATATTAATTATATAATATTAATTATATAATATTAATTATATAATATTAATTATATAATATTAATTATATAATATTAATTATATAATATTAATTATATAATATTAATTATATAATATTAATTATATAATATTAATTATATAATATTAATTATATAATATTAATTATATAATATTAATTATATAATATTAATTATATAATATTAATTATATAATATTAATTATATAATATTAATTATATAATATTAATTATATAATATTAATTATATAATATTACTTATATAATATTAATTAGATATTATTAATTAGATAATCAATTAAATTTTTTAAATTCTGTTGTATGAACTTAACAAGACTTATTTATAAAACTTCATTTGTATCTATTCGAAACAATATAATTTTTGTATTAATCTCATGCGTTGTCTATTATATATATTTAGATGGGACGTGTGCATATAATTATATTTTAGTAGCTTTCTGAAATATAACTACCATCGATTATCTAACCCAGAGGAAAAGTCTATATTCACATACTGATGAGGTCCACCTTTTCCCACCTGGTACTCAACAGCGAACCAGGCATTCGACTCATTGTTGTTTTAGTGAACGCAATCACAAAGAAAGAAATCATCAACCGTTTTTCAAATATCGTCTACAAATTTGACAAGTAAGAATGTTCATATTGTATTTACGTTTAAATGTATATCATTATTATATTTTTATAATATAAAAATAAGTCTAACAAAAAAGTTTATAGCTAAGGTAAAGTTTATACTTTAGAAAATAATTATTTCATTTATAATTCATTATTTTATTTTAATAACACATATTTTAATATATTTAATTCCGTGTTTTATATACCTATTTAAATATAATATAAATATGTTTGAATATTAATCAATTAATTGGATGTGTTCATATAATAATATTTTATTAATTTAACATATTTGTATTATTTATAAGTTGTAATTATATTATAAGTTTTGAGTAATAATAATTTATTTATGAATAATATATTTAGATTTAGAAAATATATATAATTTTCTATTAGAAAACATATTTTAATATTTTATATTTTTTGTATTTTATGTTTATTTTCATTTACAACTTCACTTAAAATATTTATGTTATAAATAATATTTTGATTAATTTAATAAAATTTAATATTTCTATTAATTACCAGTTAAGCAATTTTATTGTATGTATTTCTAACTTTAAAATCTGGCTTTTTATTATAATTATATAATTTCATTATACTCTATTATTAATTACAATTAATTTATTACATATATTATCAACTTTTCTATAAAAATCTTACTAATCATTTTAATAAAATTAAGTGTTACAAAGGAATAGATTATAAATACTAGTCTTATAATAATAATATTATAAATAAGTATATAATAATTGTATTATTAATATCACCTGTAATACCATTGCTTATAATACAATTTCATTGACTTTTTTTTTCAATATATTAATTGTACCTAAACTTGTACTTAAACTTGTACCTAAACTATTATTGATTCATATACATTCCGAGTATAATATTCAATTAAAACAATTACAAATCTACCCTATTCATATATTTAAAATCTTAGTTCTAGTAGAGATGTAATTCCTTAAGTAACATGTTTTCAACTACTAAATTAAATTAGTATAAGTGATAAAAATTGTAAAATTATATATTGCATACATTTAACTAGAAACAATGAGTTTGCTTGAAAGTTTTGTCTTGAAAGTATATTGTTTTAAATGAATAAAGTGTAATTTTACTGAATAATTATTTTGAAAAGAAAATATAATTTACAAATAGATATTTAAAAAACTCAAACAATTCTGCATATATATTGTATTATATATTTATCTGATATCAAATTAATCGAAGAATATTATAATATATAGTATACAATTTATAATTAATATCATTATACCCAAAAACAAAAACGTTAAATATCAAATAATATCATTAACCTGTTAAATGTAATTATTAAATATTCTTATATATTAATTTTGTAATGATTGTAAAAAGTTATTCGCAAATTTATATTTCACTATATATTATTTATTAGCGGGAAGGATGGCAGTCTAAAATTTGCATTTTTGGATTTAGATGACCACATTGAATGGTATAGATCTTTGCTAGAAAAAACATTGTCCATTCCTTCAGAAGATATTGGCAAGGTCTTGTATATAATTTTTTAATTCTAAATCATTTGATAATACCATTTCCAATAATATTTAATGCAAATTTGAATCAGTTAACGGCTCAGAATTGCATCGGAACTGTGCTATGCATGAATGGTTCTAGGAAGTACATCAGCATCTACTATCCCAGGAAATGGAGGTCTAATAGTGCCAAACGAACACTGATGAGTCAGGTAATACACTGATGAGTCAGGTTAACACCCTGATGAGTCAAGTTAATACACTGATGAGTCAGGTTAACACCCTGATGAGTCAAGTTAACACACTGATGAGTCAGGTTTAAACCCTGATGAGTCAGGTTAACACCCTGATAAGTCAAGTTAACACACTGATGAGTCAGGTTAACACCCTGATGAGTCAAGTTAATACACTGATGAGTCAGGTTAACACCCTGATGAGTCAAGTTAACACACTGATGAGTTGATTTAACACCCTGATGAGTCAGGTTAACACCCTGATGAGTCAAGTTAACACACTGACGAGTCAGGGTAACACCCTGATGAGTCAAGTTTAAACCCTGATGAGTCAGGTTAACACCCTGATTAGTTGATTTAACACCCTGATGAGTCACTTTAACACCCTGATGAGTCATATTAACACATGTTATCTCCTCATAGAGATAGTGAAGCGTCTTTAGTAAATTATTTGTTTACATTCTTTGTTTCTGCATTTAAATTTTTTTCTAAATCTCCGAAATAATTTATCATTTTTCCATTTATTTTAATAGCTCCCATATCTCAAATACTTTTTTCTCCTAATCTCTCAATAATACGTAATCTCTCATTTACTAAATATATATTGTAGCTTTATCTATCATCTTGTTTAATAAAGGTTTTAGGATTTGTCGAGAGTTCCGATGAGGAATTTAGTGAAAAGGTCAATACCGTCACTGATATACTAAAAGGTCTATCGTCGTGGCTAGAAAGGTAAGTCGAAATTGTTTGCAATTTACATTTTTATTGTTGGGGAAAATTGTAACATTATATTTAGATAGATTTAGGCAGTTTTTCTGTGAAATTAAATTTCTTAATGATCTTCTCATAGATTGTATGAAGGGAACCTGAAGAGGATGAAATTGGAACAGTGGCCATTACCCACAACATGAATCTGTAATACTGAGCTATCATAATAGATACATTATCACGATGAATCTCCGCCTATGCTCTAATGTAATTTATCCCTTTACTTTTTAACATTCTCTACATATATATCGAGCGTCTTACTTTTGTTTGTGATATTGTATTTTGTGTAAGTTTTTGAACATTTGTCTATTATTTAGTCATTGACGTTCAAAAATTAGATTTTTCCCTTTGCACTTTAATAAAAATTCAAAAATTCAATTATTGATTAATTCTAATATGATATTAAATATCCCATATTGTGTTAATTTATAAAGAGTTGTAACATAATGTATACAATTTTGGAGTCTATATTTTAATAAATTAATTTTAACGCAATTTATTTTAATATTATTTTCATTTATTAAATTGAATAAAAAAAATATAATAAATAATAATATATATTCACTAGTGCTGTCAAATTTCTAATATAATCTTTTTATTTAGTTGTATACAAATCATCATTTTTATAGATTTGTAATTTATATTCAATTCAGTAAGTTTATATGTCACTTTCTTAATCATTTCCTTTATATTATCATGCAAACAACAAATATATTAAATACAAATAGGTGTGAATAAATATCATATATCACTTTATTTTGTGATAATTGATGGAAGATTTATAATAATTCATTATAATAAATTAAATCACAATTCAAAATCAATCATTATAAAATTTAATCATCGGAAAACATTAAAGATTCTTCTTACTCCCAAATTGTTAATTTTGCAAATTATAAATTTATAATTATCAATAAGTAATGTTTTTAATTATAAATTATTTAGAAATATCAATCATTTCAACATGACGACTATTGTATTGAATATGGTTCGGCACCTAACTGTATATACATTGATGTAGTGTAATATAACTGCAATATAGGATGGTTTACCTATATGCTATTACTCAAGATTAATCTTGGCTATCACTATACGGCGTAGAAGTTCTACAAAAATGTTAACTAAATTCTTTACCTTTGATAAAAATGATAATTACTGTATTACGCAATGATATCATGTTGTATCCACCCGTGGACAACATATTTATGTTAGCGTTAATTAATTCAACTACAATTTATTCAATTCATCTCATAAATGAAATAATTCACTAATACTATAATATTCGTATAATACAAAAGAGTTCTGTATCATCGGGTATACTCTGTAGTAGGTAGAGGGGGCTTTGATAATACGTCAATATATATTTTATAAATACTATTTATAACAAAAATATATTTTATGGCTACATTTTTATAACTAATTAATATTTTATATAATATATATCTATATATATAATTCAGTGCGTTTTTATTGAAAATAAACAGAGAAATGTATTAATTAATTGAATTAATTAAATAATGATAAAATAAAATAATTACAATTTTAAGCATTAAGAACACATTAAATCAGCTGACACAGCAAATAATATCTCGGGAGCATGGCTTATTTTATAAATTATGATACAAATTTCTACAAATAAAACTTTAAATTCCTAATCAATTTTTAAGAGTGATATTTTAATGAGACAACC
>OZ038315.1:33940942-34165150 GCA_964035775.1 Osedax frankpressi
CCCGAGTTGCCATCAGGCTAACAGTGTATACACTTCTGCATGTCAATAGTACAATGTTAATCTATAGACAGGACATAAAGGACACCGGTCCCGCAGTGCATACCGGACTACTCGTAAATCCTCTATAAGATGCCATTTATCGCTATTAAAGCATGATACGGCTACTATTGTAAAGAAATACCGTATATAGAAATCTAATTGATACATGAATGCGTAAATATATAGCAATATTATTGTATGTAATGTATGTAATTTGTTCGGTAGAGATTTAGACAAATCGTTACATGGGCATTTTGTTTTGTATCATTTCATACCTATTAGTGTAATTTTAGATATATTTATATCATTATAATAAATGATATCATTATTTATTATTGTAAGTGAAACGATATTACAAAATACAACATTTCACTATTATTATTATTATTATTATTATTATTATTATTATTATTATTATAATTATATTCATTATTACTATTATTATTATTATTATTATTATTATTATTATTACTATTACTATTATTACTACTATTAATACAATTACAACTATTTCTACTATTTCTACTATTTCTACTATTTCTACTATTTCTACTATTACTACTACTATTATTATTATTATTATTATTATTATTAATTCTAATACTAATACTAATACTAATACTAATACTAATACTAATACTAATACTAATACTAATAATAATACTAATACTAATAATAATACTAATACTAATACTAATACTAATACTAATACTAATACTAATACTAATACTAATACTAATACTAATACTAATACTAATACTAATACTAATACTAATACTAATACTAATACTAATACTAATACTAATACTAATACTAATACTAATACTAATACTAATACTAATACTAATACTAATACTAATACTAATACTAATACTAATACTAATACTAATACTAATACTAATACTAATACTAATACTAATACTAATACTAATACTAATACTAATACTAATACTAATACTAATACTAATACTAATACTAATACTAATACTAATACTAATACTAATACTAATACTAATACTAATACTAATACTAATACTAATACTAATACTAATACTAATACTAATACTAATACTAATACTAATACTAATACTAATACTAATACTAATACTAATACTAATACTAATACTAATACTAATACTAATACTAATACTAATACTAATACTAATACTAATACTAATACTAATACTAATACTAATACTATTACTATTACTATTACTATTACTATTACTATATATTATTATTATTATTATTATTATTATTATTATTATTATTATTATTATTATTATTATTATTATTATTATTATTATTATTATTATTATTATTATTATTATTATTATTATTATTATTATTATTATTATTATTATTATTATTATTATTATTATTATTATTATTATTATTATTATTATTATTATTATTATAATAATAATTATTATTATTATTATTATTATTATTATTATTATTATTATTATTATTATTATTATTATTATTATTATTATTATTATTATTATTATTATTATTATTATTATTATTATTATTATTATTATTATTATTATTATTATTATTATTATTATTATTATTATTATTATTATTATTATTATTATTATTATTATTATTATTATTATTATTATTATTATTATTATTATTATTATTATTATTATTATTAGTATTATTATTAATAGTATTAATAGTATTAATAGTATTATTAGTATTATTAGTATTATTATTATTATTATTATTATTATTATTATTATTATTATTATTATTACTATTATTACTATTATTACTATTATTACTATTATTACTATTATTACTATTATTACTATTATTACTATTATTACTATTATTACTATTATTACTATTATTACTATTATTACTATTATTACTATTATTACTATTATTACTATTATTACTATTATTACTATTATTACTATTATTACTATTATTACTATTATTACTATTATTACTATTATTACTATTATTACTATTATTACTATTATTACTATTATTACTATTATTACTATTATTACTATTATTACTATTATTACTATTATTACTATTATTATTATTATTATTATTATTATTATTATTATTATTATTATTATTATTATTATTTTCATTATTAGTATTAGTATTATTATTATTATTATTATTATTATTATAAATTGGAATTTACTTCCAAATAAGTTACGATACATAAGTAACGTTATTTCATTTAGAGCCAAAATAAAATGTTACTTGCTCTCATTACACATTTAGTTCCGTTCCAACATTGTTGCGATTATTATTTTATAATTTACGGTGTTTAAACTAATCAATCAATCATCCAATTACTATTATTATTATTATTATTATTATTATTATTATTATATTATTATTATTATTATAATTATTATTATATTATTATTATTATTATATTTTTTTTATTATTCTATTATTACTATTAGTATATTATTACTATTTTGACTTTTTAAAGAAGGATTACATTGTATGGGTTCATATTATTATAAAAAGTAAATTATTTTTAGAAAACATCATTTCTTCAACTGTCAGCTTATTGGCCATTATGCGCCGACTTACTGACCGGTAATTACAAGCATCACGTGACTACACGCAATGAAACCTTTGAAGTGTAGATAACCAATCACGATGCAGCATAACTTGCGTCCGATGATTTGTGACCTCTATAATTGGATTATCTGTGCTGAGCTATTCGGGTAATATCCGTTGTGAATAATGTGAGTTTGTCCATCCAGCTATCGATGATGGTATTATGTATACAATACGCATCGCATAGTAAATATACTAGGAAACTAAAAGCTACCTTGTCCATATAACATCTGTTGTTAAATAAAGCACTTGTATGTCATTTTAAAGTTGTGTTTTATATATATAATATAATGTAGATAATATATATACATTGACATGGGAAAATATATAAATATCTCAATAGCTATACATATCCATTGTATAAATATTCAAATATATTTGCATATATTCATAGTTATTTCTCCATATTATACAATGGAATATGATTATTGTGGTCAGGATATATAAATACACATTCGTGATATATATACTTGTATACTGAGTTGATAATTCAATAGATAAGTTATAGTTAATAATATAGAACTGTTTAAAATTAATATATACATGCTATTGTATGTATTAATTATTAAATAATGTATGCTATATTTAATATATATATATATACAATTTAAAACAAATTATATAATTATTTATATAATAATATTGAGTTTACTCCAGAATAAAAAATATCTGAAATAATTGTATTTATTTTTAATTCAATACATTATTTTATATTGATGTAATTCTTAACATTCTTATAATTCTGGAATATCAATTAAATATAACATTATAATATATTATATTAATATTTATATAATATGGATATAAATATCCCCGTTTATATTTGATAATATTCTTAATTTATTTTTAAATCTATACATTATTTCATAATTATATAATAAGAATTAAAATAAATATAACATTCTTGATATTTATCTATATATACTAGATTATAAAATAATTAGTTAACATTAATCATATAAATATAATAAGAAATGAGTAAATTAATGAAATATAAGATATCAAAAAATTAAATACAAATTAATATTAATAAATTACAATTGTTTGGTGATGTCAATTAATCACAATTGTGTACAAAGTATTATATAATATACTTATATTACAAACATATCTATTTATATATATATATATATATATATATATATATATAATATTTAAGTAACCAGAGTAGAGTTACTATAAATCATAAATTATAAACTATAAATTAACTTTAATTATTTTTTAAATTAACAAAATTTATAAATTTCATTATACAAATTCAATATATTAAACTATGTTTATATAATATTTACACACAATTTTGATAAATAGTAAGTTTTACAAATAAAGTTTGTATCATTTGTATATTAATGATATATATTATATAAAATGCACATATGTTGTATATAAAGTAAACACATTACATATTTTATAATCTCTACTCTAAAATTATTTGATGGAAGATGATAACATCGTTCTTGCAAATCCAAATCAACTGTTATTTCAACAAGTTATCCCGAGGTATCCGTAAACCTTTTAAAACATTCACACGTTGACAATGAAAGGTACTTTAGGTAGCTACACGGATTAATTAACGGATTTCTGCCATCGACGACGAACAATAGGGTCGTAAAAGGTTAGCCTCTCCATCCCCTCTCCCCGCCCGCCTCGGCCGGGGAGGTGTCGGAAAGGGCGGAGCCGTTCGCGAAAGTGTTGGCTGTCCGAACGAGAAAGTCGTCGACCGTTCGTTAATCTAAAGCGAGGGTCACCGGTCACCGGCCTCGTCGTTAACGTCGACCGATTTGGCTCCGAAAACCGGCCCTTAATTCGTACGGGCGTGAATCGCGAAACTTCGGCAATAAACCCATTACTGGTCGGTACATCGCGGTGTTTACCACATCTCCGCCGACGTATGCGCATACCTACTTATGCACCGGATGCTAGGTATATTCGTAATTAACTTCCATAGCGCGCTATTAATCTAATTATAGCGATTTACGCAAGTTATTATAATATTTGCGTATCGTTCTTACGATATAATTACTCGTATTATAACTAGTGATAATTCTACCAATGAATTCTTATATATTTTTACTAATTTGATCAATGCCATTGGAACCGTTGTCGGGCTTTATCATACGTACACATAGAGCATACGCACCGTATGGTTGTTAAGTATTAAATTAAACGAATTAAATTAATTAATTATATCAATCCAATAGATATTTACAAATTGGTTTACATTTTAATTATACCAAATAAGTGTGTTCATATATAATGAAGCATATATATATTCAAAGTGGTATACTTGATTATTTGCATATTAAAAAATATATATAATACAACAAACAAATACACTAAATTAATAAACTGATATATTTTCTATACCAGACTGAAATTAAATCAAATAAACTATTAATTTAGAATTATGTTGAAATTCAATTGCAATAAATAATTATCTTTTTAGACAAGATAATATATAATTTATAAGTTTATAAATAGATTCTACGCGAATAAATTAAACATGTTACTCGTATGACTAGATTACATATAATGTATACATTAATCGGTTAGATCTATATATAACCTTTCAATCTAAATTTATATAATTATGAAGACACATGTGTTTTTTGTACATTACATTCAAAACAATACCATATATATTGTTAAAGATGTATAGCTTATTTCAATAATAAAGACACATCGACTAGAATATGAAAACATATTTTATACTATCCAATTGTATAAACAAAATTTCAAAATAATTTATAAAAATTAAGTCCAATCAAGAAAATTTTCTTTTATAATTAAAATTTTAATTTTTATATCAATTGTAGATAAAATAATAAGTGAATATAATCTATTTTAGATAATCTAACAAGTCTTCATTAAAAAGTAAGTTATATGAATTTTAGTTATATACTTTTTAGGATAACCACAAAATTATTATATATTGTAGTAATCGTTACATTCATTTCCTATCTAACTCTTCAATCTTTATATGGAAATTATTAGTTTTATATTTACATTTTGATTTATTCATCTATTTAAAGTTATCTCGTTTTGTTATCTTGATATTATTCCAATTTAGTTGCAACTTACCATGGTTAGTTTAGAATAAATTGGCAGCGCAATGGCAGTCTAGCATGCATGGTTAGAAAAGTAATAGAAAGATGTAAAAATAGGTTGTGAAGCTATATAAGATATTGTTTGTTTGATACAATTATCTACTTACAAATGTAATGTTACTTTTCTAGGTAACTGATATCAGATTAGTTTTACTTTTTTAGTAATACCCAATATTACAGTTTACACATGGATTATTATTGCATTCATGTATGCAACTTGATTTCCTAGATTGAATCATAATAATACTCATGATTTATAAATACATATAGATTTTAAATTGTTAAAATATATATATTATATTATAAATATATTCTTATACTATCATTTAATTGTTAATTAACTAAAATAAGATGATATTATTCAATACAATTTAATATATTTATTAATTGTATTAAACATATGTGTATATATGTAAATTTAAATATTAATTAAATAAGATATTATATTTAAAATAAATTTAAACATAGTTATATTCAAAATATTGATTATATTAATCTATTAATTAATTATATTTTAATTAAGAACTTTTTATTTTAAATTTTGAATATTTTTCAATGAATAATTTTCTATATATGTTAAAAATAATGTGAAAAGTTAATCATAAAATTCTTATTGATAATTGTTATATTTATATAATTATTATATAGATGTATATTATGATAAGTATATCTATAAAATTAGCATATTATAATAACTTTAAGAAACAATACATAGATTCAATTAATATAAAAAATCAATAATTTATTCTTTGAACAATAAAATTAATAATATAATTAGATATATTTATAAATATATATAGATATAGATATATATAGATTATATACTTTGAAGAAAATGCTTTAAAATTGACCGAGATAAGATAATACACATTTGGTTAATTTGGAACGAATATCTGGATTATTACATTCTATGTTTGTATCGTGATCATTTATGTTGACACAATATTCTTCATCTAACTGTAGATGTGTTAATCATGTTTTAATATACATCGATATCAATTTATTATTATTATTATCATTATAAGATTGATTTCATATTGATATTAATAAAGATTCATCATATGATTGAATACACAAACCATTTTAATTGATATCAATTTCGTATTTATTATTTTTATTTCTGCATTTTCTAAATTTAACTAAAATATTTGGTATATTATAATATTATAAAATATTATATAACAGTTAATCGTATAAATTATATTATTACTTCAAAATCAAATTAATAAATTGTACAACAAAATTGAATTTACCTCTCTTATAGATGATAATAAATCACTGGTATTTATATTTCCCAATAACAATTTTCTTTGCATATCGTTTATTTTAGTTACTTTTCTTTTAGAGCCAATCTTATCATAGTTCTATAAATCGATCAATATATATATATATATATATATATATATATATATATATATATTATATATAATTTAATTATAATAAACATTTGCTATAATATTTATTAATAATTATTAATATGATTTAATATGATACAAGTAAATATAGTGGTAACCTTTAATTTATATTGGTTATTATGTTTTGTTAAATTTGCAAAGATATTCACCACTTTCAAGTGTTCGTTTATTACAGTTGGTTTCAAGTTCTTTGCCATCTAATAACGGTTTCAAAGTTACTCGGAATCCTGAGTTCTCGTAGCCCAAATCAACGAATCACAAAAACCTCGTTTTCCATTAGTACGCGTTTGAATTTCGTATTCAGTTTAATGGAAATAGCGGCGTTAGGTTTCAAATCCAGAATATTTGTAGTCTGCGAGAATGGAGGTATGAATTGTCTGAATTTCCGCATTACTTCCTCCCCGTTGCTTCCTCCCCGATGTCCCTCGTTACGTCACTACCATTCTTCCTATTTCAAACTTTCTCCCCCCGCTACCTCATCTCTCCATTTTTCACTTCACCATGCCTTCCCCAACCAATCTCCAATTCTCTCGACCACCTCAATTCCTCCGTTCTCTCCACTCCATCTCTACCCTCTAACACCCACCCCTCTCGCTATGACTACCTCAGCTCCCATCTCCTACCCCTCACCGTTGGACCTCGCAAACCCTAGCTATTGCGAGGTCTTCGTGTCCGGGTACTGCGTGAAGGTACTGGCTGGGTACGATGATGTGACGGGCTCTAAGACCAGTTATTAAGTGATTCCCTTGACTGAACGACATGCTGGTATCAATAGGTTTGTAGCGGACCTTTTGACGGGGTTTGGGTCTAGTGTTAACTGAGCATGGGAAGTGGGTCTAGTGTTAGATCAGCATGGGAAGTGGGTCTAGTGTTAGATCAGCATGGGAAGGGGGTCTATTATTATATTGTTTCGAGAAAATCTAGTGGATATGTTAACATGTTAAAAAAAACGTATTCTGAGCTAAAGCAGAACATTGTTATAATGTTCGGGTTTTATGATTTGGACTCGTGTTAGTTTCTACTATGGGGCTGTAAAGCTAAGCTCTACTCGACTAGTAGTTCAACTGATTGCTAGTGGTTACGCCTTCGTTACAGGCAACGTGAAACCTTCATGCGAATTGGTTGGTATGGAGCCAATGCTTCAGTGATGTCAAAATCTGGTTCTGAAACGAGAAAAACTTTGTTATCTTTTTAATATTGATTTTAAAATTTAATTCTAAAAATGTATTTAATATTATTCTGTGATTATTTGACAACATAGAATATAATGATTTTAATTAGTAAAGTCAGTAATTTTAACATAGAATAATAATAATATACATTTGATTAGAGAATGGATTTGAATCCAAATAAAAAATAGAATAAACATTATGTAACTAAATGTTATTTAACAATTTCAAATTATAAATATCAAGGAAAAATATATCTACAATAACGTAGTATGTATTCTGCAATAGAAATATTAGTACCAGTCTAAGTACTATATGGTATTGTACTCTATTTCGAATTAATAAATGTTTCCGACACTTGTCCCATGGATTGCAATTATCGATCTCCCCGACCAAGTGTTCAACTTCCCGTTAATTCCTAACTCACGTGTCCGAACTCCGACCTTAGAGCGACGACGAGGTCGTGACCTACAGACTGACCCGTGAGTATGATGGCGTTGTCGGGATTACTGCGCATGAGTTGCAAAAGTCGAACGCAAGGTCCGCACCGCAACGTAGGGTGTCCAGCGAATATCACGAAAGGGCTCTTCACTTTCACGTTGAAGTCTGTCGCGAGGGCAAAGAATTCGGCGGTGAAATGGAGGAAGTAACAATAGCAAATGGTAGATATGATAATAAATCTTGCTCGATACTTGGGTTTGGGTGGACGTTGAATTATGCAAAGGAGGCTGAACTAAGTAAACTGATAGAATAAGATGAGTTCGGGTTGTTAGCTTGAAATTGAGAGGCAAGGCTGAATAGAAATGCTATGTGTGAATATGGCAAGGATGGAGTTTAATGTAAATATGTTAATGGTGCTGAGGAGATTAGTGAGAGGTATTTATGTAGTAGAGCATAGAGGGAAGTGTGTAAGAGGTAGCATGAGGTAAATAAATACTGAAGGATAGGTATGTTTATTATATTGAAGGTGAGAGGGAGAATAAGAGGTATATGGGGAAATAAGTTGGGAGGTGGTAGTGGTAATATGGTGAATGAATAAAACCACTGGAATAGTAAAAATAAATATATACAAATGTTCCGAGATATTCTGTTGACATAAGTATAAGACTAGTCACGGTGGGGGAGACCTCCCACTGTAACCCCCATGGGGTTAAGTTAAGGAAAGTTAGAATATTAACCTCGGTCCAAGGACGAAAAAAAACATAATCTTCCATTCTTCACAAGCTATTTAACATATGAAATGAAATGTAATGAAATCACATTAATGAATAATTAGCTTATACTAATTTAATTGTATTTATTGCTTATAATTTAAATGGTGATAATTAATTACGTAAAATTAATTATAATCAAATAATAATACAATTAAAAATCATTATTAATATATAAATTAATAGCGTGTGTGTACTAATATTTACAATGATATTAAAAATATGTTTTAAGATATAAATATATATTATGCTTTTTTAGCCATAAAATATATAGAAATGTAATAACTAAATTCTAAATTGGTTGCATATGAGATACTGGAATATCTGAAAATAGCCAATAATTGTATATAGATAGATCTGTGGGCATACCCACAAAGCTATTGCTTTACTTAAACAGGTGGTCAGTCTTCAGATACATTCATAACTGTAACGTAATCATAAGTAACAACTGAACTCTGACCTCGTCGTGAACAAATGGTGTTTCAGGCATGTAGACTTTATTCTTCTTCTTGTCGGAAAGCCTTTTGATGAAAATAATTAATAATAATCGAGGTCTGTTCAAATAATTGAAGTATTGAATATAAGAATAAGTTTATTTTAGTTAAATTATTTATTTTTTAAACTATAAGATTATATAAAAAGTGAATTATTAATAATAAAAGTATCACAAATACTTTTAGTGAAATTATTATAAATCTATTATCTATATCAACTGTCAACGATATATACAGAGATAAAGTGAATATTGAATAGAAATTCATTTTGAATAACTATTTTAACAATTGTTATTAATTTCAAAGTTGTTGTCTATTAATACGTAAAGTAAATACGTATGGAATTTAAAATCGTTGTAATTAGTTTACTCGCAGAGTTTAAATTATTATTCGACCTACGCGACCCGACGGATTGTACAATTCGCCGGACGTACGCGCTGATTACCATTCCGAATAGATGTTGGCGAGATCCAGGGAGGCCTTGGCACCCGGAGACAGAAAGTAAATTGGAACTGCGGCCAACTGGAACTGGTCGAGGCTGGCGACCAAGCACTCCAGAAGGTCGTAGATTGTACCAGTCGCAAAACAGGGCACCAGTACATTGCCGCCCTTCTTTAAGGTCTGACCTGCAACAGGTGTTGCGGGTTTAGTGGATACCTTTATTGCGGGTTTTTGAAATTAAACCGACTAAAGGTTAATATGCTGAAATAGAAGAACAGCGTCGAGAGAAAAATGTAAATATTGTAGTATGAGGAATTTGTGAATTGATGAATGATATCCACCAATATGTATATCAATACATTTTAAAGATCTAAATAAACAATATATGGCACATGTTTTACTATTTTGTTATCAATTTGATATTTACAAATCAATGAAGCATATATCAATTTAGTGAAAAAATCAATTTAATGTGTGAAATTTAAAAATAAAACTATGCAATTTTTTATTTTATTGTTATAATTAATTATGTAAATAATAATTGTAGAACAATAACACTTTCTAGTTAATAAACTCATTTCATTCTTTAAAAATATTTAGAAATTAAATTTTACATGGTGATGTTTACTACACATTATATTTCAATTGTAAATATAATCGAATAAGATAGAGAAAAAATATTTTGAAAATAAATAGTGATTTCATAATATTCTATTTATAGAATATCTTATCAAATAAACTTACACACTTCATATTATAACATATTGTAGTTGCCCGGTAAACAGGGAGACTTAATTTGTTTGTAAAATCTTTGAATGTGTCTACAAAAATGAAAAATAATATAAAAGAAATTACACAATGCAAAAAATGAAATTACATGGAATTTAACTGGGTGAAAAATACTAATAAACGTAAACACTTTTACGTTGTCCAACCATACCTAAACATACCTAAGCAATAGCCGGAATGATGTCATAACCTAAACATAGCACATGCTAACAGATAGCCCCACTCTAGGGTTTCCCTACTAACAGGTTTCTGTGCAGAACTCTCCGATCATGATGTCCGGATTGTATTGTGGAGTTTTCGTAATCCCCGACAATAGGAGTACATCTGCGTTCATCAAAGGCTCTTTATGCATACTCTAGGGGTAGAGCTTAGGAGTATGGGGGTGCTAAAATGCCGTGGGTTGAGGTTTAGAGGGATCAGAGATGTAGGGTGAGATAAAATTTAAGGGGTACTGATATGTAGGGAGTTCTAAATTGTAAAGGTTTTTAGGGTGTAGGGAATAGGTATTACAATAGCTTGAATGATAGTAGTGGGGTGTGATGGAATGTGTTTGTGTATCTCCATATTATGTGAACCGTATGAAAAGTAAAATAAAGGAAAAGTAAAACAGAGGAAAAATTAAATATTGATAATAAAATATTATTCTCGATTAATTTATCATATTGATGTAAATTAATACATATTAATAATTATATATTGTTAGAGTATATAAAGTTATAAAAAGTATTTTAAAAATTGATAGTAAAAGATAAAGGAATAATAGTAAAAACCTTTGGATGTGTGGTAAAAGCAGAAGTACTTGACATATAAACTATCTGAAATGAAAATAAACATAACAATAATAAATATATAGTTTATTTGTTAATACTATGAATATATATATATATTACTAACTATAAAACTAAAATTAAAACTCTATATAAACATTTACATATATATGCAACATATATATTATAGATATATAATATTATATTTATAAGTTTAAAATAATAGTAATTATTCGCCAAGAACACAACAATTGATGAGAACTTCACCCAACCTTTTCATAAAAGGACTCGATAAGCCAATTGCAACTGCCGATACCAAAGCCAGAACTGACCGCTGTAACAGTAGCGCAACCGTAAACATCCTGTTTATGTATCAAATTATCTCTAGTGTATCACAATGAGTTGAATACAATTAAATAACTGATTAGATAGGATCATTTAAATAGGTGTTCGTTTTAAAAAATCATTAATTTTTAATACATATATATCTAAATGGTATCTATTTTATTATAGAGAGAATTAATATTAAAACATAAATGAAACTAAATAATATATTATGTTATAAATATAATAATATATTAGTATTAAAAGCGATTAATTATTGTAAAAATACTAATGTTATATATAAAAAATACGTTTATATAACATAGCTATTTGTATTTTACTAAATAGTTAAATCGAAAGAAACAAATTATTATCAGGCATTTTCCAAAAAAATAAAAATACCATTTTCTCTCCAAAACCAATTTTGGAAATCTTTGCAATGCTTTGTTTGATGGCATCTTTGCTATAGATAAGTCTCCAGGTTGAAGGTAAAGCATTTTCCACCAAGGTCATTGGGATGTGACTGCAAGAATTAATTAGTCATTTTCAATATAGTCATATACAATTTTGTTACCTCTAAATAATAATATAAAATACTCTTCAAATTATAAAGATGACATTTTTGATATGCTTTAATATTGAATATTTGATAATTAATTAATTTATAAAAATGATTACATAATAATAACTATGGTAGTTTTTATTATTAAAATTGAACGAAAAGTATAAGATAAATAAACGATATATAAAAGATAAATAAATTCATGTTTTAAGAATATTATGCTATATCAGTAGATACTCCTAATACTATGTAGTATTGTGTTGTTATGTCATTGTATTGTGTTGTTATTGCATTGTATTGTGTTGATATGGCATTGTATTGTGTTGATATGGCATTGTATTGTGTTGATATGGCATTGAATTGTGTTGATATGGCATTGTATTGTGTTGATATGGCATTGTAGTGTGTTGATATGGCATTGAATTGTGTTGATATGGCATTGAATTGTGTTGATATGGCATTGAATTGTGTTGATATGTCATTGTATTGTGTTGATATGGCATTGTAGTGTGTTGATATGACATTGTAGTGTGTTGATATGACATAGTATTGTATTGTTATGTCATTGTATTGTATTGATATGGCATTGTATTGTGTTGATATGGCATTGAATTGTGTTGATATGGCATTGTATTGTGTTGATATGGCATTGTAGTGTGTTGATATGGCATTGTATTGTGTTGATATGGCATTGAATTGTGTTGATATGTCATTGTATTGTGTTGATATGGCATTGTAGTGTGTTGATATGACATTGTAGTGTGTTGATATGACATAGTATTGTATTGTTATGTCATTGTATTGTATTGATATGGCATTGTATTGTGTTGATATGGCATTGAATTGTGTTGATATGGCATTGTATTGTATTGATATGGCATTGTATTGTGTTGATATGGCATTGAATTGTGTTGATATGGCATTGTATTGTATTGATATGTCATTGTATTGTGTTGATATGGCATTGTAGTGTGTTGATATGACATAGTATTGTGTTGTTATGTCATTGTATTGTATTGATATGGCATTGTATTGTGTTGTTATGTCATTGTATTGTTTTGATATGTCATTGTATTGTGTTTTTATGTCATTGTATTGTTTTGATATGTCATTGTATTGTGTTTTTATGTCATTGTATTGTTTTGAGATACTTGAGAACTACTTACGGTCGGAGGTTCGGTTTCTTCCATTTTTCGGCCGTGTCCAGAAGAGAACAAACTGACAGATTCTCCACAAATTCGGTCATCAGTAACCTACGGAAGGTCAGAGGTCAGTCCCACTCCCGCCTCGATCATCCCAACGAAATTAATCAATGAAAATTGATGTATTCAATTTAGTAGATGCCGAGTTTATGGTATTTCTTATTAAATAAATTACAATAATTAGTATTAATCGGTTTCACTATAAAATAGGGTACCAACTTGCCAAATTCGATGGTGGGTTCGGTGGCATAGATCTGACCTTTGAACTGTCCACTTTCGGTTATAAACGGCAAGCCAATCAGTGACTTTGTATTCGAAATTAATATCAAATCAATCTCAGAAATATCCACAGATCTTATCTGAAATAATATATGATGTAACAAGTTCAATAATTGTAGAAAACTATTGAATCAATATATACTGAAATAGAATATGCAATAGCATATTAAATAAAGTCTAAGTTACTATAGTAAAATATATACTTTCAATGAAATACATAATATTGTAATTATATTTATTAGCATATAACATTTATATTATGTTATGATATATATAATGCTTATATTTATATCTCAAGCTATGTAGATATATCAAGTAAAACTATTATAAAATACATTTCTATAAAACAATAAATATATTTAATTCTTCCTAAATATAAAGTAATAAGTAATGATATCACCTAGTGATTTATCTAAACCATTAATGTTTGACGTCAATTTATAAAAACCAAACAAATTGTATGCATTTTTGTATAAAACATATACTTTCGAAAATGCATAAAAATTAATAAATCTAATTATTTAGGAAGATGATTAATTTATAATATTAATTTATAATATTATACTGATTTTATTTTAAATAATCTAATTATTCAAATTATATTATATATATATTATATAAAGCTTTTACATAATTAATATATGTTAAAAAGAATATACAAACATTTGGAATGATTAATTCTGGTTCACTATTGATATAAATATTTCCCAGTGATTCCTTAATTTCCTTAATGATACATATCAAATTAAATATGATAATTATAAATAAATATCATAATTAATATTGGTAATTAACCATATTAATAATGTACAATAATTGTATTAATAAAGAAATAATGGCATTTTATAATAAAAATATTAATTACATTATAATATTATAGATGAAATTCACGAAATTCAAAATAGAATTAAATAATCATTTATCTATATTCAGCTTTATTGATTACTAACAGTACCAAGTTTAGAAGTTAAAGCTGGACCTTGAGGTGGTACCCAATCAGCCATTTTATCAAACATGCCACTGATTATTATATTTGAATTTCAATTATAATTATTACAATATAAGTAGTAAATAATTTAATAATTGAAGTAATAATTGAATACAATTTAATACATCCACAATTTAAACATATTTAATTTCCAATCGATTATATCTATTATATAACGAATAATATTAAATATCTATAACTAATTAAAATATATTCAAATTTATTTAATAATTTCAATAACTGATGGCTAGAATAATATTGTGATGTAACAGAAAAACAATATTGTGATGTAACAGAAAAATAATATTGTGATGTAACAGAAAAACAATATTGTGATGTAACCCTTTGCCGGCGGTAACCGGGAGGAATTTCAACATGGAAGTCATATCGACGGCGACGTCGAGCATGATTGTCAACGACTTGTACTTGACGAGGTAGCACGGCGAGTTCACCGAACAGCATAACGAGAACTGAGGAAAGGCAAACGTCGGTAATGCCACTACATCGTTACTAGTGTTACCACGGCCAATCATACATTTGGGTATTATTTAAATATATGTACTGTACGTTTCAAAATTATAGGTATACGTTGAACTTGCATCGAAATCAGAACATTATATAATCAAAATTCCACTGTCAACGTTTGTTGTGTTCTATACATAATTTAAAATCCTATCATATATAAGTTTAGTTTTAAATAATATGCTAATAGTAAATAAACTCTACTTTTAACTTAAATGTATTGTTGAGAGTTTTATGTGATCATATAATTCAAATAAGCACTATTTTTATTACATGTGTAAAATCAAATTAAATCTAATAGTATGTATTAAATATGTTATGCATATAATTTATAAATTAAATGTGCTACATAAATAATAATATAAAATAATATCATATAGAATATATTATCATATAATATCATATTGTATAGAGATAGGGTATTCTTCTATAGATGTAGTTAATTCACGAATTTTATATACGGCAAAATATAAATAATAATTACGTATATAATTATATATTTAAAACAATACTTTTTAATAATATAGGATTCATATTAAAACCAAGCTTAAAATCAGAATATTGCATTCATTGATTTTAAGAGAAATTAAATTTTAATAATTTCCACCAGGTCATCTTCTAATAAATTATATAATAACAGCTTATTAAAATATTTATTTGTATGTAATTATAATACAATTTTACATAATTTACTTTTCATATTTTCATAATAATTATTGTATAATCCTGGATACATAACTAATCTATATTATATTTTAGTATCTAAATATTAATGCATAGCTAACTATTTGCATTGTATCACTTTAATTTGATAGAAAGCTACTTTTTATTCAAATTAACTATAATTAATTAAATTTATTGTTAAATACAATTATAAAATATATTTTTAAATATAAATATTTTAAATAAATATAGTTGAATACAAATATTTATCATAAACTATAAGAATGTTAGATTAAAATTTGAAATGTTAGATTTATTTATTAATAAAATTTATGTATTTATTGATTTTATATAAAATTAATAAATATATAACATATATATGTTAACTATGCAATTAGAATATAAATACATAGTTATTTTTAAAAAGGTGAGTTGTAATGCGTTATTCTATAACATATTTTTAATATATAAATTTATAATATTTCTAGGAGAATATAATATTATTTAAATTAAATATGCATAATATATGATAATACTATATTTCTGATTAGCAATACAATACCCTATAATTATCCTATTAACTATCAAAAAATTAAGAAAAAAAGGAAATTTAATATATATTTTACTTAAACTATTGTATTTCAAATATTTAATCCCGATTTTTAATCATGTCTGATTAAAATATATTCACGATTAATATATGTTTACATATATGTTCTTAATAATTTCGCAGCTCTTTACTAATTCCATTATAGTATTATGTATTCCTATTATGTTATCAATAGTTGTATGTATACACTTGGTGATACATTAATCTACATTACTGATTCATTCTTTGAGTTTATCTTTTTTGGGTTCATTAATAATATAGTTATATATATATATTTGGTGGTCTTGTACATTGTACAATAATATTGAAAAAAGTATCAAAGTGATCCACCCTATTGTACAATGTACATTGTACATTGTACAATGTACAATAAAGGCACGTGCCTTTATATCAAATTTACTTTATATACTATTTACTATTAATAGATACATCAAAATAATGGGATGATTTGGATTGATCTTATTTTAAAAGAATCTATATAATATCAATATTACAATGAATTAATTATCCACTTTTTATGTAAATAAATATTGTAAGTACAAAAATTTAAAATAATATAAATGTATGATAATTATAAAATAATAAAATATAACTTTTTATTTAATGCCTAATATAATATCGTGAAATACTATGCGAATATATATTCGCATATATTCGCATATATTCGCATATATATTGAACATATATGTTCATAGTATTTGGTATGAGATATAACACATTGTTTACAATAATGATTCCTTATAATATTTATATTATATGTAAATAACATGTATATATAAAAATGCACATTATAATTAATATATTGTTAAATAATATTATGATTATATTGATTTCATTTAATTAAATTGACATAAAATTTAATTATATTTGGAATTTTTCTATTCCATTTGCTAAACCCTAGTTTATTTTCATTGTTCGATTGTTTGGTTTGACTTCGTATGGACTTCAACGGAATTGCTAGTTGTATTATTAAATATGACACGGGGAAAAATAATGTCACATCGAGTGCAATAAATTGTTGAATTTTTTATTATTATACATACTAGTATAATATAGTATTATAGATGTAAATAATAAGTCGTCATTTGTTTTATAAATTGTAATTTTATAAATTATAACTTTTATAAATTGTAACTTTTATAAATTGTAATTTTTATAAATTGTAACTTTTATAAATTGTAACTTTTATAAATTGGAACTTTTATAAATTGGAACTTTTATAAATTGTAATTTTTATAAATTGTAACTTTTATAAATTGTAACTTTTATAAATTGAAACTTTTATAAATTGAACTTTTATAAATTTTAACTTTTATAAATTGTAACTTTTATAAATTGTAACTTTTATAAATTGTAACTTTTATAAATTGTAACTTTTATAAATTGTAACTTTTATAAATTGTAACTTTTATAAATTGTAACTTTTATAAATTGTAAATTTATAAATTGTGTTACAATTTGTAGTTAATGAAAGGCATTCAAAGTATATTATATTTTAAACATATAATTTGTAGGAGTTTTTCATGTTGTTAGTATTGGTTATAACTGAAATCCGCATATGTATATTTTGACCTAAGACTACTTCACTAGGTTTACTTGTGCATATAGAAAGTATTTTAAATATTTTTAAACTCAAGTATCGTAAAAATTTACTATAATCGAATAAGGCCCAGCTGATCAAATTAGCTTTCTTATATATGTATATATATATATATATATATATATATATATATATATATAATTATTGTAATTTCTTATTAGTTTAGATAGAGTGTATAATTTAATAAATAGGTGTGACTGAAACCAGTATTGTTTCAAGATGCATCGAGATATAATATATAAGCTATACAAGATTACCAAACACTCGGGGGATATGGTCACAAAACACAATAGACGTCCTGCAATCTGCACCAGTCTTCCGGACTAACAGTGTGTTGTGTTGGCTACGATATACCTGCAGGATAATAACATATTTATATATATTAATAATATATATATATATTTATATATGTTTGTGCGTATGTGTGCGCGTATGTATATATATATATATATATATATATATATATATATATATATATATATGTATGTATGTGTGTGCGTATGTATATATGTATATATGTGTAAGGCTTACATGTGTGCATAGCTATTCGTAAAAATGTTTGTATTTTAGTTCATTGATCAATATTTGAATTATATATATTAGACAAAATTCCTTATTCGTGATTACAGGTAGATAATAGATATTAATATACAGGTAACTATGATATATATATATATATATATATATATATATATATATGTATATATATATATATATATATATATATATAATCACTTGTTGAAGAAGTGAGTAGAAGGTTCTCTTCATCCTTCTGGAAGCTGGGCTTTAATTGAGAATGTTTGATCGACGAAAAAGAATACCCAATAGCAATACAAAGCGAAAAGTGCAACTTTGTATGAGTAGTGTTCTCATATACTATGATATTCCACATAGGTAATCTATAGTTTTTATGAATTAATGAAAACATATAGGAAGGATATTTATATTGATATGGGTATGTGTATGTATGTGCGGATGCATATAATATTATTTATGAGTTGCGTATTACTAATAGTTCGGGTATATGAATATATATTATACAGTATACTATATATATATATATATATATATATATATATATATATATATATATATATATATATATATGAGAGTGCATAAAAAGTAATGTTTACAAAATAATATACAATTCATTATGATAATAATATAATTCTTTTAAATTCCTTAAATCTATAAATTAATTATATTTTGAAATATGAATCATTTTAACCATACCAATTATCAAATAATAAAATTTATATTATTTAGACTATGTACTCTACAGTACGCGCACGCAATTTAAAATGGTTATTATATGTTATGCATCGTAATTTAGAATTTAACTCTAAGCATAAACTATAAACTAAAAACTACATGTTTGAATAAATATAATACATAAATGTTAACTAAGCAAAATAGGAAAAATAAATGATCTATAGCTAATAGATAAAGTAAACTGTGATAATAGTAAACTAAACAGAACAATATTGATTTGTTCTGCTCTTATTTTAACCACAATCGGTTTAAAAAATATATACATTTATATAGTTGCAATTTACAACAATATATTTCTTTTATATTAATTGGTGTTCACACCTACGCGATAATAATTCGCAGTAATTTCAAGAAATCTCTGCATGACACACACATCGTATACGACAATATACCACATAATATCGTATACGATATGCAATACAATATCGTCTGAAATATCATATTGTATCATTTTGGTTTTCTTATTTTAATCATATTATAGCGAGTTATTTATTAGTCAACCATTTTTAGTTAACTTAATTTATAAATAATTAATAAAAATGTGTTCTCATTCTCTAAATCAACATAATAGGTTAAATTAAAAATAGTAATTTAAGATCATATTTCAGTCTAAGATTATTTTAATTCCCTCATTTAAGATTAATCTTGGCATAATTTCAATCATTATTTTTAAATAATTACTATTTTACATTCAAGGAACTAAGATTTCGTAGCTACCCGGATGTTTAATTCTTTATATCATAGTAACCCGGATAGTAACATACAGATCCAGGATCCAGGATACAGATAATTAATACTTTAGGAACTTTCACAAATAGTAAGATATTCTAAAATTTTCAATATTATTATACACATTTTAAATGATTTTAAAAGTATTATAAATTAGTATATTTAATTACTAAATATATATAAAAATGATTTCATAGTTTTTAAAAGCACATCAAAAGACAAAGTATTTAATATATTATCTATTATACCGAATAATATAAATTCAATTTTAATAAGTTCTAGGTTGTTTATAAACATGTCAAACATATAATGGTTCAAGATATACAAATTCGCTTCCTTGTTTATTAGGTTGGAAATGTAATGTAATTGCTGTATTAAATGTATTCGATCATTTAAGATCACATTATTCCATTAGTAAATTATACCTTAAAAACTGCAAACAAGATAATGTTGAGAACTTCTTTTCAAGAATGAGACTTGGTGGTGGAAATCGTAATAATCCATCAGTCTTTGAGTTTATGTCGGAATATAGAAAGGTATGTATAGAGTCAATATTTGCAAAGGTACGTGGTAGTAATTGTAATACGGATGCAGGTGATTTTTTAATTAAGCTAAACCAATTTCAATCTTTAGTGCATGTACCTACTAATAAGTGTACTTTATTAACCACCGATGATGTTATACCTATTAATGATGTTATTAACCCTTTATTAGAGAATAATGCACTTATAGCTCTTTGTATTGATATCGTCGTAAAGTTTTGTAACAATTTTCATTGTTCTGACTGTTTTAAATTAATATGCAATAATGTAAAAACTGAATTTTCAAGCAATTTTCTTTATATAATGGATAAATCTAAAAATATAAACAATATAATATCACCAACAAATTCATTTATTGCATATATAAAGCAGTTAGAATATTACTTTTCTAAATATATATACTCTATACTTCACATTTGTAATGTTCGTCAATTATTTAAGCGTATTATTACTAATTACGACATATTATTTAATTTCTGTAAAAATTGTAATACTATTAATCCGTTTATTAATGATTTTATTATTAATTTATTTGTACATATACGATTTAAATCAATTCTATCAAAAGAAAATCATGATATGTCAATTACCTTTAATAAGAAATTAATAAGAAAGGTATCCGTAAATGTCGAAAATTATTAAAATTAAAGCATGTATAGTCAAATATGTGTATCTATTTTTTATACATTATATATAGCATGATGTTTATTTATATTTTATTAATTTATATACATGTACTAATAAAACAAAATCACAATACAAGTTTTATTCATTTATATAAATCATTTATAAATAAAAATTAAATAGCTACAATATATATATATATATAATATATACATTGTAATAAATACACTTATACAATATATATATATATAATATATACATTATATAAGTGCATTTATCAATTATTTATATAAAATATTATTTATGAATGTAGTATTTTGATTATATATATATATAATAAGTATTTATAATAATGAAATTTATATATCTATGAATTAAAAAACTATCAACAATGGCGGTTGTTTACCAAAACGCGGGTTTGTTTACGTTCTCTATATTTGCATTGCGAGATAGCGGAGTGAAACCCCTTGGATGTCAATCATCAAAATATAAACATTGTAATTTAAAAAATAACATTTTGATTAATTGAATATAATAATTAATTTAATAGTAACTACTATTAAATGATTTTATTATAAATGAGCATGTTAAACAAAAATTGACTATAGGGCATTGATAACATATTTGTATTATCACAAGTCGATTATCGGAGACACGTCTATTTTTATATGCTAAATTCTATTTCATTAAAATTTGCTGTTTGAATATTTTTGATAGATAATAATTATAATAAAGGAATAAATTCAATTCACAATCTAATAAAATATTTGACATAATAGTATATTTATATAAAAACATTGTAATTAAATAGATAATGTGGCTATGGTCATTTTCTCTTCACCGGGTATCAATCTAACTTTGGCCATTTTTAAATATTGAAAATATTTTACTTGGATTTTTATTAATTTAGTTTTATAAAAAAATAATAAAATATATAATATAATTTTGTACAGATATAATTATAAATATTTTTAGACCCATATAGTATAAAAATGGCTTATATAGTGTTGAAATACACAATTTAAAATAATTCTTTTTATAATTAAAATTGGTATTATAATCGGTGATGCTAAAAATAAATTTAATATTCAAGAATAAATGTGCGCAATATAAATAATAGTCTAGATGTACTGCAAATTCAGGCAATACGGAATTCCTCGTGTATTTTCGGTCCCAAACAACATATGAGGTCTACTTCCGGATGCAGCATATTAGAATAGGAGGATGTAAAGGAACGCATGGTGCGGTATCCAGATGTGTGGTGGGGCAACGGCGTGCACTATTACACCTCTCGCAGCCGTTTTCTCCGGATTGCAGAGTAGAGTCGCCGGTTGCCAGACGTCGAGGTTGGGCGCGGTTAAGCAAACGACTGCGACGCCGAGAAGGCGGGTTGGTGAGGCGTTGTGGTGCCACTCCTCATATCCAAGATGGCCGTGCGCTCCGAGTAAGCGCTGTATTGTTTGCGTTCGCCGTACTCGAATTCGTAGCGGATTTCGGCGATCCGAGAGTAGAAGATAACGCTGGATGTCACCTAGAGGAGGTCAAAGGTTAGTGGATGTGTATGCGAAAAGAATTGAGGTTAGAGGTATATGTTTCTCTATTGATTAGAAAATAGATAAACCTAAACAAATTTAATTAAGAGTGATAATCAATGAGACGGTAGTTTATCATTAATGATCATATGCAATAGATAATTATTATATTATTAACTAATAACTATAGTTAGTTAGTTAGTTAATTTAAAATCAAGCAAATATACTCTATTTATATATTCTATTATAGCTGTGAATTATAATTATTTTGCGATTAATTTTTAAAGATTACAAAATATAAATTATTAATTAAATTTAACTGAAAAATTCTTTTTACTTACATTCAAAGTAGTATGTAATAACCAATACATGAATATAAAAATCAGAAAAGCCAATCTCTGAAAATGGGAATAACAAGGTTTATTGATTACTATATTTAATATATTAAGAAAAGTATGTAATATGGTATTAATACTAGTATTCTATTATAGGTCATAAATTATCTTCAACTTAATTATTTCTTTTATATAGATATAGAAAATACAATTTTTAATATACAAATCTTACAACACACTAAACATTTAAGTAAAAGATAAAAAAGGAGATGTTCCCTCAATATCGAAATAACTAACAAATGTATTCGGTCCATACCAAGATAACTTGTAAATAGAGATGCAAGTGTATATTAGTTGATACATAACAAACACAATTTGAAATCCTTTCATGAGCAAATATTCCAAATAGGTTGGCTGTATAGGTGTGATCAAACCAATATATATATATATATATATATACATAAATCTATTCATATCAAACATGCTTTCATTTTACATATACACAAATAATATACTAATAAACTTATAGATGATATAATATATATGCAAACTACAACATTTATATTGGTAGAATATTAATATTTAACTACAATACCATATATACTATATAACATATTGAGCACAACTAACAAATCTTCTAATTGCAACGATCATGAAGATAGCAAATCCAGAAATCAATATATCCACACAAATCATGACGAGATTGCATGCGAGCCAACCTATGAGTTAATGAAATATAAATATACTCTAGATTTATTTATATTGAAAAAGGTTATAACAAATTTTAATCAAATTAATTGTGAAATTTATTTATATTAATATTATTAATATCTTAAAATAAAAAGATTCATTTATTAGTCTAAAATTAGTATTGTACTAGAACAAAATAATTAATTAAGTTTTAAATGAACTATATTTAGGAAAACAAACAAATATTAAACATAGAACATTCAAAACCTTCCCAAACATGACTTCTCCATTCTGATTTAAAACTGCCGCTAACTTCAAAATCTTTATCAGCCCAAGCAATTACATCCAAAAGTTCAAACAATGCTTCTAACATGCTTGTCGACTGAATAGATTTATTATCATTTAGTAACATTTTATTTTAACATAAATTTAATTATTTATTTAATTTGTTAAAGTTAAACTCAAAAAAATTAACCTAAAATTATTTTATAGTAAGCATATCTATTATGTCGGAAGTATAAACATTTAGCTATAAAAGAACATTAAATCGTGATTATTAAATTAATTATTGAAAAATAATAAATGCATAACTTAGTTATAATTATACTATAACCTATATAATTTATTATAAAATGTTACAAAGCCTTACAACCATCTTAGTAACATAATATAACTTATATTATAAGTTAAACTTATAATTATTATAGTAACAACTTATTAAATAATAACTTATTGATAAATATTAAATAGTATTCTAATTTGTATAAATAATCTTAATATCGATATAATAATTTACATAATGATTATGTTCATATATATAAATGAATATATTATAATAATAAATAGTTATATATTTTTTATTTGCTTTATAACAAAATTTAAATTTAAATTTTTTGATTAAATAAATAATAATTAAAATTCATTAAATTACTATATATTATGATTGTATTACACTTACAATTATATATATCATAGATGCTAAAGTAGCATGTTTCAATTTCCAACAAAGGAACATATCTAATTGTAAAATTGCCATTTTATATAAAAAATTAAATTATACTTATTACAGGTATTTTAAATTGGGTCAGGTAAAATGGCCACCTATTGAACATAAATTAATTAGTTGTTAAGGACGCATCATGTATATTTTCGTATTTATAAAATTTAATAAATCTTCTGAATGGTAAATTATACTTAAATAATAATCAGTATTATTATATAATATATAAAGCATATTGTCAATGGAATTATAAGCTCATATGAACTATTATAAAATGAATGAATTAGACCGAATTAGGTCAGATATCGAACAAGAAAAACAAATGAAGTTTACTTTTTTATTATTATATAATAGAATTAATAGAATTTAAATATTATTATTTTGCATTTTTAATATTATAAAATTGGCCTTTCTAAAATAATAACTAAATTAATATCTTTCCATCAAATTATTATTACATATATAACGATATTATAATATCTAATAAATAGTAAATAAATAATTACAAATTATATATATTAAATATAGTTACTATGCTAAAATATATGTTACATATTTAATGTATTGTCTATACCAATGATGTTAGAGAAATGCTTGGCACTTCAATCAATGAACTCCAAACTACAGTTAAAGATTTAGAAAAGAAAGTTGGTTCAATAGACGATGAAAGTTAGAATAATAAAAACTTTTTTCTTATTACAATACCAATGAATAACATACTAAATAAGTATATTTAATAGTGAATAATGAGTTATTTCACGATTAATACTATGACCTTAACTATATATTTAATATAATATATGTTTATTTAAATCATTAGAAATGAATTCAGTTATATAATTATATATGTGAATTTTAACATACACATTTTAATATCTCACAAATTAATTATAGGAATTATAATTCTTATTATATTAATGAATTCATGAATTTAAATTCATTGCTCACTTAGAGATATATTTTCTCAAGTGAAAACTATGCTTAACAGATAGCGAGTGGCGAACGCGTTATGAATCTCAAATGGAGTCTAACCAACAGCTGAAATGTCAAATCGAATTATTGCGTAAACGAATCGCCGATGCTAAAGCCAATGTGAAAGAAAGTTTATATATTTATATATATATATATATATATATATATATATATACTATTAATATCGTAAACACTCAGAATTAATTACTATATTCGATAGTATTTGTGTTATGAATCATAGTTTATGAAAATATTAATAATACAATTAATGAATTACCCCCACTATAGATAATTGTATAATTTATAATATCACTTACTTCGAACTATTGACATTATATTTGATGTTCTATTTAAATTCTAATTATAGATAGATTTCAGAATAAAACTCCTGAACCTGGTCAGCAAGATGTGAGTAGTGAAGCTCGTATTAATATAATTCCTTTTCATTATTATTATTCAGCAATACATGTAATTCATTGTTTATAGTAATTCATAATCCATTCATAGCTAAACATTTTTTATAGATAAATAAAAATATACTTTTTGATCATATTTAAATCTCCCTTTCGATCATTAAATAGACTATTTTAAATTGTATGTAAAATTATGTCATTAAACTTACTTTGCAGATTAATGCCCACTACATAAAGAAGTTGTCTAAAGAAAAAGAAATATTAAATAGTCAATTAAGAGATCTGGAATGGAGATTAGATCAGGAATCAAAAGTTTATTAAATTATTTAAATAGAGCTTTATTATTAATTATTTAAATAGAGTTTCAATCAGAAAATCTCAAGAACTGGAATCTAGAAAATTCTGCTGTGATTATTTTTGGTATTAAAAAATCAATATAATAATATTAGTGAAAATTAGATGTTAAAACAGATAAATATATATTAATATAAAGTGGATGACATTAATGACATATTTCCCAAAGGCATTCCATAAAGCCAACGAAGAGAAAAAACAACACGGACTGGAAATCAACGTATCAAAGAATATTCGATACAAACATACAATACCTAAACAATCTCCTCGTAATGTCAAGTTGGTTTTATAATATTAATTATTCAATCTAAATAACAACTTTACTAATATTAATGTATATTTCATAAACAGTACATCTCAAGAAATGAGGTCTTCTCGTAAATTAGCTCCACTTTCAGAACGAAGATAGATCATACATTTATATTGGATTCATGATTACACATTCCCATTGTTTTTATGTATAACCATCGATTAATTTTGTATCTGTAGTACTTGGGTATACAATATAGCATTTATATTACACTATGTCAAAGTATTCATTAATTAAATATAATGGAATATAAAGAAATATATAATAGAATAATTTATCATTACAAAATTCATTATGTACACAAAAATGACAATAATAATCAATATATATCACTGATCGTTTACTGAAGCATACATTATCGTAGGATTCGTACGAAATTGAGTTTCCGTAGCATATAAAATGATACCAAAGAGGAATGAGTAAAATTCATAATTGACTCGTAGTAGCCAATTAGGAAATCTGGGTAAAATGTAGACCTTAAAACGTAAAATAAAGCAAATGTATGAAAGACATCGTACCATTTCCTTGGTAGACTGTGTTTATTTCTTTAAAACAAATAACCTCAGCTGTAAAATGTTCACAGACTAGATTATTAACGTGAATAATTTGAATTAAAGAAGAAACATATAAATTAGTAGCGGATATTATTTTGGGTTTACAAAATCGTTGGCAATCACTAACCTCATTTATTATTAGCCACGATTTACTGTCTTCTTGTAATATTAATTTCATAGAGTCTAAAAGGCCTATATCTTTAGGCACCACACCTGCAGTTAAGAACAAACTGATTATTAGCTAGGTGTATAGAGAAGCTATATTAGATATTAAAATTACAATTATTTAAATTATTTCCAATTAAAAAAGAACCAGACAATAAAATAATAGCGAAAGCGCAGAATAATTCCAGAATAATATTTCTCCGAATCCTCAAATTGATTTGAAGTTTATAAAGTGAAATGTTTTGTAAATTACCGCCAACAGTACTTACCGACTGCACTTCCTAGAGCATTGAATGTGCCAACTTGTATGTAGCCAGCTATTGTAGTGTTCGAATCTAAGGCAAAGGAAATATGTCCGGCTATTAAAGCATGCTGGGGATCCATTAGAGAGTGTGATACGGAGATTGATTTAATAAGCAGATGTTGATGACACGGACAGAATCAATGGAATTATTAAACTCTTTATAAATGAATGGGGTAGATATATCTTAAGTTGATAATTAGTAGAGAAAATCATTGCAAGGATCGATAAAAGATGAAATGTAAATCAAAGAAGAAATATTGTAATTTTTGTAACTTACCCAAAACAATATCCTTATTATTGATGAGGGAGTTTATTGGTTTAAGTAAAACTAGAGTTTTTTTCAGGATATCGTCTTTGTGATCAGGAAGTCCGCTGTGTATCTCGAACCTAGGAAGATAGTGTTATTGTAACCATACAAAGTTACGAATTGCGTTTGACGCATATAAAATAACTGAGGAGATGAAAATATACAAAATTGCAAAACGTGCAGTTGAAACATCGCTGAGATGAGATTTTTCTGTACAAACTTTTCTAAAGCCACCGGCGGAGTAAACTTGATGTTGATGAAATCGTGTTTCACCGGCAGAATGCCCCAGAAATAGTTTGAGCCACGATACATTTGATCTGTTTAGGCACATTAGGTTGTGAGCGAAGAGAAAAGTGTATTTATGATGGGTAGTAAGAGGAGAAGTGGTAGTAAGAAAGTAATAGAGTGAATAGATAGTAGTAAGAAAGTAATAGAGTGAGTAGATAGTAGTAAGAAAGTAATAGAGTGAGTAGACAGTAGTAAGAAAGTAATAGAGTGAGTAGATAGTAGTAAGAAAGTAATAGAGTGAGTAGATAGTAGTAAGAAAGTAATAGAGTGAGTAGATAGTAGTAAGAAAGTAATAGAGTGAGTAGATAGTAGTAAGAAAGTAATAGAGTGAGTAGATAGTAGTAAGAAAGTAATAGAGTGAGTAGATAGTAGTAAGAAAGTAATAGAGTGAGTAGATAGTAGTAAGAAAGTAATAGAGTGAGTAGATAGTAGTAAGAAAGTAATAGAGTGAGTAGATAGTAGTAAGAAAGTAATAGAGTGAGTAGATAGTAGTAAGAAAGTAATAGAGTGAATAGATAGTAGTAAGAAAGTAATAGAGTGAGTAGATAGTAGTAAGAAAGTAATAGAGTGAGTAGATAGTAGTAAGAAAGTAATAGAGTGAGTAGATAGTAGTAAGAAAGTAATAGAGTGAGTAGATAGTAGTAAGAAAGTAATAGAGTGAGTAGATAGTAGTAAGTAAGGAGTAGAGTGAGTAGATAGTAGTAAGAAAGTAATAGAGTGAGTAGATAGTAGTAAGAAAGTAATAGAGTGAGTAGATAGTAGTAAGAAAGTAATAGAGTGAGTAGATAGTAGTAAGAAAGTAATAGAGTGAGTAGATAGTAGTAAGAAAGTAATAGAGTGAGTAGATAGTAGTAAGAAAGTAATAGAGTGAGTAGATAGTAGTAAGAAAGTAATAGAGTGAGTAGATAGTAGTAAGAAAGTAATAGAGTGAGTAGATAGTAGTAAGTAAGGAGTAGAGTGAGTAGATAGTAGTAAGAAAGTAATAGAGTGAGTAGATAGTAGTAAGAAAGTAATAGAGTGAGTAGATAGTAGTAAGAAAGTAATAGAGTGAGTAGATAGTAGTAAGTAAGGAGTAGAGTGAGTAGATAGTAGTAAGAAAGTAATAGAGTGAGTAGATAGTAGTAAGAAAGTAATAGAGTGAGTAGATAGTAGTAAGTAAGGAGTAGAGTGAGTAGATAGTAGTAAGAAAGTAATAGAGTGAGTAGATAGTAGTAAGAAAGTAATAGAGTGAGTAGATAGTAGTAAGAAAGTAATAGAGTGAGTAGATAGTAGTAAGAAAGTAATAGAGTGAGTAGATAGTAGTAAGAAAGTAATAGAGTGAGTAGATAGTAGTAAGAAAGTAATAGAGTGAGTAGACAGTAGCAAGAAAGTAATAGAGTGAGTAGATAGTAGTAAGAAAGTAATAGAGTGAGTAGATAGTAGTAAGAAAGTAATAGAGTGAGTAGATAGTAGTAAGAAAGTAATAGAGTGAGTAGATAGTAGTAAGAAAGTAATAGAGTGAGTATATAGTAGTAAGAAAGTAATAGAGTGAGTAGATAGTAGTAAGTAAGTAATAGAGTGAGTAGATAGTAGTAAGTAAGGACTAGAGTGAGTAGATAGTAGTAAGTAAGTAATAGAGTGAGTAGATAGTAGTAAGTAAGGACTAGAGTGAGTAGATAGTAGTAAGAAAGTAATAGAGTGAGTAGATAGTAGTAAGTAAGGACTAGAGTGAGTAGATATTAGTAAGAAAGTAATAGAGTGAGTAGACAGTAGTAAGAAAGTAATAGAGTGAATAGATAGTAGTAAGAAAGTAATAGAGTGAGTAGATAGTAGTAAGAAAGTAATAGAGTGAGTAGATAGTAGTAAGAAAGTAATAGAGTGAGTAGATAGTAGTAAGTAAGGAGTAGAGTGAGTAGATAGTAGTAAGAAAGTAATAGAGTGAGTAGATAGTAGTAAGAAAGTAATAGAGTGAGTAGATAGTAGTAAGAAAGTAATAGAGTGAGTAGATAGTAGTAAGAAAGTAATAGAGTGAGTAGATAGTAGTAAGAAAGTAATAGAGTGAGTAGATAGTAGTAAGAAAGTAATAGAGTGAGTAGATAGTAGTAAGAAAGTAATAGAGTGAGTAGATAGTAGTAAGAAAGTAATAGAGTGAGTAGATAGTAGTAAGTAAGGAGTAGAGTGAGTAGATAGTAGTAAGAAAGTAATAGAGTGAGTAGATAGTAGTAAGAAAGTAATAGAGTGAGTAGATAGTAGTAAGAAAGTAATAGAGTGAGTAGATAGTAGTAAGTAAGGAGTAGAGTGAGTAGATAGTAGTAAGAAAGTAATAGAGTGAGTAGATAGTAGTAAGAAAGTAATAGAGTGAGTAGATAGTAGTAAGTAAGGAGTAGAGTGAGTAGATAGTAGTAAGAAAGTAATAGAGTGAGTAGATAGTAGTAAGAAAGTAATAGAGTGAGTAGATAGTAGTAAGAAAGTAATAGAGTGAGTAGATAGTAGTAAGAAAGTAATAGAGTGAGTAGATAGTAGTAAGAAAGTAATAGAGTGAGTAGATAGTAGTAAGAAAGTAATAGAGTGAGTAGACAGTAGCAAGAAAGTAATAGAGTGAGTAGATAGTAGTAAGAAAGTAATAGAGTGAGTAGATAGTAGTAAGAAAGTAATAGAGTGAGTAGATAGTAGTAAGAAAGTAATAGAGTGAGTAGATAGTAGTAAGAAAGTAATAGAGTGAGTATATAGTAGTAAGAAAGTAATAGAGTGAGTAGATAGTAGTAAGTAAGTAATAGAGTGAGTAGATAGTAGTAAGTAAGGACTAGAGTGAGTAGATAGTAGTAAGTAAGTAATAGAGTGAGTAGATAGTAGTAAGTAAGGACTAGAGTGAGTAGATAGTAGTAAGAAAGTAATAGAGTGAGTAGATAGTAGTAAGTAAGGACTAGAGTGAGTAGATATTAGTAAGAAAGTAATAGAGTGAGTAGACAGTAGTAAGAAAGTAATAGAATGAATAGATAGTAGTAAGAAAGTAATAGAGTGAGTAGATAGTAGTAAGAAAGTAATAGAGTGAGTAGATAGTAGTAAGAAAGTAATAGAGTGAGTAGATAGTAGTAAGTAAGGAGTAGAGTGAGTAGATAGTAGTAAGAAAGTAATAGAGTGAGTAGATAGTAGTAAGAAAGTAATAGAGTGAGTAGATAGTAGTAAGAAAGTAATAGAGTGAGTAGATAGTAGTAAGAAAGTAATAGAGTGAGTAGATAGTAGTAAGAAAGTAATAGAGTGAGTAGATAGTAGTAAGAAAGTAATAGAGTGAGTAGATAGTAGTAAGAAAGTAATAGAGTGAGTAGATAGTAGTAAGAAAGTAATAGAGTGAGTAGATAGTAGTAAGTAAGGAGTAGAGTGAGTAGATAGTAGTAAGAAAGTAATAGAGTGAGTAGATAGTAGTAAGAAAGTAATAGAGTGAGTAGATAGTAGTAAGAAAGTAATAGAGTGAGTAGATAGTAGTAAGTAAGGAGTAGAGTGAGTAGATAGTAGTAAGAAAGTAATAGAGTGAGTAGATAGTAGTAAGAAAGTAATAGAGTGAGTAGATAGTAGTAAGTAAGGAGTAGAGTGAGTAGATAGTAGTAAGAAAGTAATAGAGTGAGTAGATAGTAGTAAGAAAGTAATAGAGTGAGTAGATAGTAGTAAGAAAGTAATAGAGTGAGTAGATAGTAGTAAGAAAGTAATAGAGTGAGTAGATAGTAGTAAGAAAGTAATAGAGTGAGTAGATAGTAGTAAGAAAGTAATAGAGTGAGTAGACAGTAGCAAGAAAGTAATAGAGTGAGTAGATAGTAGTAAGAAAGTAATAGAGTGAGTAGATAGTAGTAAGAAAGTAATAGAGTGAGTAGATAGTAGTAAGAAAGTAATAGAGTGAGTAGATAGTAGTAAGAAAGGACTAGAGTGAGTAGATAGTAGTAAGTAAGTAATAGAGTGAGTAGATAGTAGTAAGTAAGGACTAGAGTGAGTAGATAGTAGTAAGAAAGTAATAGAGTGAGTAGATAGTAGTAAGTAAGGACTAGAGTGAGTAGATAGTAGTAAGAAAGTAATAGAGTGAGTAGACAGTAGTAAGAAAGTAATAGAGTGAATAGATAGTAGTAAGAAAGTAATAGAGTGAGTAGATAGTAGTAAGAAAGTAATAGAGTGAGTAGATAGTAGTAAGAAAGTAATAGAGTGAATAGATAGTAGTAAGAAAGTAATAGAGTGAGTAGATAGTAGTAAGAAAGTAATAGAGTGAGTAGATAGTAGTAAGAAAGTAATAGAGTGAGTAGATAGTAGTAAGTAAGGAGTAGAGTGAGTAGATAGTAGTAAGAAAGTAATAGAGTGAGTAGATAGTAGTAAGAAAGTAATAGAGTGAGTAGATAGTAGTAAGAAAGTAATAGAGTGAGTAGATAGTAGTAAGTAAGGAGTAGAGTGAGTAGATAGTAGTAAGAAAGTAATAGAGTGAGTAGATAGTAGTAAGAAAGTAATAGAGTGAGTAGATAGTAGTAAGTAAGGACTAGAGTGAGTAGATATTAGTAAGAAAGTAATAGAGTGAGTAGACAGTAGTAAGAAAGTAATAGAGTAAATAGATAGTAGTAAGAAAGTAATAGAGTAAATAGATAGTAGTAAGGAAGTAATAGAGTGAGTAGATAGTAGTAAGAGAGTAATAGAGTGAGTAGATAGTAGTAAGAAAGTAATAGAGTGAGTAGATAGTAGTAAGAAAGTAATAGAGTAAATAGATAGTAGTAAGAAAGTAATAGAGTAAATAGATAGTAGTAAGGAAGTAATAGAGTGAATAGATAGTAGTAAGAAAGTAATAGAGTGAGTAGATAGTAGTAAGAAAGTAATAGAGTGAGTAGATAGTAGTAAGAAAGTAATAGAGTGAGTAGATAGTAGTAAGTAAGGAGTAGAGTGAGTAGATAGTAGTAAGAAAGTAATAGAGTGAGTAGATAGTAGTAAGAAAGTAATAGAGTGAGTAGATAGTAGTAAGAAAGTAATAGAGTGAGTAGATAGTAGTAAGAAAGTAATAGAGTGAGTAGATAGTAGTAAGAAAGTAATAGAGTGAGTAGATAGTAGTAAGAAAGTAATAGAGTGAGTAGATAGTAGTAAGAAAGTAATAGAGTGAGTAGATAGTAGTAAGAAAGTAATAGAGTGAGTAGATAGTAGTAAGTAAGGAGTAGAGTGAGTAGATAGTAGTAAGAAAGTAATAGAGTGAGTAGATAGTAGTAAGAAAGTAATAGAGTGAGTAGATAGTAGTAAGAAAGTAATAGAGTGAGTAGATAGTAGTAAGTAAGGAGTAGAGTGAGTAGATAGTAGTAAGAAAGTAATAGAGTGAGTAGATAGTAGTAAGAAAGTAATAGAGTGAGTAGATAGTAGTAAGTAAGGAGTAGAGTGAGTAGATAGTAGTAAGAAAGTAATAGAGTGAGTAGATAGTAGTAAGAAAGTAATAGAGTGAGTAGATAGTAGTAAGAAAGTAATAGAGTGAGTAGATAGTAGTAAGAAAGTAATAGAGTGAGTAGATAGTAGTAAGAAAGTAATAGAGTGAGTAGATAGTAGTAAGAAAGTAATAGAGTGAGTAGACAGTAGCAAGAAAGTAATAGAGTGAGTAGATAGTAGTAAGAAAGTAATAGAGTGAGTAGATAGTAGTAAGAAAGTAATAGAGTGAGTAGATAGTAGTAAGAAAGTAATAGAGTGAGTAGATAGTAGTAAGAAAGGACTAGAGTGAGTAGATAGTAGTAAGTAAGTAATAGAGTGAGTAGATAGTAGTAAGTAAGGACTAGAGTGAGTAGATAGTAGTAAGAAAGTAATAGAGTGAGTAGATAGTAGTAAGTAAGGACTAGAGTGAGTAGATAGTAGTAAGAAAGTAATAGAGTGAGTAGACAGTAGTAAGAAAGTAATAGAGTGAATAGATAGTAGTAAGAAAGTAATAGAGTGAGTAGATAGTAGTAAGAAAGTAATAGAGTGAGTAGATAGTAGTAAGAAAGTAATAGAGTGAATAGATAGTAGTAAGAAAGTAATAGAGTGAGTAGATAGTAGTAAGAAAGTAATAGAGTGAGTAGATAGTAGTAAGAAAGTAATAGAGTGAGTAGATAGTAGTAAGAAAGTAATAGAGTGAGTAGATAGTAGTAAGAAAGTAATAGAGTGAGTAGATAGTAGTAAGAAAGTAATAGAGTGAGTAGACAGTAGTAAGAAAGTAATAGAGTGAGTAGATAGTAGTAAGAAAGGACTAGAGTGAGTAGATAGTAGTAAGTAAGTAATAGAGTGAGTAGATAGTAGTAAGTAAGGACTAGAGTGAGTAGATAGTAGTAAGAAAGTAATAGAGTGAGTAGACAGTAGTAAGAAAGTAATAGAGTGAGTAGATAGTAGTAAGAAAGTAATAGAGTGAGTAGATAGTAGTAAGAAAGTAATAGAGTGAGTAGATAGTAGTAAGTAAGGAGTAGAGTGAGTAGATAGTAGTAAGAAAGTAATAGAGTGAGTAGATAGTAGTAAGAAAGTAATAGAGTGAGTAGATAGTAGTAAGAAAGTAATAGAGTGAGTAGATAGTAGTAAGTAAGGACTAGAGTGAGTAGATAGTAGTAAGAAAGTAATAGAGTGAGTAGACAGTAGTAAGAAAGTAATAGAGTGAATAGATAGTAGTAAGAAAGTAATAGAGTGAGTAGATAGTAGTAAGAAAGTAATAGAGTGAGTAGATAGTAGTAAGAAAGTAATAGAGTGAATAGATAGTAGTAAGAAAGTAATAGAGTGAGTAGATAGTAGTAAGTAAGGAGTAGAGTGAGTAGATAGTAGTAAGAAAGTAATAGAGTGAGTAGATAGTAGTAAGAAAGTAATAGAGTGAGTAGATAGTAGTAAGAAAGTAATAGAGTGAGTAGATAGTAGTAAGAAAGTAATAGAGTGAGTAGATAGTAGTAAGAAAGTAATAGAGTGAGTAGATAGTAGTAAGAAAGTAATAGAGTGAGTAGATAGTAGTAAGAAAGTAATAGAGTGAGTAGATAGTAGTAAGAAAGTAATAGAGTGAGTAGATAGTAGTAAGTAAGGAGTAGAGTGAGTAGATAGTAGTAAGAAAGTAATAGAGTGAGTAGATAGTAGTAAGAAAGTAATAGAGTGAGTAGATAGTAGTAAGAAAGTAATAGAGTGAGTAGATAGTAGTAAGAAAGTAATAGAGTGAGTAGATAGTAGTAAGAAAGTAATAGAGTGAGTAGATAGTAGTAAGAAAGGACTAGAGTGAGTAGATAGTAGTAAGTAAGGAGTAGAGTGAGTAGATAGTAGTAAGAAAGTAATAGAGTGAGTAGATAGTAGTAAGAAAGTAATAGAGTGAGTAGATAGTAGTAAGAAAGTAATAGAGTGAGTAGATAGTAGTAAGAAAGTAATAGAGTGAGTAGATAGTAGTAAGAAAGTAATAGAGTGAGTAGATAGTAGTAAGAAAGTAATAGAGTGAGTAGATAGTAGTAAGAAAGTAATAGAGTGAGTAGATAGTAGTAAGAAAGTAATAGAGTGAGTAGATAGTAGTAAGTAAGGAGTAGAGTGAGTAGATAGTAGTAAGAAAGTAATAGAGTGAGTAGATAGTAGTAAGAAAGTAATAGAGTGAGTAGATAGTAGTAAGAAAGTAATAGAGTGAGTAGATAGTAGTAAGTAAGGAGTAGAGTGAGTAGATAGTAGTAAGAAAGTAATAGAGTGAGTAGATAGTAGTAAGAAAGTAATAGAGTGAGTAGATAGTAGTAAGTAAGGAGTAGAGTGAGTAGATAGTAGTAAGAAAGTAATAGAGTGAGTAGATAGTAGTAAGAAAGTAATAGAGTGAGTAGATAGTAGTAAGAAAGTAATAGAGTGAGTAGATAGTAGTAAGAAAGTAATAGAGTGAGTAGATAGTAGTAAGAAAGTAATAGAGTGAGTAGACAGTAGTAAGAAAGTAATAGAGTGAGTAGATAGTAGTAAGAAAGTAATAGAGTGAGTAGACAGTAGCAAGAAAGTAATAGAGTGAGTAGATAGTAGTAAGAAAGTAATAGAGTGAGTAGATAGTAGTAAGTAAGGAGTAGAGTGAGTAGATAGTAGTAAGAAAGTAATAGAGTGAGTAGATAGTAGTAAGAAAGTAATAGAGTGAGTAGATAGTAGTAAGAAAGTAATAGAGTGAGTAGATAGTAGTAAGAAAGTAATAGAGTGAGTAGATAGTAGTAAGAAAGTAATAGAGTGAGTAGATAGTAGTAAGAAAGTAATAGAGTGAGTAGATAGTAGTAAGAAAGTAATAGAGTGAGTAGATAGTAGTAAGAAAGTAATAGAGTGAGTAGATAGTAGTAAGTAAGGAGTAGAGTGAGTAGATAGTAGTAAGAAAGTAATAGAGTGAGTAGATAGTAGTAAGAAAGTAATAGAGTGAGTAGATAGTAGTAAGAAAGTAATAGAGTGAGTAGATAGTAGTAAGTAAGGAGTAGAGTGAGTAGATAGTAGTAAGAAAGTAATAGAGTGAGTAGATAGTAGTAAGAAAGTAATAGAGTGAGTAGATAGTAGTAAGTAAGGAGTAGAGTGAGTAGATAGTAGTAAGAAAGTAATAGAGTGAGTAGATAGTAGTAAGAAAGTAATAGAGTGAGTAGATAGTAGTAAGTAAGGAGTAGAGTGAGTAGATAGTAGTAAGAAAGTAATAGAGTGAGTAGATAGTAGTAAGAAAGTAATAGAGTGAGTAGATAGTAGTAAGAAAGTAATAGAGTGAGTAGATAGTAGTAAGAAAGTAATAGAGTGAGTAGATAGTAGTAAGAAAGTAATAGAGTGAGTAGATAGTAGTAAGAAAGTAATAGAGTGAGTAGACAGTAGCAAGAAAGTAATAGAGTGAGTAGATAGTAGTAAGAAAGTAATAGAGTGAGTAGATAGTAGTAAGAAAGTAATAGAGTGAGTAGATAGTAGTAAGAAAGTAATAGAGTGAGTAGATAGTAGTAAGAAAGTAATAGAGTGAGTATATAGTAGTAAGAAAGTAATAGAGTGAGTAGATAGTAGTAAGTAAGTAATAGAGTGAGTAGATAGTAGTAAGTAAGGACTAGAGTGAGTAGATAGTAGTAAGTAAGTAATAGAGTGAGTAGATATTAGTAAGTAAGGACTAGAGTGAGTAGATAGTAGTAAGAAAGTAATAGAGTGAGTAGATAGTAGTAAGTAAGGACTAGAGTGAGTAGATAGTAGTAAGAAAGTAATAGAGTGAGTAGATAGTAGTAAGTAAGGAGTAGAGTGAGTAGATAGTAGTAAGAAAGTAATAGAGTGAGTAGACAGTAGTAAGAAAGTAATAGAGTGAATAGATAGTAGTAAGAAAGTAATAGAGTGAGTAGATAGTAGTAAGAAAGTAATAGAGTGAGTAGATAGTAGTAAGAAAGTAATAGAGTGAATAGATAGTAGTAAGAAAGTAATAGAGTGAGTAGATAGTAGTAAGAAAGTAATAGAGTGAGTAGATAGTAGTAAGAAAGTAATAGAGTGAGTAGATAGTAGTAAGTAAGGAGTAGAGTGAGTAGATAGTAGTAAGAAAGTAATAGAGTGAGTAGATAGTAGTAAGAAAGTAATAGAGTGAGTAGATAGTAGTAAGAAAGTAATAGAGTGAGTAGATAGTAGTAAGTAAGGAGTAGAGTGAGTAGATAGTAGTAAGAAAGTAATAGAGTGAGTAGATAGTAGTAAGAAAGTAATAGAGTGAGTAGATAGTAGTAAGTAAGGACTAGAGTGAGTAGATATTAGTAAGAAAGTAATAGAGTGAGTAGACAGTAGTAAGAAAGTAATAGAGTAAATAGATAGTAGTAAGAAAGTAATAGAGTAAATAGATAGTAGTAAGGAAGTAATAGAGTGAGTAGATAGTAGTAAGAGAGTAATAGAGTGAGTAGATAGTAGTAAGAAAGTAATAGAGTGAGTAGATAGTAGTAAGAAAGTAATAGAGTAAATAGATAGTAGTAAGAAAGTAATAGAGTAAATAGATAGTAGTAAGGAAGTAATAGAGTGAATAGATAGTAGTAAGAAAGTAATAGAGTGAGTAGATAGTAGTAAGAAAGTAATAGAGTGAGTAGATAGTAGTAAGAAAGTAATAGAGTGAGTAGATAGTAGTAAGTAAGGAGTAGAGTGAGTAGATAGTAGTAAGAAAGTAATAGAGTGAGTAGATAGTAGTAAGAAAGTAATAGAGTGAGTAGATAGTAGTAAGAAAGTAATAGAGTGAGTAGATAGTAGTAAGAAAGTAATAGAGTGAGTAGATAGTAGTAAGAAAGTAATAGAGTGAGTAGATAGTAGTAAGAAAGTAATAGAGTGAGTAGATAGTAGTAAGAAAGTAATAGAGTGAGTAGATAGTAGTAAGAAAGTAATAGAGTGAGTAGATAGTAGTAAGTAAGGAGTAGAGTGAGTAGATAGTAGTAAGAAAGTAATAGAGTGAGTAGATAGTAGTAAGAAAGTAATAGAGTGAGTAGATAGTAGTAAGAAAGTAATAGAGTGAGTAGATAGTAGTAAGTAAGGAGTAGAGTGAGTAGATAGTAGTAAGAAAGTAATAGAGTGAGTAGATAGTAGTAAGAAAGTAATAGAGTGAGTAGATAGTAGTAAGTAAGGAGTAGAGTGAGTAGATAGTAGTAAGAAAGTAATAGAGTGAGTAGATAGTAGTAAGAAAGTAATAGAGTGAGTAGATAGTAGTAAGAAAGTAATAGAGTGAGTAGATAGTAGTAAGAAAGTAATAGAGTGAGTAGATAGTAGTAAGAAAGTAATAGAGTGAGTAGATAGTAGTAAGAAAGTAATAGAGTGAGTAGACAGTAGCAAGAAAGTAATAGAGTGAGTAGATAGTAGTAAGAAAGTAATAGAGTGAGTAGATAGTAGTAAGAAAGTAATAGAGTGAGTAGATAGTAGTAAGAAAGTAATAGAGTGAGTAGATAGTAGTAAGAAAGGACTAGAGTGAGTAGATAGTAGTAAGTAAGTAATAGAGTGAGTAGATAGTAGTAAGTAAGGACTAGAGTGAGTAGATAGTAGTAAGAAAGTAATAGAGTGAGTAGATAGTAGTAAGTAAGGACTAGAGTGAGTAGATAGTAGTAAGAAAGTAATAGAGTGAGTAGACAGTAGTAAGAAAGTAATAGAGTGAATAGATAGTAGTAAGAAAGTAATAGAGTGAGTAGATAGTAGTAAGAAAGTAATAGAGTGAGTAGATAGTAGTAAGAAAGTAATAGAGTGAATAGATAGTAGTAAGAAAGTAATAGAGTGAGTAGATAGTAGTAAGAAAGTAATAGAGTGAGTAGATAGTAGTAAGAAAGTAATAGAGTGAGTAGATAGTAGTAAGAAAGTAATAGAGTGAGTAGATAGTAGTAAGAAAGTAATAGAGTGAGTAGATAGTAGTAAGAAAGTAATAGAGTGAGTAGACAGTAGTAAGAAAGTAATAGAGTGAGTAGATAGTAGTAAGAAAGGACTAGAGTGAGTAGATAGTAGTAAGTAAGTAATAGAGTGAGTAGATAGTAGTAAGTAAGGACTAGAGTGAGTAGATAGTAGTAAGAAAGTAATAGAGTGAGTAGACAGTAGTAAGAAAGTAATAGAGTGAGTAGATAGTAGTAAGAAAGTAATAGAGTGAGTAGATAGTAGTAAGAAAGTAATAGAGTGAGTAGATAGTAGTAAGTAAGGAGTAGAGTGAGTAGATAGTAGTAAGAAAGTAATAGAGTGAGTAGATAGTAGTAAGAAAGTAATAGAGTGAGTAGATAGTAGTAAGAAAGTAATAGAGTGAGTAGATAGTAGTAAGTAAGGACTAGAGTGAGTAGATAGTAGTAAGAAAGTAATAGAGTGAGTAGACAGTAGTAAGAAAGTAATAGAGTGAATAGATAGTAGTAAGAAAGTAATAGAGTGAGTAGATAGTAGTAAGAAAGTAATAGAGTGAGTAGATAGTAGTAAGAAAGTAATAGAGTGAATAGATAGTAGTAAGAAAGTAATAGAGTGAGTAGATAGTAGTAAGTAAGGAGTAGAGTGAGTAGATAGTAGTAAGAAAGTAATAGAGTGAGTAGATAGTAGTAAGAAAGTAATAGAGTGAGTAGATAGTAGTAAGAAAGTAATAGAGTGAGTAGATAGTAGTAAGAAAGTAATAGAGTGAGTAGATAGTAGTAAGAAAGTAATAGAGTGAGTAGATAGTAGTAAGAAAGTAATAGAGTGAGTAGATAGTAGTAAGAAAGTAATAGAGTGAGTAGATAGTAGTAAGAAAGTAATAGAGTGAGTAGATAGTAGTAAGTAAGGAGTAGAGTGAGTAGATAGTAGTAAGAAAGTAATAGAGTGAGTAGATAGTAGTAAGAAAGTAATAGAGTGAGTAGATAGTAGTAAGAAAGTAATAGAGTGAGTAGATAGTAGTAAGAAAGTAATAGAGTGAGTAGATAGTAGTAAGAAAGTAATAGAGTGAGTAGATAGTAGTAAGAAAGGACTAGAGTGAGTAGATAGTAGTAAGTAAGGAGTAGAGTGAGTAGATAGTAGTAAGAAAGTAATAGAGTGAGTAGATAGTAGTAAGAAAGTAATAGAGTGAGTAGATAGTAGTAAGAAAGTAATAGAGTGAGTAGATAGTAGTAAGAAAGTAATAGAGTGAGTAGATAGTAGTAAGAAAGTAATAGAGTGAGTAGATAGTAGTAAGAAAGTAATAGAGTGAGTAGATAGTAGTAAGAAAGTAATAGAGTGAGTAGATAGTAGTAAGAAAGTAATAGAGTGAGTAGATAGTAGTAAGTAAGGAGTAGAGTGAGTAGATAGTAGTAAGAAAGTAATAGAGTGAGTAGATAGTAGTAAGAAAGTAATAGAGTGAGTAGATAGTAGTAAGAAAGTAATAGAGTGAGTAGATAGTAGTAAGTAAGGAGTAGAGTGAGTAGATAGTAGTAAGAAAGTAATAGAGTGAGTAGATAGTAGTAAGAAAGTAATAGAGTGAGTAGATAGTAGTAAGTAAGGAGTAGAGTGAGTAGATAGTAGTAAGAAAGTAATAGAGTGAGTAGATAGTAGTAAGAAAGTAATAGAGTGAGTAGATAGTAGTAAGAAAGTAATAGAGTGAGTAGATAGTAGTAAGAAAGTAATAGAGTGAGTAGATAGTAGTAAGAAAGTAATAGAGTGAGTAGACAGTAGTAAGAAAGTAATAGAGTGAGTAGATAGTAGTAAGAAAGTAATAGAGTGAGTAGACAGTAGCAAGAAAGTAATAGAGTGAGTAGATAGTAGTAAGAAAGTAATAGAGTGAGTAGATAGTAGTAAGTAAGGAGTAGAGTGAGTAGATAGTAGTAAGAAAGTAATAGAGTGAGTAGATAGTAGTAAGAAAGTAATAGAGTGAGTAGATAGTAGTAAGAAAGTAATAGAGTGAGTAGATAGTAGTAAGAAAGTAATAGAGTGAGTAGATAGTAGTAAGAAAGTAATAGAGTGAGTAGATAGTAGTAAGAAAGTAATAGAGTGAGTAGATAGTAGTAAGAAAGTAATAGAGTGAGTAGATAGTAGTAAGAAAGTAATAGAGTGAGTAGATAGTAGTAAGTAAGGAGTAGAGTGAGTAGATAGTAGTAAGAAAGTAATAGAGTGAGTAGATAGTAGTAAGAAAGTAATAGAGTGAGTAGATAGTAGTAAGAAAGTAATAGAGTGAGTAGATAGTAGTAAGTAAGGAGTAGAGTGAGTAGATAGTAGTAAGAAAGTAATAGAGTGAGTAGATAGTAGTAAGAAAGTAATAGAGTGAGTAGATAGTAGTAAGTAAGGAGTAGAGTGAGTAGATAGTAGTAAGAAAGTAATAGAGTGAGTAGATAGTAGTAAGAAAGTAATAGAGTGAGTAGATAGTAGTAAGTAAGGAGTAGAGTGAGTAGATAGTAGTAAGAAAGTAATAGAGTGAGTAGATAGTAGTAAGAAAGTAATAGAGTGAGTAGATAGTAGTAAGAAAGTAATAGAGTGAGTAGATAGTAGTAAGAAAGTAATAGAGTGAGTAGATAGTAGTAAGAAAGTAATAGAGTGAGTAGATAGTAGTAAGAAAGTAATAGAGTGAGTAGACAGTAGCAAGAAAGTAATAGAGTGAGTAGATAGTAGTAAGAAAGTAATAGAGTGAGTAGATAGTAGTAAGAAAGTAATAGAGTGAGTAGATAGTAGTAAGAAAGTAATAGAGTGAGTAGATAGTAGTAAGAAAGTAATAGAGTGAGTATATAGTAGTAAGAAAGTAATAGAGTGAGTAGATAGTAGTAAGTAAGTAATAGAGTGAGTAGATAGTAGTAAGTAAGGACTAGAGTGAGTAGATAGTAGTAAGTAAGTAATAGAGTGAGTAGATATTAGTAAGTAAGGACTAGAGTGAGTAGATAGTAGTAAGAAAGTAATAGAGTGAGTAGATAGTAGTAAGTAAGGACTAGAGTGAGTAGATAGTAGTAAGAAAGTAATAGAGTGAGTAGACAGTAGTAAGAAAGTAATAGAGTGAATAGATAGTAGTAAGAAAGTAATAGAGTGAGTAGATAGTAGTAAGAAAGTAATAGAGTGAGTAGATAGTAGTAAGAAAGTAATAGAGTGAATAGATAGTAGTAAGAAAGTAATAGAGTGAGTAGATAGTAGTAAGAAAGTAATAGAGTGAGTAGATAGTAGTAAGAAAGTAATAGAGTGAGTAGATAGTAGTAAGAAAGTAATAGAGTGAGTAGATAGTAGTAAGAAAGTAATAGAGTGAGTAGATAGTAGTAAGAAAGTAATAGAGTGAGTAGACAGTAGTAAGAAAGTAATAGAGTGAGTAGATAGTAGTAAGAAAGTAATAGAGTGAGTAGACAGTAGCAAGAAAGTAATAGAGTGAGTAGATAGTAGTAAGAAAGTAATAGAGTGAGTAGATAGTAGTAAGTAAGGAGTAGAGTGAGTAGATAGTAGTAAGAAAGTAATAGAGTGAGTAGATAGTAGTAAGAAAGTAATAGAGTGAGTAGATAGTAGTAAGAAAGTAATAGAGTGAGTAGATAGTAGTAAGAAAGTAATAGAGTGAGTAGATAGTAGTAAGAAAGTAATAGAGTGAGTAGATAGTAGTAAGAAAGTAATAGAGTGAGTAGATAGTAGTAAGAAAGTAATAGAGTGAGTAGATAGTAGTAAGAAAGTAATAGAGTGAGTAGATAGTAGTAAGTAAGGAGTAGAGTGAGTAGATAGTAGTAAGAAAGTAATAGAGTGAGTAGATAGTAGTAAGAAAGTAATAGAGTGAGTAGATAGTAGTAAGAAAGTAATAGAGTGAGTAGATAGTAGTAAGTAAGGAGTAGAGTGAGTAGATAGTAGTAAGAAAGTAATAGAGTGAGTAGATAGTAGTAAGAAAGTAATAGAGTGAGTAGATAGTAGTAAGTAAGGAGTAGAGTGAGTAGATAGTAGTAAGAAAGTAATAGAGTGAGTAGATAGTAGTAAGAAAGTAATAGAGTGAGTAGATAGTAGTAAGAAAGTAATAGAGTGAGTAGATAGTAGTAAGAAAGTAATAGAGTGAGTAGATAGTAGTAAGAAAGTAATAGAGTGAGTAGATAGTAGTAAGAAAGTAATAGAGTGAGTAGATAGTAGTAAGAAAGTAATAGAGTGAGTAGATAGTAGTAAGAAAGTAATAGAGTGAATAGATAGTAGTAAGAAAGTAATAGAGTGAGTAGATAGTAGTAAGAAAGTAATAGAGTGAGTAGATAGTAGTAAGAAAGTAATAGAGTGAATAGATAGTAGTAAGAAAGTAATAGAGTGAGTAGATAGTAGTAAGTAAGTAATAGAGTGAGTAGATAGTAGTAAGTAAGGACTAGAGTGAGTAGATAGTAGTAAGTAAGTAATAGAGTGAGTAGATAGTAGTAAGTAAGGACTAGAGTGAGTAGATAGTAGTAAGAAAGTAATAGAGTGAGTAGATAGTAGTAAGTAAGGACTAGAGTGAGTAGATAGTAGTAAGAAAGTAATAGAGTGAGTAGACAGTAGTAAGAAAGTAATAGAGTGAGTAGATAGTAGTAAGAAAGTAATAGAGTGAGTAGACAGTAGCAAGAAAGTAATAGAGTGAGTAGATAGTAGTAAGTAAGTTGGGTAGTTAGTTTTAGATAACATGTTTATACAAATGAGGCCTAACCAAATCTGTATTGCTTATACACTACAATGGACGTGGTGCAAATGGCCTGGGGATTAATGTAGTTCTTTGTTTTTATTTGAATAAACGTCTTATCCTGTATACAAAAGGATGCATTGTAATTAAGGTAATCGGTGGTACCTGCTAAAAATAAACATTCTAATTTTGCTTATAAGACTAGAAATTGCAAACTGAGTGTACTTAATAAGATGAAATTAATATCTGAACTAATGTTTGGATCATTTGAAAAGTTACCAAAAAAAACAAATAAATTAGAAAATCAATGAAATTGTTATAAATAGTGATAATATATTAATAATTATTTAGTGTTTATGTAACTATCGTATGTGCCTGGATATGAATCATTAATTTATGGGTAACCTTAAGTTTTTGGATCTTGCCCTTCAGAGAAGAGTGGAGTCCGATATGTTGAAACAATGAAGGTTTATGGGATAGCCGGTATTTTGTGGCTACAAATGTATTGCAGACTTTCTGTGTAAATATCATATCGACCAATTAGAATAAAGTAATCTCATGCAATGACTTTAATGGGAAAACTAGAAATTATAATTGTAGTATATTAACAATAACAATATTTCATATAATTTATATGTAATAGATGATGAGTTTCATTTTTGCAATATTATAAAATTATGTTTTAATGTACAATACTAATTTTACATTACAATTAACTCTGCTTCTAACTTAACACCTAACTTAACACCTAAATTAACACCTAAATTAACACCTAAATTAACACCTAAATTAACAGTTAACTTAACACCTAAATTAACACCTAAATTAACACTTAAATTAACACCTAAATTAACAGCTAACTTAACACCTAACTTAACACCTAAATTAACACCTAACTTAACACCTAACTTAACACCTAACTTAACACCTAAATTAACACCTAAATTAACAGCTAACTTAACACCTAACTTAACACCTAAATTAACACCTAACTTAACACCTAAATTAACACTTAAATGAACACCTAAATTAACAGCTAACTTAACACCTAACTTAACACCTAAATTAACACCTAACTTAACACCTAACTTAACACCTAACTTAACACCTAAATTAACAGCTAACTTAACACCTAACTTAACACCTAACTTAACACCTAAATTAACAGCTAACTTAACACCTAACTTAACACCAAACTTGACACCTAACTTAACACCTAACTTAATATCTAAATTAACACCTAACTTAACACCTAAATTAACACCTAACTTAACACCTACAGTGGTACTAACTAATGATTTCTCAGGGGTGCAGTACTTCACATAAAAAATGTTATCGAGTAACCAGTCGATAGGTTTGTCTTTATAAAAACTCAAGAAGAAATCAGCAATCCACGGTAAATCTTGAGTTTTGAAGAGTTTACCTGATCAAGGGAAAGTAGTTTTTAATAACCAACCCACGTGTTTAATGACCTAGTATATTCACTAGGTGGTAGTGTTTAATGACCTAGTACATTCACTAGGTGGTAGTGTTTAATGACCTAGTACATTCACTAGGTGGTAGTGTTTAATGACCTAGTACATTCACTAGGTGGTAGTGTTTAATTAGACAGTACATTCACTAGGTGGTAGTGTTTAATGACCTAGTACATTCACTAGGTGGTAGTGTTTAATGACCTAGTACATTCACTAGGTGGTAGTGTTTAATGACCTAGTACATTCACTAGGTGGTAGTGTTTAATGACCTAGTACATTCACTAGGTGGTAGTGTTTAATGACCTAGTACATTCACTAGGTGGTAGTGTTTAATGACCTAGTACATTCACTAGGTGGTAGTGTTTAATGACCTAGTACATTCACTAGGTGGTAGTGTTTAATGACCTAGTAAATTCACTAGGTGGTAGTGTTTAATTAGACAGTACATTCACTAGGTGGTAGTGTTTAATGACCTAGTACATTCACTAGGTGGTAGTGTTTAATGACCTAGTACATTCACTAGGTGGTAGTGTTTAATGACCTAGTACATTCACTAGGTGGTAGTGTTTAATGACCTAATACATTCATTAGGTGGTAGTGTTTAATGACCTAGTACATTCACTATGTGGTAGTGTTTAATGACCTAGTATATTCACTAGGTGGTAGTGTTTAATGACCTAGTACATTCACTAGGTGGTAGTGTTTAATGACCTAGTACATTCACTAGGTGGTAGTGTTTAATGACCTAGTACATTCACTAGGTGGTAGTGTTTAATGACCTAGTACATTCACTAGATGGTAGTGTTTAATGACCTAGTACATTCACTAGGTGGTAGTGTTTAATTAGACAGTACATTCACTAGGTGGTAGTGTTTAATGACCTAGTACATTCACTAGGTGGTAGTGTTTAATGACCTAGTACATTCACTAGGTGGTAGTGTTTAATGACCTAGTACATTCACTAGGTGGTAGTGTTTAATTACCTAGTACATTCACTAGGTGGTAGTGTTTAATTACCTAGTACATTCACTAGGTGGTAGTGTTTAATGACCTAGTACATTCACTAGGTGGTAGTGTTTAATGACCTAGTACATTCACTAGGTGGTAGTGTTTAATGACCTAGTACATTCACTAGGTGGTAGTGTTTAATGACCTAGTACATTCACTAGGTGGTAGTGTTTAATGACCTAGTACATTCACTAGGTGGTAGTGTTTAATGACCTAGTACATTCACTAGGTGGTAGTGTTTAATTAGACAGTACATTCACTAGGTGGTAGTGTTTAATAACCTAGTACATTCACTAGGTGGTAGTGTTTAATGACCTAGTACATTCACTATGTGGTAGTGTTTAATGACCTAGTACATTCACTAGATGGTAGTGTTTAATTAGAGAGTACATTCACTAGGTGGTAGTGTTTAATGACCTAGTACATTCACTAGGTGGTAGTGTTTAATGACCTAGTACATTCACTAGGTGGTAGTGTTTAATTAGAGAGTACATTCACTAGGTGGTAGTGTTTAATGACCTAGTACATTCACTAGATGGTAGTGTTTAATTAGACAGTACATTCACTAGGTGGTAGTGTTTAATGACCTAGTACATTCACTAGGTGGTAGTGTTTAATGACCTAGTACATTCACTAGGTGGTAGTGTTTAATGACCTAGTACATTCACTAGGTGGTAGTGTTTAATGACCTAGTACATTCACTAGGTGGTAGTGTTTAATGACCTAGTACATTCACTAGGTGGTAGTGTTTAATTAGACAGTACATTCACTAGGTGGTAGTGTTTAATAACCTAGTACATTCACTAGGTGGTAGTGTTTAATGACCTAGTACATTCACTATGTGGTAGTGTTTAATGACCTAGTACATTCACTAGATGGTAGTGTTTAATTAGAGAGTACATTCACTAGGTGGTAGTGTTTAATGACCTAGTACATTCACTAGGTGGTAGTGTTTAATGACCTAGTACATTCACTAGGTGGTAGTGTTTAATGACCTAGTACATTCACTAGGTGGTAGTGTTTAATGACCTAGTACATTCACTAGGTGGTAGTGTTTAATTAGACAGTACATTCACTAGGTGGTAGTGTTTAATTAGACAGTACATTCACTAGGTGGTAGTGTTTAATAACCTAGTACATTCACTAGGTGGTAGTGTTTAATGACCTAGTACATTCACTAGGTGGTAGTGTTTAATGACCTAGTACATTCACTAGGTGGTAGTGTTTAATGACCTAGTACATTCACTAGGTGATAGTGTTTAATTAGACAGTACATTCACTAGGTAGTAGTGTTTAATGACCTAGTACATTCACTAGGTAGTAGTGTTTAATGACCTAGTACATTCACTAGATGGTATTGTTTAATGACCTAGTACATTTACTAGGTGGTAGTGTTTAATGACCTAGTACATTCACTAGGTGGTAGTGTTTAATGACCTAGTACATTCACTAGGTGGTAGTGTTTAATGACCTAGTACATTCACTAGGTGGTAGTGTTTAATGACCTAGTACATTCACTAGGTGGTAGTGTTTAATGACCTAGTACATTCACTAGATGGTAGTGTTTAATGACCTAGTACATTCACTAGGTGGTAGTGTTTAATGACCTAGTACATTCACTAGGTGGTAGTGTTTAATGACCTAGTACATTCACTAGGTGGTAGTGTTTAATGACCTAGTACATTCACTAGGTGGTAGTGTTTAATGACCTAGTACATTCACTAGGTGGTAGTGTTTAATGACCTAGTACATTCACTAGGTGGTAGTGTTTAATGACCTAGTACATTCACTAGGTGGTAGTGTTTAATGACCTAGTACATTCACTAGGTGGTAGTGTTTAATGACCTAGTACATTCACTAGGTGGTAGTGTTTAATGACCTAGTACATTCACTAGGTGGTAGTGTTTAATGACCTAGTACATTCACTAGGTGGTAGTGTTTAATGACCTAGTACATTCACTAGGTGGTAGTGTTTAATGACCTAGTACATTCACTAGGTGGTAGTGTTTAATGACCTAGTAAATTCACTAGGTGGTAGTGTTTAATTAGACAGTACATTCACTAGGTGGTAGTGTTTAATGACCTAGTACATTCACTAGGTGGTAGTGTTTAATGACCTAGTACATTCACTAGGTGGTAGTGTTTAATGACCTAGTACATTCACTAGGTGGTAGTGTTTAATGACCTAGTACATTCACTAGGTGGTAGTGTTTAATGACCTAGTACATTCACTAGGTGGTAGTGTTTAATGACCTAGTACATTCACTATGTGGTAGTGTTTAATGACCTAGTATATTCACTAGGTGGTAGTGTTTAATGACCTAGTACATTCACTAGGTGGTAGTGTTTAATGACCTAGTACATTCACTAGGTGGTAGTGTTTAATGACCTAGTAAATTCACTAGGTGGTAGTGTTTAATTAGACAGTACATTCACTAAGTGGTAGTGTTTAATGACCTAGTACATTCACTAGGTGGTAGTGTTTAATGACCTAGTACATTCACTATGTGGTAGTGTTTAATGACCTAGTATATTCACTAGGTGGTAGTGTTTAATGACCTAGTACATTCACTAGGTGGTAGTGTTTAATGACCTAGTACATTCACTAAGTGGTAGTGTTTAATGACCTAGTACATTCACTAGGTGGTAGTGTTTAATGACCTAGTACATTCACTAGGTGGTAGTGTTTAATGACCTAGTACATTCACTAGGTGGTAGTGTTTAATGACCTAGTACATTCACTAGGTGGTAGTGTTTAATGACCTAGTACATTCACTAGGTGGTAGTGTTTAATGACCTAGTACATTCACTATGTGGTAGTGTTTAATTAGAGAGTACATTCACTAGGCGGTAGTGTTTAATGACCTAGTACATTCACCAGGTGGTAGTGTTTAATTAGAGAGTACATTCACTAGGTGGTAGTGTTTAATGACCTAGTACATTCACTAGGTGGTAGTGTTTAATGACCTAGTACATTCACTAGGTGGTAGTGTTTAATGACCTAGTACATTCACTAGGTGGTAGTGTTTAATGACCTAGTACATTCACTAGGTGGTAGTGTTTAATTAGACAGTACATTCACTAGGTGGTAGTGTTTAATAACCTAGTACATTCACTAGGTGGTAGTGTTTAATGACCTAGTACATTCACTAGGTGGTAGTGTTTAATGACCTAGTACATTCACTAGATGGTAGTGTTTAATTAGAGAGTACATTCACTAGGTGGTAGTGTTTAATGACCTAGTACATTCACTAGGTGGTAGTGTTTAATGACCTAGTACATTCACTAGGTGGTAGTGTTTAATGACCTAGTACATTCACTAGGTGGTAGTGTTTAATGACCTAGTACATTCACTAGGTGGTAGTGTTTAATTAGACAGTACATTCACTAGGTGGTAGTGTTTAATTAGACAGTACATTCACTAGGTGGTAGTGTTTAATAACCTAGTACATTCACTAGGTGGTAGTGTTTAATGACCTAGTACATTCACTAGGTGGTAGTGTTTAATGACCTAGTACATTCACTAGGTGGTAGTGTTTAATGACCTAGTACATTCACTAGGTGGTAGTGTTTAATTAGACAGTACATTCACTAGGTGGTAGTGTTTAATGACCTAGTACATTCACTAGGTGGTAGTGTTTAATGACCTAGTACATTCACTAGATGGTAGTGTTTAATGACCTAGTACATTCACTAGGTGGTAGTGTTTAATGACCTAGTACATTCACTAGGTGATAGTGTTTAATGACCTAGTACATTCACTAAGTGGTAGTGTTTACTGACCTAGTACATTCACTAGGTGGTAGTGTTTATTGACCTAGTACATTCACTAGGTGGTAGTGTTTAATGACCTAGTACATTCACTAGGTGGTAGTGTTTAATGACCTAGTACATTCACTAGGTGGTAGTGTTTAATGACCTAGTACATTCACTAGGTGGTAGTGTTTAATGACCTAGTACATTCACTAGGTGATAGTGTTTAATTAGACAGTACATTCACTAGGTAGTAGTGTTTAATGACCTAGTACATTCACTAGGTAGTAGTGTTTAATGACCTAGTACATTCACTAGATGGTATTGTTTAATGACCTAGTACATTTACTAGGTGGTAGTGTTTAATGACCTAGTACATTCACTAGGTGGTAGTGTTTAATGACCTAGTACATTCACTAGGTGGTAGTGTTTAATGACCTAGTACATTCACTAGGTGGTAGTGTTTAATGACCTAGTACATTCACTAGGTGGTAGTGTTTAATGACCTAGTACATTCACTAGGTGGTAGTGTTTAATGACCTAGTACATTCACTAGGTGGTAGTGTTTAATGACCTAGTACATTCACTAGGTGGTAGTGTTTAATGACCTAGTACATTCACTAGGTGGTAGTGTTTAATGACCTAGTACATTCACTAGGTGGTAGTGTTTAATGACCTAGTACATTCACTAGGTGGTAGTGTTTAATGACCTAGTACATTCACTAGGTGGTAGTGTTTAATGACCTAGTACATTCACTAGGTGGTAGTGTTTAATGACCTAGTACATTCACTAGGTGGTAGTGTTTAATGACCTAGCACATTCACTAGGTGGTAGTGTTTAATTAGACAGTACATTCACTAGGTGGTAGTGTTTAATGACCTAGTACATTCACTAGGTGGTAGTGTTTAATGACCTAGCACATTCACTAGGTGGTAGTGTTTAATGACCTAGTACATTCACTAGGTGGTAGTGTTTAATGACCTAGTACATTCACTAGGTGGTAGTGTTTAATGACCTAGTACATTAACTAGGTGGTAGTGTTTAATGACCTAGTACATTCACTAGGTGGTAGTGTTTAATGACCTAGTACATTCACTAGGTGGTAGTGTTTAATGACCTAGTACATTCACTAGGTGGTAGTGTTTAATGACCTAGTACATTCACTAGGTGGTAGTGTTTAATGACCTAGTACATTCACTAGGAGGTAGTGTTTAATGACCTAGTACATTCACTAGGTGGTAGTGTTTAATGACCTAGTACATTCACTAGGTGGTAGTGTTTAATGACCTAGTACATTCACTAGGTGGTAGTGTTTAATGACCTAGTACATTCACTAGGTGGTAGTGTTTAATGACCTAGTACATTCACTAGGTGGTAGTGTTTAATGACCTAGTACATTCACTAGGTGGTAGTGTTTAATGACCTAGTACATTAACTAGGTGGTAGTGTTTAATGACCTAGTACATTCACTAGGTGGTAGTGTTTAATGACCTAGTACATTCACTAGGTGGTAGTGTTTAATGACCTAGTACATTCACTAGGTGGTAGTGTTTAATGACCTAGTACATTCACTAGGTGGTAGTGTTTAATGACCTAGTACATTCACTAGGTGGTAGTGTTTAATGACCTAGTACATTCACTAGGTGGTAGTGTTTAATTAGACAGTACATTCACTAGGTGGTAGTGTTTAATGACCTAGTACATTCACTAGGTGGTAGTGTTTAATGACCTAGTACATTCACTAGGTGGTAGTGTTTAATGACCTAGTACATTCACTAGGTGGTAGTGTTTAATGACCTAGTACATTCACTAGGTGGTAGTGTTTAATGACCTAGCACATTCACTAGGTGGTAGTGTTTAATTAGACAGTACATTCACTAGGTGGTAGTGTTTAATGACCTAGTACATTCACTAGGTGGTAGTGTTTAATGACCTAGTACATTCACTAGGTAGTAGTGTTTAATGACCTAGTACATTCACTAGGTAGTAGTGTTTAATGACCTAGTACATTCACTAGATGGTAGTGTTTAATGACCTAGTACATTCACTAGGTGGTAGTGTTTAATGACCTAGCACATTCACTAGGTGGTAGTGTTTAATTACCTAGTACATTCACTAGGTGGTAGTGTTTAATTACCTAGTACATTCACTAGGTGGTAGTGTTTAATGACCTAGTACATTCACTAGGTGGTAGTGTTTAATGACCTAGTACATTCACTAGGTGGTAGTGTTTAATGACCTAGTACATTCACTAGGTGGTAGTGTTTAATGACCTAGTACATTCACTAGGTGGTAGTGTTTAATGACCTAGTACATTCACTAGGTGGTAGTGTTTAATGACCTAGTACATTCACTAGGTGGTAGTGTTTAATGACCTAGTACATTCACTAGGTGGTAGTGTTTAATGACCTAGTACATTCACTAGATGGTAGTGTTTAATGACCTAGTACATTCACTAGGTGGTAGTATTTAATGACCTAGTACATTCACTAGGTGGTAGTGTTTAATGACCTAGTACATTCACTAGGTGGTAGTGTTTAATGACCTAGTACATTCACTAGGTGGTAGTGTTTAATGACCTAGTACATTCACTAGGTGGTAGTGTTTAATGACCTAGTACATTCACTAGGTGGTAGTGTTTAATGACCTAGTACATTCACTAGGTGGTAGTGTTTAATGACCTAGTACATTCACTAGGTGGTAGTGTTTAATGACCTAGTACATTCACTAGGTGGTAGTGTTTAATTAGACAGTACATTCACTAGGTGGTAGTGTTTAATGACCTAGTACATTCACTAGGTGGTAGTGTTTAATGACCTAGTACATTCACTAGGTGGTAGTGTTTAATGACCTAGTACATTCACTAGGTGGTAGTGTTTAATGACCTAGTACATTCACTAGGTGGTAGTGTTTAATGACCTAGTACATTCACTAGGTGGTAGTGTTTAATTAGACAGTACATTCACTAGGTGGTAGTGTTTAATGACCTAGTACATTCACTAGGTGGTAGTGTTTAATTAGACAGTACATTTACTAGGTGGTAGTGTTTAATTAGACAGTACATTTACTAGGTGGTAGTGTTTAATGACCTAGTACATTCACTAGGTGGTAGTGTTTAATTAGACAGTACATTCACTAGGTGGTAGTGTTTAATGACCTAGTACATTCACTAGGTGGTAGTGTTTAATTAGACAGTACATTTACTAGGTGGTAGTGTTTAATTAGACAGTACATTTACTAGGTGGTAGTGTTTAATGACCTAGTACATTCACTAGGTGGTAGTGTTTAATGACCTAGTACATTCACTAGGTGGTAGTGTTTAATGACCTAGTACATTCACTAGGTGGTAGTGTTTAATGACCTATTACATTCACTAAGTGGTAGTGTTTAATGACCTAGTACATTCACTAGGTGGTAGTGTTTAATGACCTAGTACATTCACTAGGTGGTAGTGTTTAATGACCTAGTACATTCACTAGGTGGTAGTGTTTAATGACCTAGTACATTCACTAGGTGGTAGTGTTTAATGACCTAGTACATTCACTAGGTGGTAGTGTTTAATGACCTAGTACATTCACTAGGTGGTAGTGTTTAATGACCTAGTACATTCACTAGGTGATAGTGTTTAATGACCTAGTACATTCACTAGGTGGTAGTGTTTAATGACCTAGTACATTCACTAGGTGGTAGTGTTTAATGACCTAGTACATTCACTAGGTGGTAGTGTTTAATTAGACAGTACATTCACTAGGTGGTAGTGTTTAATGACCTAGTACATTCACTAGGTGGTAGTGTTTAATGACCTAGTACAATCACTAGGTGGTAGTGTTTAATTACCTAGTACATTCACTAGGTGGTAGTGTTTAATGACCTAGTACATTCACTAGGTGGTAGTGTTTAATGACCTAGTACATTCACTAGGTGGTAGTGTTTAATGACCTAGTACATTCACTAGGTGGTAGTGTTTAATTACCTAGTACATTCACTAGGTGGTAGTGTTTAATTACCTAGTACATTCACTAGGTGGTAGTGTTTAATGACCTAGTACATTCACTAGGTGGTAGTGTTTAATGACCTAGTACATTCACTAGGTGGTAGTGTTTAATTAGACAGTACATTCACTAGGTGGTAGTGTTTAATGACCTAGTACATTCACTAGGTGGTAGTGTTTAATTAGACAGTACATTCACTAAGTGGTAGTGTTTAATGACCTAGTACATTCACTAGGTGGTAGTGTTTAATGACCTAGTACATTCACTAGGTGGTAGTGTTTAATGACCTAGTACATTCACTAGGTGGTAGTGTTTAATGACCTAGTACATTCACTAGGTGGTAGTGTTTAATTAGACAGTACATTCACTAAGTGGTAGTGTTTAATGACCTAGTACATTCACTAGGTGGTAGTGTTTAATGACCTAGTACATTCACTAGGTGGTAGTGTTTAATGACCTAGTACATTCACTAGGTGGTAGTGTTTAATTAGACAGTACATTCACTAAGTGGTAGTGTTTAATGACCTAGTACATTCACTAGGTGGTAGTGTTTAATGACCTAGTACATTCACTAGGTGGTAGTGTTTAATGACCTAGTACATCCACTAGGTGGTAGTGTTTAATTAGACAGTACATTCACTAGGTGGTAGTGTTTAATGACCTAGTACATTCACTAGGTGGTAGTGTTTAATGACCTAGTACATTCACTAGGTGATAGTGTTTAATGACCTAGTACATTCACTAGGTGGTAGTGTTTAATGACCTAGTACATTCACTAGGTGGTAGTGTTTAATGACCTAGTACATTCACTAGGTGGTAGTGTTTAATGACCTAGTACATTCACTAGGTGGTAGTGTTTAATGACCTAGTACATTCACTAGGTGGTAGTGATATCAGCTATATTGTCACATTTTCAATTATTCTTATACGAGAATAAAGATAAACATAAAATTGTTGAAAATGTAAATAATAAAAATGGATTATTTACAGAGAAATTTGAGAAATTCATTTAAAATTATAATTAGTAGAAATTACATAACAGTTGGATACAAATCAATCTCGTGATTATCTTACCGATGAATCCTAGAGTTGAAAATTCGAGTAACAGCCAATCGGAATTCTTCGTTGACTCAACTCTGTCCATGATCTTTTGATAGAAGTTGGGTTTCGTGATGATGTCATCTTCTAACTGAGGAATCAATGGGCGTATTACATAATAGTTATTTGAGACGAGGGAAATTATGTAATACAATTATATTACAAATTTTTATTTTCGTAATTTCCAATTGAAAATAAAATTACATTATGCAGATAATGAATTATGGTTGGTGAGAATTAATGAAATCAGCAGGAAGAGTTGAAAGCAGCAGGACGAGATGAAAGCAGTAGGAAGAGATGAAAGCAGCAGGAAGAGATGAAACTAGTAGGAAGAGATGAAAGCAGCAGGAAGAGATGAAACCAGCAGGAAGAGATGAAACCAGTAGGACGAGATGAAAGAAAGAGCAGAGAATAGCAAACCTGCATATAGAGATTACCTCTAGTCTGCGAGTATAACATCAGGTATGAGTAGTCGAGGTTCTGTTTAGCTCTCCAACTGTAAACAGATGGGAGAGAGAGGGGATGATAGGGTACATAGGATAGTAATAGGGTTTATAGAATAGAATGGAAGTGTGTAAAGATGTACTAGGGAGTACTAGGGAGTACTGGAGATGATGGGGGTTAAGTATAGAGTATGTATAAGTTAAGGTAATGTAATGTTGATAGTGTGATAAGAGTAGTGTACGAATATAGGGTTTAGGCAATGTGAGCCCCACATTGTGAGCCACACATTGTGAGCCCCACATTGTGGGTCTGAGTACTTGTATGAAATATGATTAGATAAAAATGAATATAAAAATTATATTCAGAAATATTATTAGAGTTGGTAGAAGTGGTTTTATTTCTTTATTTAAAGTAGTAATCGATACATTATGATATGAGTGTGTGTTGGGAGTATGGTGGGAGTACGGTGGTAGTGTATGGGAGTATAGTCATAGTGAGGTCGGAGTGAGTTCAAATGCATTAGTTAAATTATTTGATTAATAATATTTTATTTTCTGTAAGAGTTTTATTTGATGAGATATTATTTGTGATTATTATTATAAGTGTATATTTATATATATAAAATAAGTCGACATTATATATAAATACAATTGAATCTAAACCCACCACACCACACCACACCACACCTTACTATACAACACCATACCATTCCTTACCACACCACACAACTATACTATAACATCCCATACCACTCCTTACCACCACACACCACACCACGTACCACACCACGCACCACACCCCGCACTCCTAACCGCACTCTATCCTCATTGTCTCCAAAAGAGAGTTTCATGTGTTCTAGATTCGGATAGTAGTTGGGAGAAGGAACGAGAACTTCAAGTAGGCCAGAGGTCAGATAGGGCTCAAATCTAGGATATTAGGTCAAATAACACTCCCATATATGCAGGCGTCGACGTAGGCATTCACTTGGACCCGTCCTTGGACCCACTCAGATAAACATTAATTATATATACTACTAGATATATATAGATATATGTATATATATACATATATCTATATATATATATATATATGTATATATATATATATATGTTATACAAATCATTAATGAAATATAGTGTCTAAAAAAATGATCATATACAAATAACATATAACATATATATATATATATATATATATATATATATATATAAATAAATATATATACATATATATATATATATATATATATATATATATATATATATAGATACTTTATACAAATCGTTAATGAAATATAGTGTTTAAAAAAATGATCATTAAAAATAACAAATTGTATTTATTATACAAGATTTTTATAATATAATCTTATCTTTACTATTTATTTAACTTATAAAATATAAATATATATTATTAACTATAGAGTATGTATATATTCTATAGGTTGATAACACTATTTATTAAAGATTCTTTATCTTTTTGAAAAATATAATAAACTAAAATAATATAAACATATTATTAAGAAAATCCATTTACAGGTTTAATTTATATCTATTTCCAATTTGAAGTACTTATAATTAATTTTATTCAACATTTTATACATAATTTTACTGAAAATTAATTCTATTTTAATATTTTAGTGAAAAAAATTAAATAGAAGGTTTAATAATTTACACTTTAATAATTGAAAGTTAACTTTCTCGAATACGACATGATATACAAAGACAAACCCTTTCTGGATCATTGACACGGTGTTGTTAATGAAGGAGGAGTTATTCGTGTAGCCCTGTATTGGAAGCAAAGACAATAATATAATCAACAATCAATAATCGTTGCCCAGCAATATCACTCCCTCCCTCCCTCAAGGTATACATGAAGTAATAATTAGATTACTGTACCATAAAGATTGCGAATCGAACGTAGATTACAGTACTACATGTTACTCAGGATATTCACAATACTTGGAAATTGCATAATGTAAATTATTAATGATATTATTCTACTTCAATGTATTTAAACCTCAGCAATAAAAACTACAATTATACAATTCTTCTGTTGTTCTGGCGTCAACGATGTTATGATAGAGGTCAAGGTTTGTTCGAGGTAACCAGATTGACCCCTGTTTATCGTAGGGATTCCCATCACAAGGGAAGCTGCAATGTAATATAATAATATAATAAAGAAGATCAGTCTACGATTTGATTTTTCAATAGATTTAAATAAATTATTTAATAAATAACTTCAAAAGTTCACAACATACATTATTTATTTATTATATAAAATATTATTTATTATATTAAGTATTATATTAAATATAATTTATTATATCAAGTATTAATTATTATATTAAATATTATTTTTATTTCAAATATTATTTATTATATTGAGTATTATATTAAATATTATTTATTATATCAAGTATTAATTATTATATTAAATATTATTTATTATATAAAATATTATTTATTATATTGAGTATTATTTATTATATTAAATATTATATCAAGTATTATTATTATATCAAATATTATTTATTATAAGTATTATTTATTATATATAGTATTATTTATTATATTAAGTATTATATTGAGTATTATTTATCATATATAGTATTATTTATTATATTGAGTATTATTTATCATATATAGTATTATTTATTATATTGAGTATTATTTATTATATTGAGTATTATTTATTATATTGAGTAATATTTATTATATTGAGTATTATATATTATATCAAGTATTCCGTATTCAATTATATATTACGCATAATACGACGTCGACGGGGCGGGGGCAGGCAAAACTAGTGGGGGCCCGGACCCGTACTCCAAATACTCTGCGCGGCCACGAGGGGAGGGACCGGACAACCAACCGCCCTTCCTGCCCTTGGAGAGTTTGAAGCTGGCGTTCAACGCCTCCATGTTGATGAGCAGATGTGGCATGTAGTTGAACATGGTGATAGGCAACAGGTCCGTGGACTGGTTGCGTTTGCGTGCAGCCATGGAATTGTTCATGCTGTCCAACAGCTGGTACACAAAGTTACCAAGGTTTCTGGAAAGGGGGAGGGGGCCGGTGGTGACAGGGCGTGAGATATCTGGATGGGGGGAGCTGGTGGTGATGGGAGAGGTTTCCGTAAGGGGGAGGGGCTGGTGGTGATGGGGCGTGAGATATCTGGATGGGGGGAGCTGGTGGTGATGGGAGAGGTTTCCGTAAGGGGGAGGGGCTGGTGGTGATGGGGCGTGAGATATCTGGATGGGAGGAGCTGGTGGTGATGGGAGAGGTTTCCGTAAGGGGGAGGGGCTGGTGGTGACGGGGCGTGAGATATCTGGATGGGGGGAGCTGGTGGTGATGGGAGAGGTTTCCGTAAGGGGGAGTGGCTGGTGTTATGGGTTTCTGAAAGGGGGCTGGTGGTGACGGGGTGTGAATTTTCTAAAGGGGGGGGAGCTGATGGTGATGGGGTAAGGTTTCTTGAGGGGGGATTGATTGTGACGGTGGAAGCGAGGGAGTAGATAGAAACGGGAATGGTGAGGGTAAGTGGTAGATTTGTTATCGGGGAATAACTAGCGATGGTTTGGTGTGGAGAAGGATAAGGGATATGGTGTGAAATGGTGTGAGAAAGGGCATTCGATGGAAGTATAGGGGTGAGGGGTCAGGCGAGCGGGTTAGGAATTAACTAGTCAAGAGGTGCAATGAAGAGAAAGTAGTGCCGGGGTTTCGATATATGGTTTGAGGAATCAGTATTGGCTTGGTGGATGCAGGATAGAATATGGAGAAAGGAGGACATGACATCGATGGCATAGAAGAGGGTACCAGAAGATGGATTTATGCCCTCAGTTGTGAGATGTGATAATAGGGTAAAGTGGACAACTCGATATACAGATGAAAAGGAAGAATTGAATTAATTCGAGAAGGAGGATATTTGGACGTGAAATGGAATTGCGGTAGGGATCCCTCGGCGTAAGGTTAACGGGGGAAGATATCGATGGGAAGAATAATTGAAATGGGAGATAATTAGTAAATGTTGCTTGAGTAGAAAGGCAGTTGCGAGTTGAAGGTGAGTTGTGTCTAGTGAAGTTAGTCACGAGGGTATGTAATGGATAATGCTCATTTGTGGATATAAATCTATAATGAAAGGGTTATGGTAGATTATAGAACTTATAAAAATACTTAATTATTAAGGGTTGTTAAGGCTTAGTTTTAAGGGGTAGGATAGTTGGATCTCAACACAATTAGTATTGTTATGTATTTTAACACGAAATAATCAATATACCAATGGAATGTTTACATAATTAAATAATTATTGAAAGTTTCTTATTGGTAACGGATCGGCGATTTCATAGGATCGCCATACGCGTAGAGAAATAGTTAAGGAACCATAGCCTGTACAGGGAAAGCGCTTAATGGTAAAACCTAAACAGCACATTGTAATAGAAATAGAAAAGTGTAGAAAATATCATCGAAAGGAAAACAACTAAATAGGAAACCTAAAAAAATATTTATCACACATTTTACAATACCAACGATTACGATAAAATGATAATTACTCTCGCGTAAAATTATTATTTCATTATAAATAATTATTACATGTATTACATACTTATTAATTCCGTTGTCAATTTTATGTCGTTTATAATATATAAATGAAAGTAAGTTTTGTGACATCATATTTTTAAACAGATAAATCAAAGAAATAAATTAATTTATCTTTATCTCATTATCAATCCACTAAGAGAGAAGAATTAATCAAAAATATGAATTCTTTAAATCATAATTATATTAATTTTTTAATAATTCAACTAATACTATTGAAATTGAAATATTATTCAAATTTAGAAAAAAAACATTAATGTAAAATATAAAATTTATAAAAAAAACATTAGTGTAAAATATAAAATATTATTATTAAAGGAAATCATACAAAAAAATCTTAAAAAAGTTTAGTGTGTTAATAAAAACAATAGACTGACTGCAATTGTGATAAATACTTTTGCTGATACCAAACAAGTTAACCTCTTTATTCTTTGAAAGTCATGGTTCGTATTGCTAAAAACAATGCATGGATTAAACGCAAGATGTTATGGGTTATATTAATAAATATTAATATATCTGAGTTACATTAATCATAGATTTATATTCAAATCCAGTGAAGCTAATCAATTAAAACATTCTCGAGGGAATTACAGGTTATTGTAAATGAAGCAATTATTATGAAAAATAAGTATTTCATTCTGAAAATAAACATTGATTATGGTAATAATATAAACATTACATAACATATTCACAAAAGAATTAAATATAAAAATCTATTAAACACAATGATAAATTTATGAGAAAAGAGATCGGCATATTTACCTCACGTAAACCATTTCTAGAGCTTATAGGTCAAAGATATTAACGATAATACAAATAATGTACCTCAATAGGGGTTTCAACAACAATTGGACTAACAAATGATGATAGAGAAAGGACGTAGAAACAATGAATAACCATAACTATTGAATAATAGTTATGGATTCATAATTTGATATTTTATGAAGTGTTTAGAGAAATGAATCCCCTGAAATATTGAAAATGGCTTAAATAATATAATATAGAGTGAATAGATTAATTAGCTATATTAATTGATAAAGTAGATCATTATTGTTCTATTACGTAGCGATAGTATAAACAAATATGTTCTCTTTAGTTTCATTATTGTTCATCGGATAAACAAAGTACCAAAATTAAAGGAAGGTCGAGGAACTGCAAACCATAAGCAATTCTTTGAACATTGTCAATAATACTGTTGTCACTTTGAATTTAATAAGGTAACAGTGTAAACATATTAGGATATTCATTATGGACTGTTAGTTTGATCGTAAATACTTTACACCTGCGTAGAGAGTATAGATTATAATTTCGAAAGCGACGATCGATCCGAAATACGTATCGTCCAGCGGTTGTAGTACGGGGACGAGTTGCCGTGGTTACGAGAGGAATTCGCAGTCGTGAGAGAGAATAGCGTCTACGCGTAGGGTATTCAATGCCCGAGCAGCATCGCAATTGCCGTAACCAACTTTCCGCGTTCATCCTGCAAATCGATTTGGTCGTCGAGCATTCGCTTCATGGATTCCAGTACCACGGACTTCTCCTGAAAGGTCAGTTGACCGGTGCGAATCGACGCAAAAAGGTCGTTGATCTGCTTAACGATGGTATTTGCCTCAGTTTTATCTGCAAGTGAGTAGCTATATCACAGAATAACGTTATTATAAATTTTAATTAATAAACCCGATGAAACGAGTAATTATAATACTCTGATCTTTTCGCATTTAAGCGTATAAAATTGATTTCAGATGAGGAACAAACCGGGTTTACTTAGAGATGTCATGAGATTATAGGAAACCGCGAGAAAAATAATCAAACAAGTCGTTTTCAGAAATGTGCTGTTGAGACGAAACCGAAATCTCATTTTATTGTCTGTTGGATATGGGAAGCATTGTTCATATTTCGTAATGGCGTAAACGTGGTGAGAATTCTGGGAAAGTCTGCAAACGGCATTTTATGGAATAAATAAAGAAAAAATTAAATGCAATATATAATGTTTTAATAGACTATTTATTAATAAATATTATAATAATATCAACGCTGATCAATTCAGTAATAGTTACATAATAATAAATAAATGTTATTTTTAATTGATAGATCAATTTAAAAAAATGTATTTTTAATTTATTACATTTTGTTAATTATATTGAAGGCATTTGATGAATTTCTGTATATATAGTTTAAAAGACTGAATTGGAATACTATATGATAATATAACAATATAATTATATAACAATATAACTATATAACAATATAACAATATAATGATATGACCTTTATTTGTAATAATTTTCTATTCTCAATAAACAGTGATAAACTTATAATAGTTAATATAACTATTATAAGTTTATTAATAGTTATATAACTGTTATACTATAAATTCAAATTTTGATTTCGTAAATACTTAAATTTATAAATAATAAAATGTTGTGAGATAATTAAAATACGTATAAAAGCTATTCTATGTTCATTTATAATAATTACATCTTTACAAATTATTCAGTATTTAATCATAATAATAACATGTATTTTTACATATCTATAGCATTGGATAAAGTGGAAGGTTATAATTTGATTATTGTGAATTTGAAATTATTGATTTCTATTAAAATTTTACAATGACAATGCATTTGCTCACAGCAACACCATCAATTATATTTAATATGCACATCCATTGTCATAATGCACTTCATAGTTAGTCAATAATAATCTGATATCAATTATATATTAAAACAATGCAATATAGATTGGGACCAAATACAATTTATATGTACACAATGTTTGAAATTAAATAACCTAGTTTATATTCATGTCTCCATTTTGGATTAATTATAAAAACCATTTATTCTTTTGATAATGACAATAAATATTACCTGTATTGATGATATGTAATGATTAATGGAATAGTAATTGTGTGAGTTTACTAAATACGAAAATAATCATTAAAGCTGGTGTGATTGTACATATGTGTAATCAATTTTATAAATTATAAATGTAGAGGAAACAATCTGTCCAAAGGTGACCGAATTCAATTTAGAATGGTCAACATACTGAAACAATTTGAATATAACATATTATAGTACAATTGTAAATTTCATATATATTGCATAACATTTTGAAATGAGAATCTGATATATCCACTGCACAAATTTGTATTTTGATTCAAAACTTATAAATAAGTTCTAAGTACATTAATACTACAATTTGTTCAATAAGCATGTATTTATATAATTCACCACATCCAGCTAGTTTATAGTTTACATTAGCTTATATTTGACGGACTAGATTAAATGTAATTTATGGTGTTGTGATAAAAAATATCTGATCCACAATTATTTACTATTTTATTCAATACAATTGTACTCGAATCATATAACTATTAAAAATTATAACGTAATTAATAATATATATGTCATATACAATACATAAGTTGTTAATTGTATAAAATAAATATCTTTATATTTAAAGGTTATTTAAAAAACCACTACAAATATAATAAATCATGTCATGGTCAATTCAGAGAGAAATGACTTACGTCTATATATTGTATAAGATGTTGACAATTTCAATAAGGAAAATATAAGTCATTTATTATCAGAATAGGAATATTATTTAACATCTTGACATGTAAACAGTTATTGAAAACTCAGTTATTTGGTAAATATTATAACTTTCAAACTTCATGAAATATCAAAACAGGTATGACACAGATATGACATAAATATGACACACGTATGACATAAATATGACACACGTATGACATAAATATGAAACACGTATGACATAAATATGACACATGTATGACATAAATATGACACATGTATGACATAAATATGACACATGTATGACATAAATATGACACATGTATGACATAAATATGAGACATGCATAAACTGTTTAAATGACCATAAACATTAAACTAAATCATTCAATTTCTAGTATTGTCATTGAATAAGTCAAAAATGACTTATAAATATATATTAACTATAGGTAGTTAGTTACATATGTTCACTTGTTATATAATGAGATACTGCATATTACATAACAGTACTTATGTGATCAATATGTCTGTATTTAAACAGGTGACAAAGCTAGATTATGCAATAGCAAGTTATACAATATCAATCAATATCAATGTTATCATTTATTATTATGAACATACTTGATTATTGATTATTGTAAAATATTATCATATTTACATATATAAAAAATTATATTTTTATATATTTTTATAAACATCAAATACAATTTTAAAACAATTTTAAAATTTTGTATAAAAATTTATTAAGATTATTATTAAATATTATATGGAAACTTCATATGATTCAGTTTATAATATAAAAGGTCAAACACAACATGAATAAACATAGAAATCAAGTTAAAACTTTGATAACATTTTGAAATATTAACAAAAATTAACTTAATAATTATAAATTATAATTTTTTTGAAATAAAATTTTAATAAAAATAATATCAATTATTTTTTATAAAACATAATCTATATTATATATTATAAATTAAATATTAGTAAAGATATTTTTGATGGTCTAAATTGTAATATTATTAATAATTATTATTTTATTATGATATTATTACCTATAGTATAGAATTTCAAATAATATCTAAATTTATCAAGCAATTATAATTTATAGTAAAATTATCATTTTGTGTAAATTAAGTTTAAGTTTTTTCTAAATTTGTATACAAAATTAATAAATAATAAATTAATAAATAATAAGTTATTATAAATAATAATAAAAATATCTGAATGTAGGAATTATAGAACATTTGAAAGTTTATTATTTATTAAGGCAACTACAATAATGATTTAGTATACTAAATTTCTATGTTCTGTGAAGATTTTTAATTTAACTATGAGATGGTACTACATTTATTTATGTAGATAATAATGCTGGTGTATCCTTTGTCAAAGCTCCTGTCATCATATATTGACCACATGTAAACCAAGGTACCAGTCATAATAGAAACCATATATGTATATAGTGTGTGTATTAGTGGCTTGGTATTGCTAGACATCTGTATTATTGCATTACTACTATATAGTAACTGTATTAGGGTTTACAGTTGTTTGTCTACTTGGGTTATGTAAATATATGAATGTGTGTGGATATGTGTGTAAGAGTCTGTGTGTGAGTGTGTGTGTGTGTGTGTGTATGTCTGTGTGTGTGTGTGTGTGTATGTGTGTGTAAGTGTATGTATGTCTGTCTGTGTGCGTATATATATGTGTGTGTGTATGTAAGAGTCTGTATGGCTGTGTGTGTATATGTCTGACTATGTGTGTGTGTGTGTGTGTGTGTGTGTGTATGTGTGTGTGTGTGTGTATGTGTAATAGGCTGTATGTCTATGTGTATATGTGTATGTATGTGTCTGTATGTCTGTATGTGTATATGTTTGTGTGAGTGAATCTATGTGTATGTGTAGTATATACATATATATATATATATATATATATATATATATATAGTGTGCTTATAACATAATGTATTATAAATTAATGTATTTAAATATATTTAACCACAGTATACAATTATAATACTGAATCTTATTAAATTGTGTTACCAACTGTATAATGAAAAATACACTTTAGAAATTAGTATAATGAATTTTATCATCTAATAATAAATTTATAAATGTCTAAGTAATATCCAAGATTACCAAGATACTGACTAGCTTATCTCTACTGTATATATATATATATATATTATATATATATATATATAATAACATATAGGAAATTAAAACCCAAAGGATAATAAAAGTATTTTTGAATTATATTTTTTATAGAGAATATTAAATTTTTCAAAAATACTGATTATACAATTTTAATAATGTATTTAATATAATATTATGTTTATATTAAAACAATGTATTTGAATCATTTTAATTCATATCTCCCAAATCGGTGTAACCAAATCAATTCATTACAATCAATTTCTTCCAAGCGGAAATTTTGGTAATCTTGAATAATATCAAAAATTATCCTCAAATCAAATTCTTTAATAAATTATAATTATTTATGATATTAGAGACGATCAGGAAAATATAAAATATACATTCGAAATATTGTATCACATTAGAATTATTTATCAATTGATTATTTATTATATTAATCTAAAACTGTATACATTTTATATTTACAAAAAAAATTGGTTACTAAAATATATGTAGATGTTATATTTATATAAAACATCACTTGTGGTAAATATAATTTACGTATTATAACAAATATATTCTACGTGCACAGGTAACAATGATTTATAGTCAGTTTTCAATCTATTATATACGTTCTTAATAGAGTATATACTGAGTAATTGATCATATGATTTATATATTTCAAACTATTAATATTAGTAATATAGATGCTAATTATTAATATTTGCAAAAAGCATTCATATTTTCTAGTTTTATTTATAAGTTTAGTTAAGTGCTTTATGAATTATAACCTCGGATGTCATCTAATATAGATGAATAACATAAAAATAAAATATATTGGATATACTATACATTGATTAATATATACATAAATATAATTGGTTAATTATTAAGTTTAAAAATAAAATTATCAGGATTGCACGTTTCCAATAATCAGAATTTATTAAAAATATATATTTATATTTTATTAAAAATAGTTATATAAGAATAATAATAACAACAATAAGTAAAAATAAATTTTTATTGAATGATAAAAATAAATTTTAAAACGTGAAACAATAATAGATGGGAAAAATAAGTGTAATAAATAAATGTAATAATGAATTTAAAATAAATGTAATTAAATGAGCACCTGTATACAAAGTAATATATTATATAGGAATATTATAAAGGTATATTATAAAGGTATATTATAAAGGTATATTATAAAGGTATATTATAAAGGTATATTATAAAGGTATATTATAAAGGTATATTATAAAGGTATATTATAAAGGTATATTATATAAGAATATTATATAGGAATATTATAAAGGTATATTATAAAGGTATATTATAAAGGTATATTATAAAGGTATATTATAAAGGTATATTATAAAGGTATATTATAAAGGTATATTATAAAGGTATATTATAAAGGTATATTATATAGGTATATTATAAAGGTATATTATAAATGTATATTATATAAGAATATTATATAGGAATATTATATAAGAATATTATATAGGAATATTATATTGAAGAAATAAATAGGTAAGAAATAGGTTCCATAAATAATGAATTAATTTACATTTAGTAAACTTCTAGTTGACTTTAATTTACATTTAGTAAACTTCTAGTTGACTATAATGACATCAATTAAAAATATTATTAGATCCCAAAAATATTTATGTTTGATAATTTGATTTTCTTTATTTAGAAAATATTTATTGAACTTCTGTCAGCAGATTTACTTTAATTGAATTTGAATTCTGACATTACCTAAGAAATATAATGATCTAACTACTCAAAAAGCGATACTTATTTTAATTAAAAAGTAAATATAATATAGATTTTAAATGAAATAGATTTTTTCATCCAAATCATTTCAGTTCTACCAACTCAGCAAAATCCAAATAATTTAATCATTTTCATACAAATGTGATACAATCATAATACTACTCTAAAGCAATTGTTTAAAACAATTCATTTCATTTTGTGATATTATTTTATTAACTAGGCTAATTAGAAAATCAAATTTTATGAACTCTGTATGTGTTTTATGAACTCTCTATTTCTGTATGTGAAGGTTTATTTATTGGGTGGTCGTGTGTGGAAATTATAATAAATATTTAATATAAACTAATCAATAAATATGTGATTAAATAAAGATCAGGAAATGTTAACAAATTTTTATACCGAGTTTAATAAATGCATTTTCGTTAAAGATTTACATATATATTATATATGTAAATAATAAATTGTTTATTAGGTTTTTTAGTTTACATTCTCAAAGTTTTGATTGATAGATGTCATACAAGATTACATCTAAGACAAGATGCTTTATTATAAATAATTAATTAGATCATGTTAGACATGTAAAGAAGTTGAGGTGTAGATAAATATTGGGCAATATAAGTCACTGTTTTGTAGTGTAGACTTTAAACTACAAATATATTTGTGAAAATTAATCATAACATCGCTTAATTGGCTGGATAAATACGTTATTGTATACATTTCTATACACAAATTATTATAATATTAATAGAATCGTCAATTCGAAACGGCCTAGAATTCATAAAATAACCCGCATAATATTACATCGTTACAGTTGGTGAACGAGGTTGGAAGCACACTAGATTAGGCACCGGGTTGTGGGAGTTGGTGTTCGATAAATGGTTATAGCGGGAAGGTAAATGTTGGTAATCGCAATACAAATTTAGGAGAAGCATTAAAAAGAAAAGAGGGATGCAATTATTATTAAAAATGTGTAAAGAATATTTTCAATATAAATAGAAATACAAAGTGAAGCAATAAACAGCAAATCACTTTCAAAGTCAGATATTCCAAGAGTTCAATTCGTGTGAGACTCCACCTACTGGACAGTCTCGGCTACGTGTGGAGCAGATCTATAATCATTGAAGAGAACCGATACTTACAGAGGGATTGGTTTGTTTGCCCGTCCAGGTGATGGTTCACCGGCAATCGGTTGCTACGGAAACGTACGCCGTATTCGGTAACTAGGCAAGCGCAGGCGCAGTAATAACCGCTTACATAATACATATTACATGCAGTGTAAACGTAGTGTAAACGTAGTGTGTAAATAACCAACTATTAGTATTATACAATTCGGTAATGCAAATTTCTAAATATATACATAACACTTTTATTTACTCCGATAATAAATAATCTCCACAGAGGGCGCAACACATGTAGAATGTAAATAAAAATACACTTCCAGCGAGTCCAGGTATACTCGGCATGGCGTATATTCACCCCCGCTTCTCTAATCTACTCGATAACTCCGGGAACGCTCCGGGAACGCTCCGAGAGGACTCGAGCTACTGAAAATACTCCGATGCGTGAATATACCGAACGAGTCTAGATTCGAACTGGAACTCCCCGGTAAGGAAGCGTATGCGATTACCTTAAATCAGAGCATCGATTGTTCTGATCTAGCGGATAAGGTAGGGGGCACGCTTTACATGCGATTCGACATGCATAATTTACAATACGGCGTACGATGTTTTAAAATGTACGACGGCATGAGGTAAGAGCAACTCCATGCAACTCCCTGTACTGCCGTTAAACTACAAGAATAATTATCAGCATTGTAGTAAGGTACCTCTCTATAACAATGCACGGCGATAACACAATCTAACAATAGCTCTCAATGCACAGATATAGATATTTTTTACGAAAAAGTGATTACTCATTCTATTGAATAGGTTTTATTTTTGATATATATTTCATAAATGTACTTGACATGGCAATTACGACATCATTTGAATTAATGGTGTAATTAATGTAATAATTATATAAAATATTTATATAATATGTAAAAACCTCAGAGAATAGAAACTAAGTCTCTGGGTTTTAATAATATGTAGTAGTTATATAATGTATATTGTAGTTATATGATGTAGTAGTTCATAAAGTTGTATAGGTCTGCATATAACGAGATTACAATCCTATTATTTATAAATACATTAATTACCGAAATTTCATATAAAGAATGATTTTATTAAAAAATGCTTATAAAATCACTATTTAAAACATATGAAATATTAGAGAAAAATGTCACATACAGGAATATATATATATATATATATATATATATATATATATATATATATTTACATATATCGCTATGGCCACGCTAATATCAGTAATTAATTAAAACTCTTACAGTTAAAATGTTATTTGGTGGTAATTAACACTATTACAGTTAGTTTTTTATTGGTAGGAGAAGGAAGTAATTAGCGGTCAAGATTAAAATCAATTGGCATTCAAGAAATGACAGCTGTGCCAGTAGTAAATTATAAATAAGGTCAAAGGTGAATATCAACAGCATACTAATAAATTATGCCTTTTATTAAGATATACAATATATAGGTTAGATTAATAACGAAAATAATAAATAAGAACAATTTAAATATAAACAACAAAATATGCGATGTAATGTTATAATTATCCGAATTATTAATGGGATAATTATATAAACCTCAAATTAAAACTAATTGGTTTATGGGTGTTTATTGTTAGTGAAAGATACGAATTTATAAATATATTTTAAGATAGTTTAAAGAATGTTCCCTTTACTAAAATTATTTATTTGTAAACAATTTATTATTCTGAATATTATTAATTTAGACATTTTTTACATTTTAATAACATATGAAAACATATTTTCATTAGAATATTCTTTTATACAATGAATTCATTTGTTGTAAATTTTGAATATATAGTAAAATATTAATATTATTACACTATATATATGAAATATTATTTATCGAATATCATATTTAGAATAGATTCTGCTTATTTATTGAATATGTGATTTAGGTGAGAAATTGCTGATATAATGCATTACTTTATATGTTAAGGTGTGCCCATAATGAAAGTGATCCGTGATCCTTTGTTGGTTTATGATTTCATTTTCGCATTGTTCACAAAGGAGCCAATCGAAAAATGTACAAGAATGGTTAATTTTATAATTTAAAAATAAGTTAGAATGTTTTAAACCAAAATAAAATGTTATAAGAGTAAGTTAAAAAAATGTATAACAAACAGAATAATTGCAAATTAACAACTCGATATTAAACCAGACTACATATGAATTTAGTATAATCATATATAAAACAATAAGAGGGTATGAAAAGAACTCAAGAGAAATAATCAACTGAATAAGAAGCCAAACCGCTGTGAATTATAAAGACAGAGTATAAAATATAACGGAGAGATCGTAGATAATAGAGATAGACGGTGTATATTATAGTATAAATACACATACACACATCGTGTACCTTTACTTTTTATTGGTTAACTACATTGTAAATCTTAAAGGTACTATTGGTAATGAATTATTATAAATTAATATATATATATATATAATAAATTATTATAAATATATTCATATACAAAGTAATATAAATGTTATGTTAATAATCACATGGAAACGGTGGAATATTTCATGTCTACTATATAGCTACGATTGATTTTATATGACATCGTAGATTAACGCTATTAATACTTAAATGTGGACAATATAGTTAGTATAAATGTAGACAATACCCTTGTTCTAAGAAATATGGAACACAGTAAACTACTGGCACCATAGAATAAAGTATATGTATAATATATTTATAATGTATATATATATATATATATATATATGTATAAATATATATATATATAAATATATATATATATATATATATATGTATAAATATATATAAATATATATATACATATAAACCTCATAAAGCTTCACATATCGTTGACAAATATTATAATATTACACATAAAGTTGATATATTCTACACGCAACTAAACTAATATGTGGATTGTGTCCACTGAATACACACCATCGATAAAACTCTAATAATCACTGAAGTGAAAAGAGGCGGAGGTGTTTAGAAAAATGCATACGCCATTTTGACGTAATTTTTTATGCTCACAACGCTTTAATTTAATGAGTAGATGGGAATGAGAAAAATATGTAATCAGGGGATTCGGCTACATAGGAGATGTTTTATATACCATAATGCGTGGGATGTTTTGTTAGTGTAGTATATACATGAATGTAATGCCTATATATTATATGTATATACTGGAAACATATGAAAGGTCTGGACAATATATTGATATCAATCATATTTTACAACTTTAGCAGACTTCTTTAAAATACATTTAGATTATAATATTATTATATAGACTTCATGGATTTTTACCATCTTGATGTGTCAATTTCACTCTGTAATATTATTAAATAAGAACATATATTATGTATATATATATATATATATATATATATATATATATTTAAATAAGGCTTCATTAGAGTAAGACTATCAAGTACAGTGACTCGATCATTGAAACAGATCGGACTCGAATCATTGTGGTAAACAGTAATAATTTAAATTAATTTTAACAAAGTTCCTTTGTGAATGGGTATGATACCAGTATATGGAGAAAGGTTACAAATTATTCTGAATGTATACTAAACAATAGACTACATGTTATATTATATAAGACCAATAGCCTGCATTTGTAATCCAAGTCTAACATCAATGAGCAAGACTTAAGGTAATAATCAATAGAAATTTACAATATTTTCTAAGAAATCGCAACAAATGCAAATTTGTTGTAAATATCTCAATATCGCAATAATCATAAATTACTATATCCTATATGTATAGTGAAGATTTGTAATAACTTGAATTAGCAATGGTATATAGTTTATTATAAATATACAATAACAAGATGACATATTAAATAGAAATCAGGTAAAAAGATAACAGATAATATTACAATATATTTATAATAATTTAAAAGTTGAACAATTCACTGAATTTCAAATGTTGATTTCTCAAATGATATTTGTATCATGAGTCATAATTCCATGTCATAAATCTTTAATGTTACATAATCATTTTGTTGGGAAGTTCATAAAATAGGTCTTGTATAGGCCGTTATTTGGATTAATATTCATTATTTGGTGTAAATGTAAGACAGTACAACACACCATTGTATTAACGTGTAATATATTTATGTTAATTAGCAGTTAGTATTAATGGAGTCAGTTATAATTAAATAGTTTATAAATATATTATATAAACATAAGGATTGCTTAATTTTCTAATGTATTAGAAATGATATACGTGATATCATTTGTATACATATATAATCATATGTAATCACTTAAAACATAAATAATGAGAAATTCTATATTTTTGATTGATTATGATTCTATGAAACTAACTATATTATTACTATAATATATGATATGTAATAATATAGTGACCATATATAATTATCTTATGAGATTTACATATATAATCTTTACGTTATTAGGCTGACCTTTTTTATTTATTTATTTAGTCTCAATGATAAATGGGAATAATCATGAAATCCCATAAAGACTATACCCATAGTATTAGCAACATACACTAGGGATATGTCCACAATAAATGGAATATCACCAAATAAAACGGATTTAGATTAGTAAATCTAAATTATTATTAAGGATTAGGGAATTAAGGAATTAATCTAATACAGTATAATGTAAATAACATGAAAAGCAATATACAGATGTTGTTAGTCATTAGCTTTAAATGAATTCATCTAGAAAGGAAATACGATATGACACTCATAATGGTAATTCTATATCAATCTGTTCACACATATAATTGTATTTATGGTTACATATTTATATTTTAAATACTAATTTTATTGTGTTAATAACACTAATAAATTGATTCATTAGTTTAAAATCTACTTTTATACAATTATTAAATATACTAAATATTATAATGTGGTATAGAGTTTACATGAAGGTACACCCAGCAAACCATTCGGGTCACTTTATTGTTTTCATTTCATAATTTATTTATATCATTTTTTTCATCCGCAGATCAAGGGATTTCAGAAAACTATTAAATCAATGAGTTTCCTTGGTAGAAAACAATCAATTTGATTTTATTGTGTAATAATATTTAAGTATATTTATTGATGATCCTCTTAATGTAGAATTTATTTAATAATATTAATACAATTTTGTACATAATAATTACTCCTTTTTTTGATATAAATATTTAATATTAAATATTATTATGCATCTGGAGTATATGTTGACCAACAAACAAACTGGGTTATTAAATTTTTTGAATTGCATAATTTCTTTAATAATACTTTTATTTGTATTAACACAACATAGAATAACTATTTTAACATTTGAGATTATTATTAAATCACTGCATTTTCTGAATTGATATTACTTACCCAGGAAACCCTATGTGTTTTACATATAATCATTTTAGATGAATAAATCTACCAAGTAGGCTTGTTATTGTAACAGTTTAATAAATTATTTGATATTCTAAACGATAACAAATAGATATGCGATGTACAATATGAAATTATCTAAATGATTTATTTGATATATAATCAATTATTAAGAATAAACGAAATCGATGGAGTATTGTTATATAAAAAGTATTGTTTAATAAACACAATGGTGAATCAAAGTTATGATCCGTTTGCAATGATTACAAAAATATTTTTAATAAAAAATAATTTTTATAAAACTTATAAAAACAAAAACCAATGGTATGAATAGGTTGAATATATGGCTAAGATCATTGTAGTACTACATCATATATTTTGTATCTCATTTTAAATGAAGATTACAAAACTATTCCTATGAAAATTCTTAAAAATGAATCTAATATATGAAATATGTAGATATAATTACCCTAGAATTAATGTTTTTTGGATAAGTCTAGTGTGAAATCATTCCCCATTAACATTATATTTATATTATATCCTATGGAAATAATATTATAATCGTTGTATGTTACAAAAATTAAAAATTAATTAAAAATAAATGACGCAATGCAACAATGAAAATACCTATACATCTTACTTGCTTGATATACGCTAAAAATAGGAATATTTAATAAAATGAATTACAAATATAGTTGGATAACCTCAGTATTGCAGTTTGTATCACAGATAGTACAGCGACGATAGAAAATGTATGAGAAGATTAACTATAATGACCACGGATATCTCACTATCATATTACAGATATATCAATTGCAGTCAATCTTTTTTTAACCTAGTGAAGAGTATTGAATTAAAAGTAATGTTAATGTTAAAGGGAAATAACATTTAGTATAAGTGACTATTAATCAGATAATATACCGATTATCTAATTAATATACTCATCGATACTAAATGTTATATAATGTAATATAATGTAAAGAATGATTATTAAACTGTTACTTAATTTTTACATTTCACTGTTTTCCGAGAATCAAGATAATTTTATCTTGCATAAGTATATTTTACATAATTATACGAGTTATTACAAAGCTCATTCAAACCTAGAATCTTATTGTATTATATTATTCCCATAGATAATTACATGATGAGTTGAATGTATAATTCATTTGAATTAATCATTCATTTGAATTAATCATTCATTTGAATTAATCATTCATTTGAATTAATCATTCATTTGAATTAATCATTCATTTGAATTAATCATTCATTTGAATTAATCATTCATTTGAATTAATCATTCATTTGAATTAATCATTCATTTGAATTAATCATTCATTTGAATTAATCATTCATTTGAATTAATCATTCATTTGAATTAATCATTCATTTGAATTAATCATTCATTTGAATTAATCATTCATTTGAATTAATCATTCATTTGAATTAATCATTCATTTGAATTAATCATTCATTTGAATTAATCATTCATTTGAATTAATCATTCATTTGAATTAATCATTCATTTGAATTAATCATTCATTTGAATTAATCATTCATTTGAATTAATCATTCATTTGAATTAATCATTCATTTGAATTAATCATTCATTTGAATTAATCATTCATTTGAATTAATCATTCATTTGAATTAATCATTCATTTGAATTAATCATTCATTTGAATTAATCATTCATTTGAATTAATCATTCATTTGAATTAATCATTCATTTGAATTAATCATTCATTTGAATTAATCATTCATTTGAATTAATCATTCATTTGAATTAATCATTCATTTGAATTAATCATTCATTTGAATTAATCATTCATTTGAATTAATCATTCATTTGAATTAATCATTCATTTGAATTAATCATTCATTTGAATTAATCATTCATTTGAATTAATCATTCATTTGAATTAATCATTCATTTGAATTAATCATTCATTTGAATTAATCATTCATTTGAATTAATCATTCATTTGAATTAATCATTCATTTGAATTAATCATTCATTTGAATTAATCATTCATTTGAATTAATCATTCATTTGAATTAATCATTCATTTGAATTAATCATTCATTTGAATTAATCATTCATTTGAATTAATCATTCATTTGAATTAATCATTCATTTGAATTAATCATTCATTTGAATTAATCATTCATTTGAATTAATCATTCATTTGAATTAATCATTCATTTGAATTAATCATTCATTTGAATTAATCATTCATTTGAATTAATCATTCATTTGAATTAATCATTCATTTGAATTAATCATTCATTTGAATTAATCATTCATTTGAATTAATCATTCATTTGAATTAATCATTCATTTGAATTAATCATTCATTTGAATTAATCATTCATTTGAATTAATCATTCATTTGAATTAATCATTCATTTGAATTAATCATTCATTTGAATTAATCATTCATTTGAATTAATCATTCATTTGAATTAATCATTCATTTGAATTAATCATTCATTTGAATTAATCATTCATTTGAATTAATCATTCATTTGAATTAATCATTCATTTGAATTAATCATTCATTTGAATTAATCATTCATTTGAATTAATCATTCATTTGAATTAATCATTCATTTGAATTAATCATTCATTTGAATTAATCATTCATTTGAATTAATCATTCATTTGAATTAATCATTCATTTGAATTAATCATTCATTTGAATTAATCATTCATTTGAATTAATCATTCATTTGAATTAATCATTCATTTGAATTAATCATTCATTTGAATTAATCATTCATTTGAATTAATCATTCATTTGAATTAATCATTCATTTGAATTAATCATTCATTTGAATTAATCATTCATTTGAATTAATCATTCATTTGAATTAATCATTCATTTGAATTAATCATTCATTTGAATTAATCATTCATTTGAATTAATCATTCATTTGAATTAATCATTCATTTGAATTAATCATTCATTTGAATTAATCATTCATTTGAATTAATCATTCATTTGAATTAATCATTCATTTGAATTAATCATTCATTTGAATTAATCATTCATTTGAATTAATCATTCATTTGAATTAATCATTCATTTGAATTAATCATTCATTTGAATTAATCATTCATTTGAATTAATCATTCATTTGAATTAATCATTCATTTGAATTAATCATTCATTTGAATTAATCATTCATTTGAATTAATCATTCATTTGAATTAATCATTCATTTGAATTAATCATTCATTTGAATTAATCATTCATTTGAATTAATCATTCATTTGAATTAATCATTCATTTGAATTAATCATTCATTTGAATTAATCATTCATTTGAATTAATCATTCATTTGAATTAATCATTCATTTGAATTAATCATTCATTTGAATTAATCATTCATTTGAATTAATCATTCATTTGAATTAATCATTCATTTGAATTAATCATTCATTTGAATTAATCATTCATTTGAATTAATCATTCATTTGAATTAATCATTCATTTGAATTAATCATTCATTTGAATTAATCATTCATTTGAATTAATCATTCATTTGAATTAATCATTCATTTGAATTAATCATTCATTTGAATTAATCATTCATTTGAATTAATCATTCATTTGAATTAATCATTCATTTGAATTAATCATTCATTTGAATTAATCATTCATTTGAATTAATCATTCATTTGAATTAATCATTCATTTGAATTAATCATTCATTTGAATTAATCATTCATTTGAATTAATCATTCATTTGAATTAATCATTCATTTGAATTAATCATTCATTTGAATTAATCATTCATTTGAATTAATCATTCATTTGAATTAATCATTCATTTGAATTAATCATTCATTTGAATTAATCATTCATTTGAATTAATCGTTCATTTGAATTAATCATTCATTTGAATTAATCATTCATTTGAATTAATCATTCATTTGAATTAATCATTCATTTGAATTAACATATAAATAAGTACACATGAATATAGGAATAGATTATTATGAGTTTATCCAATTAACATCTAAAAATAATATAAAATACATTTATAATTGAGAAATACACATTTATTATATAATATATAAAGTGCTATGACATGCTTATTAATACTGTAGTAATTCAGATTAGTGATTATGTAATTCCATGTGAATGTAAGTGTTTTGATTATATAAATAGTTTGTATAAACTTGCTTTGGTGTACATTATATATTTATAATGAACAAATACATATATATATATATATATATATTATAATAGTAATGATCCAATATGACTAAATATATAAAATATCGATAGGGTGGCAAAGTCTATTACTTCTGTCAGAGTAAATTAATACAAATCCTGTATCAAACCAAATTTATTTATATTGCTAGGATACCATGTAAAATTACACAAGAGTAATTGTTAGCAATAAATGCAGTAATAAATATTATTGGGAATTAACATCGATTACAAAAAAGCAAATAGATGTGAGATTATAAATTAAATTCAACCTTTAATTTAATTTTATAATTTTAAATAAATGAATCAGAATTCATTATAAAGAATTAAATACATATATGTATAAATATAAGTGATCTCATCAAAAATTTAATGGCATGGGTTGAAAGAATTCTACTGAACATATACAATACAATTTATAATTAATTATATTTATTATTATATTTATTATAGAATTTTATATATGATGTAAACAAATATTTGAATATTACTCAAGAATATATCATGATATAACAATATTTAATGTTCTATGAAAATATGTGTACGAATATTTGAAGGAAATCCCTCATATTCTTAACTCGTCATATAGAAGATTTTATTTATATTCAAATATGAATTGATAAATATTTGTTCTGGTATTATTATTAGAATAATATTATAATATACAATTAAAATAATAATTGTAATTAATATCAATAAGTACAATATAATCTATCTCATGATATATTATAATTTATATTAAATATATAATTATTATAATAATAAATTATGAATATATGAAAACATTAATTCAGATCTCGCAAAAGTAATTTAAATTAATACTGGTTATTATCCTAATTTATTAACAACAATATATATGTACATTTAAATAACATATAATAATGGTATAATATAAGTAACAAATCTATTATAATATATGTGTTACTAATAATAATTATTGAATACTTTTTTAATGAATTTATTTTATTTCAATATTATTTTTCTTATAACTTTAAAATATATATATTAATCATGTACAACTGTACCATACTAACATATATTATAAATAATTTAATTATTAATGAATACTTATATTAATGAACGATTACAATATTATATAAAAATGAGAATTTAAATAAATAAAATTATAATAATTAAATGAAAATCTCAATGAAAGTTAAAATATATTATTGAAATTAATTATAGATATTTATAATGTTTCCATTTATACGGATTTTCATAAGTTTACATTATTGTATTTTATTTATAATCTCGGATGGAAAACTGTAAATAAGTATATTAATATAATAATTCCTCAATAAATTGTAAAAATAATTTAAGTACATATTAACTCTACATTATTGAGTAGTTATGTTCCCAATTCATTGTAATCTTGTGAATGTAAATTTATAAAATATGAGTTATTATAGAAATACTTATCGCTATGCAGTTATTATATTTAATAATCAGTTAAACGGGATTATTATATAAAATACATGATAATTTGTATATTTAAAAAAAATGTAATTTGTATAAATTAAATATTTATTAAATATTTATTCTATGATAAATATAACATGCATTTAATCAATAAACAAACCTAATAAATAAATATTAACAAATATTAATCCCCTTTATTACATGAGACAGATAGGGAGTGAAACCCCTTGGATTAATCCATAATTAACGACCTATTATTATCACAGAGTATATTTTATTTTTAGTATATCCAATCCAATTATTTAAACAATACTTTGTATATGTGTTTAGCAATAAATAAACAATATAGCTTCATTAATGCATTAATATAATTAATATAATTATTTATTTAATAAATTTAGTAAATAATTATTTATGAATATTATTGGATTGCCATCGCAAATAATTATTACATAATCAATGGTTTGTCATATACACAGCATGCGATATGTTAATTATATTAACGTTAAATCATTTCTCTTAAATTCACAAAAACAATATCTATTTGGTATAGTCTTTATAATCTATAAAATTAGTCTCGTTTGATTTAGATTTAAATGCCCATTACGAATTCATTCATCTAAGTACGCAAATATATTCGATATAATGCACAATGTTCATTGCACATGGATATAAAGTATACATATTATTTACTATATATAATAATTCATTAGTAGAATAGTTTGCATCCCTTCATCTGTAGAATATAGTATACTAGATTATTTAATATCGGATCTCCATTAGCCAAATACCATTAAATAGCTATCTCTATTGATTGTTAAATGTTATATTCATTGCCCCATTATTACGTACCCATAGAAACTATCATAAATTTACAACATGAAATATTATTCTTGGTGCTAACAAATTTTAAATAACAAGTATGGAATGTAAACTAAATAAATAATATAAACTATATAAACAAGAATGTAAAATATATAAATAATATAAACTATATAAACTATATAAACAAGAATGTAAACTATATAAACAATATAAACAATATAAACAATATAAACAATATAAACAATATAAACAATATAAACAATATAAACAATATAAACAATATAAACAATATAAACAATATAAACAATATAAACAATATAAACAATATAAACAATATAAACAATATAAACAATATAAACAATATAAACAATATAAACAATATAAACAATATAAACAATATAAACAATATAAACAATATAAACAATATAAACAATATAAACAATATAAACAATATAAACAATATAAACAATATAAACAATATAAACAATATAAACAATATAAACAATATAAACAATATAAACAATATAAACAATATAAACAATATAAACAATATAAACAATATAAACAATATAAACAATATAAACAATATAAACAATATAAACAATATAAACAATATAAACAATATAAACAATATAAACAATATAAACAATATAAACAATATAAACAATATAAACAATATAAACAATATAAACAATATAAACAATATAAACAATATAAACAATATAAACAATATAAACAATATAAACAATATAAACAATATAAACAATATAAACAATATAAACTATATAAATAATATAAACTATATAAACATGAATGTAAACTATATAAACTATATAAATAATATAAACTATATAAACAAGAATGTAAACTATATAAATAATATAAACTATATAAACATGAATGTAAACTATATAAATAATATAAACTATATAAACATGAATGTAAACTATATAAATAATATAAACTATATAAACATGAATGTAAACTATATAAACATGAATGTAAACTATATAAACAAGAATGTAAAGTATATAAATAATATAAATAAGAATATAAACTATATAAACTATATAAATAATATAAACTATATAAATAATATAAACTATATAAACAAGAATGTAAAATATATAAACTATATAAACATGAATGTAAACTATATAAATAATATAAACTATATAAACAAGAATGTAAACTATATAAACAATATAAACTATATAAACAAGAATATAAAATATATAAACTATATAAACTATATAAACAAGAATGTAAACTATATAAATAATATAAACTATATAAACAAGAATGTAAACTATATAAACAATATAAACTATATAAATAATATAAACTATATAAACAAAAATGTAAACTATATAAATAATATAAACTATATAAACAAAAATGTAAACTATATAAATAATACCAATGCTAAAATATCAATATGATACATGCAATTATTAATATACTATTCATTAATATTGCATTGAAATATATTAGTGAGAGATAAATATATTCCCAAAGAAAATAACAGTGGCGAACAAATATATTAAATCCTATGAAACTATTATTAGAAGTTTATAGGTTATGAATTCTAGTTTACATATGAATTATATGTACATATGAATTATAGTGTACATATGAATTATAGTGTACATATGAATTATAGTGTACATATGAATTACAGTGTACATATGAATTATAGTGTACATATGAATTATAGTGTACGTATGAATTATAGTGTACATATGAATTATAGTGTACATATGAATTATAGTGTACATATGAATTATAGTACATATGAATTATAGTGTACATATGAATTATAGTGTATCATAAACTACATTATAGTTTATTATATTATTACCATATTATTAATTTATAAGAAGGACTATATCTGCTGAAGTTATTAAGTTATAAGTATTTCAACATCAACCGTTGGAATGAATGCATAGGGCGACCAACATAGGTTGGAAGTAAGGGGTACGACGTACCAGGTACATACACCAAACGTATAAGTGTAGCCTTATATTACCTAAAGAAAATGATATGCTATTTAACGTAAATAAATATGTAGTAATTAATGTCATGGCTAATAATAATCGAAGAAAACTGATAATGATGATATAAATAACAAAATAATGTACTTGTAACTTGTACTATACCTGTAACTGAAGTAATTGCATAAACTAACATTTCGGGAATTGTAATAATATCTTTAAAATAAATATGCAGCTTATACAAGAAAATTAATTAAGAAAATAAAAAACAAAAATTAAAATTGCTTATAATAATGCGTTTCGTATAATTCATCATCTACACAAAGATGTTCGGTATTATAATGAGTATACTATCATTTGAAAATATATTATATATCGCACCCCTTTAAAAGTATATGTTTATTTCGAAAACTATAATTAACGAAATATATTTCTTTGTCCGATAATAAATTTATGAAAAAAAATAATAAGTTATTACCATAATTAATAATGACCTATGTACATTATATTTATATATATTCATATACTTGTTTTTGTTTAAATATCAAGTTTAGCTATGATTTTGTTACCATTGATATAGATATATTTGATAGTTTAATTTATATATAAGTTTCAGATGAAAGATCATCAGCTATATTTTGCATATTCGGTAATTATATAATCAAATATTATTAAAATAAGATAATAATATATTATTCAGATATCTAAAATCATTGAAATAGTTAAATAAAAGGCATTGGCTCATAAATTTATATTTTCGGAAAATAGAAATTTATGCATTTGCTAGATATACTGTGCCAATATGTTTACATATACTATACCTAATATATTCAATAATATATTCAATAATTTGTGCAATTTTAATATCTTTGTGGTTCGTATATGGTTAATTTAAATGATATAGATCTCGATCTAGCTATTATATGTTATATACATATATCTCTAAATATATTGTTGATCTACATTTTATAGATGTTTGATATGCTATATATTTAGAAATATCTGCGTTTAACAAATAAAAGCTATATTAATATAGGTTTGATTTGTTAAACGCAGATATTTCTAAATACATAGCACATCGATATTATAACAAATTGTAATATTTTTAACAAATAAGCATTTCCCCATCGTCTTTTATTTTTATTGGAAAAATAGATATTTGTTTGTATTCAAATTATTCGTAATTCTGTATAGTTAGTAACTATACAGAATTACGATTAACTATTAGTTACTACAAATATAAATATACAGTTTCATATATATCCTTATATATTTACCAAATTAAATTATTTATATATAAAAACTAATTATTTATTTGAACCTGAATTATAAATAAAATATTTTAATATTATATTTTGATACTATTAGCCAATATTACCGAATTAAGTTAATTTTTGATTTGGATGGTTGATTTTATAGATATTAAATTTATTTGTAATATTGGCAAATAGTATCAAAATATAATATTAACATATTTTATTTATTATTTACACTTCAGGTTCAAATAAACGATTAGTTTTTCTATATAAATAATTTCATTTTATAATTAAATAAGGATATATAATAAGAAACTGTATATTTTGTAGTTGTAGTATATAACAGATATTTTCAATATATATTCCATAAAGTATTACGAACAATTTTAATATTATAAACAAATATGCATTTTTGCCATGACAAAAATGCATATTTGTTTATAATTTTAAAAATAATATGCATATTATTTTTCCTTATGATAAAGAATAAAATAAGATGGGTGAAATACTTATTTATTTACAATATTTTAAGTTGTCATACTATCTATGTGCTATATATTTAGAAATATCTGCGTGTAAGAAATCATACATATTTCATGATCAATTTAATATTTATAAAATTTAAATCAACCATATATGAACCACAAAGACATGAAAATTGCTCATTAAATATATTATATGTAAACACATTGGTCCAGTTCACAGCCTATCTAGCCAATGCCTAAATAAAATTAATTTTAAATATATTCATAGTTAATTTCCATTTAATTGGAAATATGGAGTGGCCTTATTTAATTACCAAACTATTGAAAGAACGAAACAAAATTGAGAGTGATTCTTATAGAAAATTAATAGAATCACGTAAGTAATTTACCTTAAAATATAATTAATATATAATATATATAATGATATAATTAAAAATCATTGGTTGCAACTAAAACTGCATTATTTAATTTAATTATAGTAGTTTGCGTCGATTAAGAATTGGCGTGATATGGGATTAACTAAGACTATTATGACAGTAAAACAGCAGTCATATACATTATACTCTACTATGTTTTCAACTAATTCGTTATTGTATTTAGAATATTAAGTTTGATCATTTAAATATTATATAGAATATAATATATGTATTTAATTAAATAGAATAATACATTATTCTTTTAATTATTATAAATACCCTATACTATAAAGTATACCCTATACTATCCCTACGATAAATACTATATTACGAAGAAAGATAAGAAAGCATATTAATATATGTTACAGAAAAAATGAATAAAACAATTTCATTTATAACTTGTCTATATAGTTAATTTATAACTTAATATATATGATGTTAGAGAATTTTAAAAGAATAATATTATTTGTGTTTAAAGATCAACTACTGATATCACAATATATATATATAGCAGGCATAAAAATGAGCATAATTTATTATCATTATATTGTCGTTTTTGACGCGTTGATGATTAATAATAATAATTTGTTAATTAAATCTAACTTCTATATTTTATCCATGAATCAAATTACCAAATGCTAATTTAATAATTATATATTGTGGATATATATTAATAAGTTATTTATTAAATTACATAAATACATATATATATATATATATATATATATTAAATATACTTTATAGTATATATATTGCTGTTAGTATTCCAAATAACCCGGTTTTACTTTTACATAACTAATTGTATAATGTAATACAATCTATTTACTCACAAGTTAATACTTTTATAATACTTTTAATTAATATAAAATGAATGCTATTAGATTAAGAAACAATAATTAAAAAACATTAGTAGTTTTGTTATTTATAATTTTATTGGTTATAAATTATAACCAATAGAATCATAAATAACTTATAATTATTATTTGTTTCAAAAAATACAAAATAAAATATATTTTAAAATTTCTATAAATAATTAAATACTAAGTAATTGACATAATTAAAATAATTACATACTAGTGTTATGGTATAAATATATTTTAAATAATCTTTGATAATTATGTCAAAAATATTAATTAAAAAAATGAATTTGAATAATAATTTGATATATTATGATTTTTAAAGATACTTCACTAATATTGTATAAATGTCAAAAAATAATTATTATAGTAATTTTATATCTAATAGAAATTCTCGTAAATAAACATGAGCCATCTTAAATTATGTCTTAAAATCATAGATTAAATACTCAAATGAATACTCATCTATAAATATTGTTAAAATGTTAATATAATTAATGATGACTGCCTATATCGGTCAATTATTTGATGTTAATTAACTTGATCAAAATTACTCAATTATTGACTTGATTGACAGAAACTCTAAGTAAATAATACTTTATATATCTAATCTTAATTCACTAACTATTCTAATGTTTTTATAAATCACTTTTTAAAGGAATACATGCATATATTATATATTTTCTAACTATCTATGAATTTTTTAATTATTCTAAAATAAATTATAACACTAATACAATTGTATTATTGTATTTAACTTAAAAGTTGTTTATATTGTATGATGATATACTATATATTTAAAATTGTTTATATATATTATTAATAATGTTATTAATAACAATATAAATATTTATTAAATATGATATATGTTATTTGAAATAATTAATTTGAATTATGAATGAACTAATTGATTCACAACATTACCACAATATGATATTCAATTGCATTTTAATTATCAGAGCACACAACAATAAACTCTGTTTTATAATAAGTTACAACTGTGTTGTTTGTTGACCTTTATATTTGATTTAACCTATATTCTATATTATTTTATATTAAATTTTATTATATAAAAAATATGAATAAATATATCTACTATTTTTAGTTTTAATTTATTCTTTTTAACAATTTATGTCCTCGAGTTATTGGTTGCTTCGAATATTACTTTATAAATAGTTTATTTTATAAATTGTATTAAAACAACATCTATATTTATTGTTATTTTTCTAATACATTTCTAATACAACTATCGTATAATTTCGCAAATAGACAATAAACTCTCCGAAATACAAAATCTACAAAATAATGAAATTGAAAAGCTCAAAAAAGAAAATTTTGAGTTACAAGTTAAGGCCTCCACAAAGTTATAATTTCTAAAGTAATCACTATTTTAATATGTATAAATATTGTATAATAAGTAATAAAAATTAATATCATTTACGATCATAATTCGTAATAACAATAACTTAATCAACAATTCAGGGTTATTCAATACATTTATAAAACTAAATAATATTTAATATATCTTATATTTCAACGTTAATTATTCTATGTAAGATACTTTATATATTATGACTTCTTTTATAAAGTATTTCTGGTGATGGAGTTTCCGACGCAGCGATGAATGCCAGAATAATCAAACAACAGGAAGAAATAATAGAATTTCATCGACATCGGGGAGAAGTCAGTCGATTTTAATTTTAACATATGTCGTAATTAATCAACGTATTTACAATTTTTAACTATAATTAGTTATTCGTATAATTTTTGATAAATTACAGTTATATATCTTTAATTATATAAATTGAAGTATTTAGTTTATTAATTCAATATATTATATTCATTAGAATTCCCAGTCAATTATAAACCTCAACAGAACATTACAAGAAAAAGAAAAGGAGATTGAAATTTATAAAAAAAAGTTTGTATTTGAATTAAATGTAATGCTCTATTTCCTCTATAGGATGTTTTTATAATTTTTGATTTACTCATTTTTATATATTTATAAAATTATATCACAAGGTTATTAAGTTTTAAGTAAACAAATAAAACTGCATTTATTTTATTTGCATTTTTAATATTTATTGAATATTAATAAATTATTAAAATTGTAATTTTTTAATTAATTTTTGAATATTAGTTACATTTTAAATATAATAATGATATCATATATAATATGAGTATATTTATTTTTTTACTTAGACCTTCTATTTAAAGTATGTTATTAATAGAAGTATTACAATACTAATACAATAGTAGTATTACATCCAGACTATCCTATTATGTCATAATAATCTGATTTGTTATATTACATAATGCATTACCGTAGAATATCTGAACTCAAAATGCAAGTGGAAAAGTTAGACAACATCAATGCGAACATCTGCGGGGAGTTGAACAAGAATAAGAAACATCTCGAGGTTACCCTAGGGCAACGCAATGCCGCAACTCCTTTCTCGGCACTAAACTCGCCCGCGACTCCAGGTTCTCTCGGATGAACAGAATGCCTTGCAGCTCGCTTTCAGCGCCAACCACGCCGAGATTTTACGTCTAGACAAAGAGAACATCGGCCTCATCTCTAGACTCAAGGTAGGGGACTCGGGTTGCTCTACACGCATGTACTGTAGTAGAGGGTACACTCGTGTACCCGGGTAGGTTAAGGCGTAGCGCATTCCACATTCTGCCTTCGTTTCGCCGTGAAGATAATATTTATTCGAGGTTTAGATTGTGGAAAAACGGTATTTCATTTGTAAGTGAAGGAACAAATTTAGAGGTGGTCAATTTGACCCGACAATCGAACTAGATAACAATTACGCCGTAACAATATGAACCGAATGTGAAAGTTGAACCTCTTTCCGACAGGAATGCAAGATTATGCATATCGACCTGTTAAACGCCCAGCTGGAGAAAGGAGATAAGGCACGAGCCAATAAACTTAGCAAAGACATCGAGGAGGCTGCCAAGGAATCCGTCAACTTCCGAGAACCGTTAGCCAATCCCGCCGTACCCATCTGATCAGACTACAATTTACATAATATATCTCAGACATCCAAACTTTATACTGCTCCTATACCACAATTGCTATTTAAACCCCGCAACTGCTATTTAAACCCCATAACCTTTAGTTTAGCTGGTTTACCTATTGTTCCTCATTCCTAAGAAATTAATTAAAAATGTTTATAAAATATTATATATATATATATAATAGTTTATATATATATATATATATGTATATATATATATATATAATAGTTTATATATATGTATATAGATATATAAATATACCCATAAATTGATCGAAGATTAGATACTATTTTCTCTATAATCTTTGATTCAGTTGTGTGTATGTCACCTCTGAACTAATGCTCTCTTCTCTCGTTGATTACATTCGCATGTAAATTACAGATCTTCTTGTATGCTTATGAGTAACAAAATTCGCAGTTTCAGTGTCAGCATCCCTAGAAAACCACTGACAGTCATGGTTAGAGGAGGAGATAGGGGAGGAGATAGGGGAGGAGATAGGGGAGGAGATAGGGGAGGAGATAGGGGAGGAGATATGGGAGGAGTTATGGGAGGAGATAGGTGAGGAGATAGGTGAGGAGATAGGGGAGGAGATAGGGGAGGAGATAGGGGAGGAGATAGGGGAGGAGATATGGGAGGAGTTATGGGAGGAGATAGGTGAGGAGATAGGTGAGGAGATAGGTGAGGAGATAGGTGAGGAGATAGGGGAGGAGATAGGGGAGGAGATAGGGGAGGAGATAGGGGAGGAGATAGGGGAGGAGATATGGGAGGAGTTATGGGAGGAGATAGGTGAGGAGATAGGTGAGGAATTAGGATAGGAGATATGGGAGGAGATAGGGGAGAAGTTAGGGGAGGAGTTAGGTGGGGAGATAGGGGAGGAGATAGGGAGGATATAGGGGAGGAGATAGGGGAGGATATAGGTGAGGAGTTAGGTGAGGAGATAGAGGAGGAGATATGTGATGAGATATGGGAGGAGATAGGGAGGATATAGGGGAGGAGATAGGGGAGGAGATAGGTGAGGAGATAGGGGGTGAGATAGGGGAGAAGTTATGGGAGGAGAAATAGGGGAGGAGATAGGAGAAGATATAGGGGAGGAGATAGGGGAGGAGATAGGTGAGGAGATAGGTGAGGAATTAGGAGAGGAGATATGGGAGGAGATATGGGACGAGATATGGGAGGAGATATGGGAGGAGATATGGGAGGAGTTAGGTGAGGAGATAGTGGAGGAGATAGGGGATATGTTATGGGAGGAGTTATGGGAAGAGGAATAGGTGGGAGGGGAAGTTATGGGAGGAGATTGGAAAGGAATTGGGGGAGGAGATATGAGAGGAGATAGGTGAGGAGATATGGGAGGAGATAGGTGAGGAATTAGAGGAGGAGATAGGGGAGGAGATAGGGGAGGAGATATGTGATGAGATATGGGAGGAGATAGGGGAGGAGTTAGGAGATAGGGGATGAGGAATAGGGGAGGAGATAGGGGAGGAATTAGGAGAGGAGATAGGGGAGGAGATATGGGAGGAGATAGGTGAGGAGATATGGGAGGAGATAGGGGAGGAGTTGGTGTAGGAGATAGGGGAGGAATTAGGGGAGGAGATAGGGGAGGAGATAGGGAGGAGATAGGGGAGCAGTTATGGGAGGAGTTATGGGATGAGGAATAGGGGAGGAGATAGAGGAGAAGTTAGGGGAGGATATAGGGGAGAAGTTATGGGAGGAGTTAGGGGAGGATATAGAGGAGGGTATAGGGGAAGAGATAGGTGAGGAGATAGGGGAGGAGATAGAGGAGGAGATAGGGGAGGTGGTATGGGAAGAGATAGGGGAGGAGTTGGAGAGGAGTTAGGGGAGGAGTTCGGGGAGGAGTTCGGGGAGGAGTTAATATGGGTTAGGGGATGAGTTAGGGGAGGGGATAGGGGAAGTAGATAGGGGATAAGATAGGGGAGACGATAGGTGAGGAGATAGTGATGAATGTAAGTGGTTAAGAGCGGAAACTAACTTCTAGCCCTAACCATTTAACCTCTCATTTCTAATCTCCTCCTCGCAATCCGACATATCCACCTAAAACCCACATTGCACGACGTACTACCTCTCACTCCAACCCCCACTCCAACCCGCACTACCTGCACCTCTACCGTAATCCTCGCCTCAAACCCCATACCCCTCTCTAAACCCTCTCCCCAGTCGTCGTGCCACGAGAGTGAAGTTAATGCCGTAAAGTGGAGTCCTTCAGGTAATATGTTTGCTTCCGGTGGTGCTGATCGCAAAGTTAAGATCTGGAAGAATAGTTCAGGTTAACAATACATTATCGACCTCAGTTAGACATTTCATAGATCTTAGTTAGACCTTACTTGCCTTATGTAGATCTTACTCAGATCTTACTTAACTTATGTAGATCTTAGTTAGACCTTACTTACCTTATGTAGATTTTAGTTAGACCTTACTTACCTTATGTAGATCTTACTCAGATCTTACTTAACTTATGTAGATCTTAGTTAGACCTTACTTACCTTATGTAGATCTTAGTTAGACCTACCTTACCTTATGTAGATCTTAGTTAGACCTTACTTACCTTATGTAGATCTTAGTTAGACCTTTCTTACCTTATGTAGATCTTACTCAGACCTTACTTACCTTATGTAGATCTTAGTTAGACCTTACTTACCTTATGTAGATCTTACTCAGACCTTACTTACCTTAGTTAGACCTTAGTTAGACCTTACTTACCTTATGTAGATCTTAGTTAGACCTTACTTACCTTATGTAGATCTTACTCAGATCTTACTTACCTTATGTAGATCTTAGTTAGACCTTACTTACCTTATGTAAATCTTAGTTAGACATTACTTACTTTATGTAGATCTTAGTTAGACCTTACTTACCTTATGTAGATCTTAGTTAGACCTTACTTACCTTATGTAGATCTTACTCAGATCTTACTTAACTTATGTAGATCTTAGTTAGACCTTACTTACCTTATGTAGATCTTAGTTAGACCTTACTTACCTTATGTAGATCTTACTTAACTTATGTAGATCTTAGTTAGACCTTTCTTACCTTATGTAGATCTTAGTTAGATCTTACTTACCTTATGTAGATTTTACTCAGACCTTACTTACCTTAGTTAGACCTTACTTACCTTATGTAGATCTTAGTTAGATCTTACTTACCTCATGTAGATCTTACTCAGACCTTACTTACCTTAGTTATACCTTACTTACCTTAAGTAGATCTTAGTTAGACCTTACTTACCTTATGTAGATCTTACTTAGACTTTACTAATACCACTATCAACATTACCATTGCGATCTCGACATTACCCCCACCTCTAACTACCACCGCTGTTAAGGAACATTAAAGCATTTCTAGATACGGGGGCGAGTTCAATAGCTCCATGGGCCATTTCCACGGTTCCCGGGCAAGGTCCCTGCGGCGAGCTACTACATACACAGCCGCCGTCGGTTTGCAGGTAAATTCAACACCCACTGCAAATTCGTGGGGTGCAATAAGGCCGTGACCTCTGTAGAGTTCAGCGTCGAAGAGAATCGTATCATGGCCACGAGTTACGACTATGCAGCGAGGGTTTGGAACATCAACAGTAAACGCTTGGAGGTCGGTATGTTTGGGTTCATAGGTCGGTAGGTTTAGGGTGCATAGGTCAGGCCGACGTAGTACTAGAAATACTTCATTTCACTCATACTCAAGTTCACTCACCACTCATTACACATTCATTTTCACTCCACCAGTCATTACACTCTCACCCTCCACTCCAACAGTCATTGCACTCTCACTCTCCACTCCACCATTCATTACACTCCCACTCTCCACTCCACCACTCATTACACTCTCATCCTCCACTCCACCAGTCTTTACACACTCACCTATTCATTCTCCCACACATTTCCCTATATCAATCCCTCTCAGCACACCCTGACCGGACACACGGACAAGGTGATGGCCGGCAAATTCATGACTGACCAGGAGATGGCAATTACGGGCAGCTATGACTCCACGATACGCTGTTGGGACCTGAAGAGGAGTAAAGGTCAGCGGGGGATTAAATTTACCCACGAATTCTCTGGTCGGTGTTAAATGGCTTTCAAAGGTTTTAGAGCCGGATTCAAATGCGTTACGAACGCGAATAAGAAATTACGACGGCTAAACTAATAATGTTCTCTAAATTCTCTATGAATAACGGAAAACGCACAGAAACCTCTTTTTCTAACCCACTTCAACTCGAGTCCTCTTCCTATAGTGGACTCCAGTAACACCTAAGATTATTGCTAATAACAATAATAATAATAGTAATTAGAGAGTATAATAATATAACTAATAATAGTAATAGAAGTAATATTAATTTAAATATTATTAATAATAATATTAGAAATAATAATAGTATATTAATAATATTACCATATTTGCTTAATTAATTTGATAATCCCATCATAGCGAATATAAATAAAGAATTAAATACGTTACATCAAATTACAAGCGCAGTATTCAAGACAATTTTCGTGGGGTCACGCTGTAATGACCTTGTGACCTTTGAATCCATATTGATCAGTGGCCACCAAAATAAAAGAGTGCAATTCTACGACATGAGATGCCTGGATGTAGTAGATAATATTGATATGCAAGATGTTGTCACATCCCTGGATCACTCTATAGGTTTGCAATGTGAATACAGAAGTTGAAATATGTAGATGAAGTGGAATTTCAGTACAAAGTGGCATTTATGAATTGCGAAATGCGACCAATATTAGGACAGTAAATAAAGCAATGTTCAATACCAGTTAACATGCTTGGAAAATACCGTTGACATGTTACAAATATTTCCTTTCAACTGCTTTCGGACTCATATTTCATTATCTATCGATTTTAAGATTTCAATAAATTTCAGATAAAAACGCTGAGTTTAATGTTATTTTAATATCCTCAAATGTCTCATTAGTTTAATTATATCTTAATTTAATATAATAACTAAATAGTTTGATTGATATATTTTATATTTATAAGTTTTGCCTTGAAAATGTATTTAACTTAGTATTTTACTTGATATCAAAAAATATTAATCTCTCAATAAGTTGTGAATTAATTTCAAAATCTCCACCTTTTAATATACAATTTAAAAATCATTTATGTAATGTAATTGTAACAAAATATGTATCAAATTTTATCATAAGCACTAAAAACTTATAAATATCATTTTTAGTTTTTAATTCAAGCTTTATTGCACCTTATAAGTTTAAATCTAAAAGAAGAGGCATTGCCTATCTAAGCTAACATTAAGCCTTTACATGTTTACTTATTAGACTCTATTTGCCAGAATTATGTTATCCACTGTACCCTGAATTGCGATCACCATTCCAAATATGATATCTACTTCCTCCTCATCTCATCATCTTATGGTCCCTGACCTATGACCCTACGTACCTCCTCTACATTGTAATCCGGACAATACCTTTACTCTTAACCATCTATTTTAGAGCACCCACTTGTACCCCAGACTCAAAGCCCTACTTCCCGGACTTCGTATACAGCTAATATCCCTTTTGCGCTCCATTCGCAGGTCCTTATACTCGACCCTTGACCTTACAGATCGTAACTCCCTCCTCGTCTGCTCGAGAGATTGTCAGCTCTCAGTAATTGACCTGCGTACAAATCAAATACGCTTACAGTGCAAAAGCGAAGGCTTCCGGGTTCCATTCAACTACTCGAGGGCTGTATTCAGGTTGGTAGAGATAGAGGACTGTATTCAGGTTGGTAGAGATAGAGGACTGTATTCAGGTTGGTAGAGATGGAGGGCTGTATTCAGGTTGGTAGAGATGGAGGACTGTATTCAGGTTGGTAGAGATGGAGGACTGTATTCAGGTTGGTAGAGATGGAGGACTGTATTCAGGTTGGCAGAGATGGGGGACTGTATTCATGTTGGTAGAGATGGAGGACTGTATTCAGGTTGGTAGAGATGGAGGACTGTATTCAGGTTGGTAGAGATGGAGGGCTGTATTCAGGTTGGTAGAGATAGAGGACTGTATTCAGGTTGGTAGAGATGGAGGACAGTATTAGGGTTGGTAGAGATGGAGGACTGTATTCAGGTTGGTAGAGATGGGGGTCTGTATTCAGGTTGGTAGAGATGGAGGGCTGTATTCAGGTTGGTAGAGATGGGGGACTGTATTCAGGTTGGTAGAGATGGAGGGCTGTATTCAGGTTGGTAGAGATGGAGGGCTGTATTCAGGTTAGTAGAGATGGAGGGCTGTATTCAGGTTGGTAGAGATGGAGGACTGTATTAGGGTTGGTAGAGATGGGGGACTGTATTCAGGTTGGTAGAGATGGAGGGCAGGAATTTATACTCTATGCTACTACTCTCTACACATTACATTACACTACACATTACACTACACATTACACTACACATTACACTACACATTACATTTCACTACACATTACACTACACATTACACTACACATTACACTACACATTACACTACACATTACACTACACATTACACTACACATTACACTACACATTACACTACACATTACACTACACATTACACTACACATTACACTACACATTACACTACACATTACATTATACATTACACTACACAATACATTACACTACACATTACACTACACTATACACTACACATTACACTATACATTACACTACACATTATACTACACTATACACTACACATTACACTATATATTACACTACACATTACACTACACTTTACACTATACATTACACTACACATTACACAATATATTACACTACACTATACACTACACATTACACTACACATTACACTACACATTACATTACACATTACATTACACTATACACTACACATTACACTACACATTACATTACACATTACACTACACTATACACTACACATTACACTACACATTACACTACACATTACACTACACATTACACTACACATTACATTACACATTACACTACACATTAATCTACACATTACACTACACATTACACTACACATTACACTACACATTACACTACACATTACACTACACATTACATTACACTACACATTACACTACACACAACACTACACATTACACTACACATTACACTACACATTACACTACACATTACACTACACATAACACTACACATTACACTACACATTACACTATACATTACACTATACATAACACTACACATTACACTACACATTACACTACACATTACACTACACATTACACTACACATTACACTACACATTACACTACACATTACTTTACACTACACATTACACTACACATTACACTACACATTACACTACACATTACACTACACATAACACTACTGCTCTATTAGAAATGCGGGATACAGACCAAAATATTGCAATGTCCGTCAATAGATTCAAAACTAATATCTCAGTTATGCAAGACTTTCTTCTTAGTCGCTTTGAGTCAGTTTTAGTTCATTACAATGACTTCATCTTGACTTTGAATTATAGTCCTGACTCGGAGTTTATGATGGCTGGATCTGCTGGCGGAGACCTGTTCATCTGGAATACTAGAGACGCCAAATGTGAAGCTCGACTTCTCTCTCACAAGTTAACTATTGCAGTTTATTCCTTATAGAATATTTGTTGTGTATGTGTAACGGGTGATTACATTAAAAGCATAAATAATTTCAATTTATTTATTTATTTCTTACTAATTACTGTCAATGTGAAATTATATAGAATCGAAATCAAATTGTTTTCATTTTTTTTATTACAATATATTTTACAATAGATTTACTTTTGTATACCAAAAAAACTTCATAAGTAAACGTGTTTGGAGCAAAAAACGTAAATGAATCATTTACTATGTTATTTAATTTAAAACCTAATAAAGTTCATACGACCTATGAACCCCATAGCGCTGACGTCGTCGCCACGTCGTGGAACGTGAACGGAAACACTTTGGTAAGCTGCGACATTAAGAAATGCATCACGGTGTGGGCGGACCATTGAAATGTAACTCTAGGTATACTGGTGATACGAGATGCCAGCCGACATTCGAAGGTGTACCTGCTAGAGATGGGTGGAGTGATGTCTAATGGTCGACTTCAAGGATTTCCGCTGTTGATATTTTATATTTTATACGCACCATAATAATAACTTTTTTAAAAAGCTTACCATGATATATGAAACGATGTTATTCATTATATGTATATTTAATGATTTTTTATGATATAATCTAATCATAGATTTATAATATGATTATTAATTTGTTGTAGGTGCTTATATTCTAATTCAATTATATTACCTTTTTTATGAGCTGATTATTAATATTATTATGTTATTTTGATTTTGAATTATTGAGTCATTTGATTAATAAATAATATGTTATAATATATCAATATCATTTTACCTATAATGGTAATTATAATTAAACACATGTATATATATATACATATATATGCATAAATCTAAAACAAGTTTTATAATAAAATATTAATATTTTTAATTATCAAAAATATAATTAAATATTTAAATAAATATATTTTATAATTAAATATATATAGATACTTTCTTGATTTAATTTAAATATAATAATTAGTTTATTATTTATTCTATACAAAAGTTATTGGAGTAATATTTGATTCTCATTAATTTAACATTACAATTTATATAATTTATAAAATTTATGAATATATTTATATAATCTTATATTATCTATTATTCTTTCATATATGATAATTTGTGGAAGGAAAAATGGATTGACATAATCAGTAACAAATTCAAAATATATATTCCTATTGTCAGTCTTTAAAATACATTATAATTAAAATTCAATATGAGTGTTTTACTCCGAATTCCTAATGTGTTCATCATATCTAGGAATGTAATAAATAATTCATTTTTAACATGCAATAAATTATCTACAGGTTTATTAACGTAGTACATACATCGTACGTGGATCCTATGTATTTTAATAACTTGATTTCATTTAATTGTAATATTTTAATTAACTCTCAAGTTGTATAATTAATCATTCTAAATGCGAGTATTTAAATAGTATAATTTAAAATTTGCCATATATATAAATATCTCTATAATCATTAAATATATAAAATTTATAAAACTATTCAGTGATAAAAATGTGTATGTCTTATTAGTAAATATCGATAGAAGCTATAATTATAAATGTTTATTTGCGCACGACTTCGGAATCTACTTAGAAATATATATTATATATATAATAATCTATCTACATAGTATATGTATAGCATTATATATTTTATGAACCCTACTATATTTTGTATGTAGTAATAGCTGATTATTATTCACAAATAATAGTTAATAGTTTTCGTAATTATTAATTATCATATTATTCAATAATGAACATATATTATTCTACGATGTAATAGCCTAATATAGTATGCTGCACCGTTGCTGTTACTAAAAGGTAAACATCAATATACAGATATTTTCATATAGATTCAAACATGGTTATAAAAATATATGTATATAAGCTATTTAATCAATTCAACATTATATTATTTAAATAAATAATGAAGTGGGGTACAACTGAATTATATAAAAATGAATTACATCTTTATAATATTATATATAATGTATAATGTAAGCTTCCAATAATATATATTAGTATAACAATAATATGCATATTTGTTCCATCTGATTTGGATATTTATTTTTAAGAAATTTAAATTGTATCCCATAATATCAATAGACTAAAATATTATTGCAGATATATCCATAAACTTTGGTTAGATGTAAGAAATATATTACATTGTATTCTAGAAATATATTTATATATATTAAATACTATAATTATAGAGTATAGAGTACTGTATCCAATAATATTCTATATTTATGGCATCATACTAATATAATCAATTATTTTTTTTTTAAATACATCATATGCAATATTTTACTAATTAATATCTATAGTTAATTATCAACTTTAAAATTAGCAATATATTAAATAAATATTTGCAAAAATTTACATTTATCAATATAATAATAATTGTACAAGTATAGAATTATACATAAAAAGGTGCATTTTTCATCACATAATAGACTTTTTGTTTTATATAAAAAAGTTTGTTTTTGTTTAAAATAAAATTTATATTAACTTTATTTAAATGAAAAAATAATATTAAATTATGAATTATTAATACACCCATTCATGTTTATGAAATTATAAACTTTGATAATAATTTAATAGCATATTCTAAGTCTAGTGAAGTATATAAGTTAATGTATTGTACATTTATTTAATTATCACCTCACAAGTGAATCACTTAAATTGTAATACTAACTTACATGATACATTATACATATCTGCGTTAATGTAAATCTTTGCAATTTAGATTGTTAATTACAATAATTAATCTATAATTATAAAAAAAATACCGCTGGTATACTAATCCACTACAAATTGATTACATGAAATTCTCTTTATTTAATAGCTTTTTGTATATAAGTTTAGAATATAGTAGACCATATTGTAGCCATTTATATTAATCTTATGTAAAATCATCAATCATTTGGAATATGTTTGTATTTTATAAATACCATACTATATTCTATATAATGTAAATATTATATATTTAATTCTATTTACATAAAATTTGATTTTCCTAGTTCAATTTTCACATGCAAATAAGATGTATTTTGTAATCACTGCATATTTTATTTATGTTACTTTTCCTGTATGCTGTGAATATACAGGATACATTACCAATTTTTATCTCTATTGATATATATATATATATATATATATATTCTGATACTTTCTTGATATATATTCATACAGTTAATTTTTTTCATTAGTGAATTACAGTGTATAAATATATTTATAGTATAAATAAATACAGATTATGTATCAAGCGTGTATTATATATAAATATACATATCCCTACCTAAAAACGTCAATAAATCTATACTAAACATTAACCTATGCAGAAATGCAATTTTATTTACTATGTCTTATTCCTTTGTACAAAATTTGGTGAATTTATAATATTAATTTTAATATGATACAAATATCATTATTATAATTAAGAATTGATTAAATCAATAAACTAGTTTATAGACATGTCTATTTATTACTCTAGTGAGTGTCTAGGCTTCTTAATCTATAGTTACATCAAACAAATGGTATGCTATAATTATACAACAAGTAAATCGTTACTGGTACATATAGGTTCTTTCTAATTATTATTTTCTATTTTATTACTATAAGAATAATATCTAGCAAGAATATTCATATTGTTTGGTTTTTGACTCATATTTTTTAATAGTTTTAAATAAACAATTGATCCTTTGAAAATAATTATAATGTATCCTTGATAAAATAATGTAATTATATATTATTCAGTATATTATAGAATTTATTAAGAACACTAAAACCAATACATATTATATAAATTTTAATAAAAACTTAACAAATTGTATTAGAAACAAATAAAAATATGCAAAATTAATAATCAAACTTGTCTATAATTCTTCATCCAATAAGTTTTCCATATATTGTTTTTATTCATTACTCAAGTTAAACAATATGTTTGCTTTATTTGACTATAAGTTTACATATAGATTTTCTATTTCATTAAAGTAAATACTCTATACAATTTAATACTCGCTTCTATCCCCGACTACTTCGCAGTCAGCCGAGATGACAGCGTCGGCTTCATAGGACTCGGCAACATGGGCGGTCACATGGCTCACAATCTCTTGAAGCACGGACACAACGTCGTAGTTTGCGATAAGTCTTCAGATGCGATGGAATCCCTCGTGTTGTCAGGTCAGCGGAAATGGAGAGGACGGAGGAGGGAGGAAGAAGGATAAAGGGATGGAAGGTCCGAGGTCATAGGGAAGGAGGACGTAGGGAGGGAGGGAAGGGCGGAGGGAGGGAAGGGTGGGAGGAAGGGGGGAAGAGGGAAGAGGACAAAGGGAGGTCTGAGTTTAATACCGCATTAAGACACCCGTGATGTTGATCTCAGCCGCATGTATTTTGTATTTAGATATGATGCATATGAGTTATATCTTGTTCAGATATTTACAATAATAGTATAGGGAATACAAATAACAATAAGTGAAATATTTGGGAGAGATTAGCTATGCTTGGTAACAAAGTAAATAGAAATGAAATATAGTATTTGTTATATCTCAGCAACATAAAGTCGTACTTACGGCTTGGTTCTCTACTGTTACTAGAGCATGATGTGTTTATGTTGGTTGGTGGTTCATGTTGGTCAATTCGTTGTAAGGTTAGTATTGTAAATAATAGTCAAACCGCTATCTTCAGGAGAAGTCTTCTTTACCCATCATACCAACGCTCGTTGTTATCAACGTGTATTCGTTGAAGGTCGTAACTTGAAAGCCGTCATACTTGTCCTTAATCCCGAAGTTAAGGAAGCAACTTGGCATTTCCTATCGCTGGAGTCTTTCAATATAGAATATCCATTCGAGTAAATATTTAGTACGGCGTAACATTAATTTAATTGTAAGTAAGTAGTTCCAAGGGCTTGTGAGATTGACCTAAAAAGAACATTACCGAACTTAAGATACACAACTGTACACATAACATGTGGCAATAACATTCCAGTTAAAGTTGTGTTACAGTATAGTGTATAGTGAAGTTGTCAATTAGTTTTAAATTGCATACTGTTAATACTCTACAGTCAATACATATTCTCCAGGGATTTGTAAATACTGTGTTAGACACCCTACAGTCAATACATATTCTCCAGGGGTTTGTAAATTCTGTGTTAGACACTCTACAGTCAATACATATTCTCCAGGGGTATGTAAATACTGTATTAGACACCCTACAGTCAATACATATTCTCCAGGGGTATGTAAATACTGTGTTAGACACCCTACAGTCAACACATATTCTCCAAGGGTTTGATTATATTGTGTTAGACACCCTACAGTCAATACATATTCTCCAGAGGTTTGCTTATGTCTTCTGAAGCTTTAATAGAGAAAGAAATTCTATGTAGAGATATGGTCGGTTTTTATCTCTGTACATAGGTCGCAGCTTGACGCTCATGTAGCCCAGCGAATATCTAGTATAATTGCCCTATACTATTTACTAGGCCCTATACTATGCTGGTACCCTAAGTAATCCATAAGTAATCCCTAAGTACTCAGCTATATTTACATGTTTCAAAATAGTGAGAAGTTCACAGCAAGTTTCTTTGTATTCTAGTTTCTTTGTATTCCCACCTGTGTCATTATTGATTCATGTCTAGAGGTATTAATATTATATATTATCCCTTTATTACAAATCTCAGTGTAATAATTATATTGCTTATCAATAAACTCCATTCACTAGTACACATACGCATACAAACCCACACATACACACACACACACGCACGCACATAAACATACATACGCACATATATACACATACCTACACCATCTGATATCGCTAATTTATCTTGTCGCAGGTGCCAGTAGTGTAGGGATTCCCCGTGAGGTGGCGCTGCGTTGTCGCCGGGTCATCACCATGTTACCGACAAGTGCGAACGTGTCGGCAGTTTACGACGGTTCCGACGGTCTGATCGCCGGACTCGACGACGATTCCCTGTGCGTCGACAGCTCAACGATCGACCAATCGGTGGCGAGAACGGTTGCCGGAGCGGTAGCTGACCGCGGCGCCATGTTCGTCGACGCCCCAGTCTCCGGAGGTTTGTTTATATTGTGTTAGACACCCTACAGTCAACACATATTCTCCAGGGGTTTGTTTATGTTTATAGAGAGATATGTTTTCTATAACAAATATTGAATCAATAAAAAAATTTAATAAAATAATCTTCGATAATTTTGACTTAGTTAAAAAAATTTAATAAAACTTAATTTTGTTTAGAAAATGTTTCTAAAATACATATTATTATATTTTTTTAAGCTTTTAATTATATTTTATATACATAACAAATATATAAATTAAACTAAATATATTTACACAGATTATAATAAATATAAGTCAACAAATTGTGTGAAAATGTTAATTTCAAAAAATAAAAAATAATAATAATATTTTAACAATAAATTCCAAAAAAAAATTAGAAATATTATTTACATTTTGTTTTGGCAATCACAATACTCATATTATACGTTTTTCGGAATTTCAAAAATTAATATTCATTATCTATATATTAAATTATATATTTTCAAATTTTCTATGTTTCTAATGTAAATTTTCCTATGTACCATGCAAAATTTCAATGGGCTGGCAATACATTACTAAATTGTTATTCAACTAGTTTTTTCAGATTTATTAAAAGAGGCATGAAAATGGCCACCCTTACCCTACAGTCAACAAATATTCTCCGGAGTTTTGTAAATGCTGTGTTTATACCCGGCAGTTAGGACTCAAAAGTGTTCTCTTTTATGAACTGGCTTCCCTAGTGTGTCTTATTCACATGTTTATTTAACTAATGTATTATAATACATTACATAGATTATAGTAGTTGAAGTTATTATGAATTAAGATTAATATCTATAGACACGATGCCATCTCTTTATGAACTCGGTTAAGGGTCACTACCTCTTGCTATATATGTTTGATAAAATATTATATTATAAATTTAATTTATACAAAAACTCTCACTCTGAACCAAACCCATTATGGTCTTTAAAGGGCTGTCAGAATATTATTTACCCTTTTTTTAATATCGAAATCTATATGTGTTTGTTTGGATTGTATTACCCAAATTATACTAATATAGAATAGAATTTAAAATAAAAATCTTACAGTTTTAAATTAAGTTAGATTATTTGTAATTATATTTTCATAGTTTAAAATTTCCTCCAAATTTTAACGTATATTTTTCTCTAATATAAATTCAATATATTTTCCATTTAGAAACTTTAAATTCGATTATAACCAATATGTGAAACTATTCGAAGGTGTAAATGCTGCAAGAGACGCAACATTGACTTTTATGGTTGGTGGAACTGACAAGGCATTCGAGGCATGTAAAGTTCTCTTGGACGTTATGGGTTTCTATATTACTTCAGTCCAACACGCTTTAGATGTAATGTTAAGAATAATACGACAAAGTAAACTGTTTCAAGTTCTAATTATTTTCTTTTACTTAATTGTTATCTAATTCTACACATAATTATATTTCTTTTCATACCAAATGTATCAACCAAAATTTATTAGGTAAGAACGTAATTCATACTGGAGACATTGGTACTGGTCAAGCAGCCAAGATATGTAATAACATGCTGCTGGGTATTAGTATGATAGGAACCGCTGAAACTATGAACCTAGGAATTAGGTTTACATAACTAGCTGTTAATCAATTTGATATATATCAACTAAATAGATATATTTATTATATTTTATATTTATATTTTGAATTAGATGAAACAGAACTATAATTTATAACTGATAACCTAAATCCATTAGAAGTCGCTTTTGGTAACATTTTCTGATTCACTTAGCAGGTGAATTCATTCTATATATTTTACTAATATCCATTATTTTAAGATATATTTTAGTCCAACCAAAAAATCGAAATACTTCCAAATATCTACCTACTACTTAGCATTATCTATTATGCAAAAAAAGTAGAATTTACATAAAATATATATTATAATATATATAATAGATATAAAATATATAAATATTTTATTTTAGATTCAATCATTACTTTGTTTTTGACATTTACCTTATGCTTAAGTATATTTCACAAATATTGTCTATAGATTTATCAACACAACAATAATTAATAAATAAAATGACAGATTTGTTTTTTAATTACTTCATTTTGTATTATTCCAGATTGACTAAATTATAAATTTATATGATTAAATCAATGTATATTAAAATATTAACATTGCCCAATAATATCTCTTATATTGATGAAAATAGTTATCTAAATTAAACATGTTTGATTTGTATTAGTTTTAAAAACTATTATCTAAATTCCAACTATCTATAATTCTAATATGCTGAATATTATATCCGATACCTTTGCAGACTAGGAATTGATGCTAAAATGCTCGCTAAAATCTTGAACATAAGTTCCGGACGTTGCTGGTCCAGTGAAGTGTATAACCCATGTCCTGGAGTAGTTGTGGGCGTACCAGCTTCTAATGATTACAAGGGAGGATTCGGAGCAGCTCTGATGACTAAGGTTTCTATTGGTTCTTCCTTCAACCCTATTTTATCAGTATCTGCCACATTCTCTCTATAATCTTTATTTTCTTTTCCTTAACTATATTTCGCTTATAGACTCTAATAAACTCTTACTCAAAATATATTAACCAATATTTCCACATAATATGAAAGTATATTCTAAAGACTAGTCGATCATATATCTTTTGTTGGAAATTGAATATAGAAAAAATAAAAAAATAAATGTATTAAATAATCTTTGGTGACATTAGAAATGTATCAGTATTTTGACAAAATGGAGGATTTATTTATAAAAAATTTATGGTAGAAATCTTAAAGAATATGAGATTGAGGATATTTTCGAATTAGCAATTTGATATGCTGAAATGTAAATAATAAATCATATTCTATAATAATAACAAAGTTATATATATAATATATAAAATAGACATGAAAAGAAGTGTATTATTTTTATTTAATAGGATCTTGCACTCACTAAGTTAAAACTTACTATATTAAATTAGCTTAAATTATTAAAATACTAGTTTGTAATAATATATACATTGTATATTATACAACTCATATATCTTTAGTAAATATAATTACATGGTTAATAGTGTCAACTTACTTATAAATTAATATTAGGTTATTATAAATAATATAATATTATTTCATATGCTCATTTGTAACAATTTAAATTTATATTTGTAGATGAAGTAACATTGAGATACAAAATCTTAGTGTTGTTATATTTTGGTACTTATGAATAAAATAAACACTAAGAATATTCTGGAAAAACTAATTTAATGATAACAAATGATAGTTTATGAGTATATCAGACATTGTTTATTTTCTCATTACTACTTTAATCACGATCACGTCATAGAAACTGACCAATCAATGTATAGCAGTAGTTTTAAAAGCTATTTTTATATGACTTTACATTTTTCCTAAATACTGCACTTTTAGCATATAGAGTATATTGAGAATATCTATTAATAACACTCGAGTATTTGACTCCATTATTATACAAATGTTAGTATTATTAGTAGGCATATAATGGTGTCCTACCAGATTATATTATACCATTTTTCTGAATCAATTTATTTTCTAGATACAATTTGTTATAGTTTGATATCATAAGAAATAATCAAAACAATAAATGCAATAATTGTATAAATCTAAAGTAAATTTCAATGGTCCTTATATCAGAAGTCAACCAGGAGTTTTACCTATCTTTTTATAACAATAACAATACATTACAGTCACTAGTAATACTATATATAGTGAGGCATATTATTTTGTTGGATTTAGAACTTTTTCAAACTATTAATTTTTCTCGTTTTCACTTTTAATCTCCTCGTCGATTTATCAATTACTTTTTTTAATAATCAATAAGATGATATATTTACTTTATTTTCAAGGTTCAAATAATATTAAATTTTTAAAAGATTTTTAAGTTTTTCTCTTAAAACATTTTGATATCATTAAATTATTTAAGAGAATAATTTATATTTCGCAGCAGTATTGTTAGATATATTTTTTAATATATTTTTAATATATTTTTAATATATTTTAATATATTTTTTAATTAATGCCATAAATTTTAAAATTATTAATGTGTTTATGATGTAATCTATATTGAATTTCTACGAATTATTGTAATTGATCCAGAATATCAAGTAATATGCAATTTAGCTGAGTTAAAATTGCGAAAGCACTATCATATTGTTTATCTATGCAATCTTCCAATTCACATCTTAATCGCAATTATATAATTAATAATGCAACTATAATCTATAAATACAACTGTTCACTACTTCATTTGCTCGCGAACTGTAAGATACCTCAAAATATTTACGCAAATTAAAACTCGCGGCCGGAACAGGATTTGGGGCTCGCGCAGAACGCGGCTACGGATACCAAAACACCGACACCTCTTGGTTCATCTGCTCACCAGCTCTACAGACTCGCGTGTAATGCGGGCTACGCCGAAAAGGATTTCTCCAGCGTTTACGCATTCCTGCAGGAACAACAACCCGCACAGGATAAGTGATGATTAATATTCTTGTATGCCACGTAGATATGCACACACACATATACTGCCTTTAGCCATTACCCATTGTCTGCGTACAGTATTGATTTGCCATTACTGAATACATTGTTAATTCTTGATAATACAATTCATCGATTTAATTGCAATGAAATATTATATTATTAATTCAAAACATTGTCTATGTTTAAAATATGAAATAATATGAATTGTATAATTTATTAAATAAGGCACTGCGGATGAATTATATCCTCAATACATATTGTAGTCCTCATCTGTACAGTTGGATTCCTTGACTACTTTTGCCAGCAAATCACATGGTTCAGAGTTGTTTGATAATGTTTCGCTGTTAAAAGTGTACGGTTTAATTAGTTTGTAATGCTATCAGCTATAATTGAGATGCAATGATAATAATTTGTATTGTTAGACGAAACAGTTATTTAATAAGTCTTTCGGGTAGTTGCTATGGAAACTATCAATCTTACTAGATTATTTGTAAAGTAGATGGAGCAACGATGCAGTCGTTTTCGTGGGCGTTGAGTTCTCGTTTGAGTCTGAAAGGTCGTTGGCAGGTCTTGCATTTATGACCACTAGGGGGAGAAGAGTGAATGCGTTCGTGGTCGCGGAGATTCCGACGCTGTCGAAACTGTTTACTGCACACCGGACATGCAAAAGCTTTCACTCCTGGTAGAGGTGTGTATAGGAGTACATATAGGGTAGCTTTGGAAGTACATATAGGGTAGTTTTGGAAGTACATACAGGGTAGCTTTGTGAGTACATATAGGGTAATCTTGGAGTACATATAGGGTAACTTTGTGAGTACATACAGGGTAGCTTTGGAAGTACATATAGGGTAGCTTTGTGAGTACATATAGGGTAGCTTTGGAAGTACATATATGGTAGCTTTGTGAGTACATACAGGGTAATCTTGGAATACATATAGGGTAGTTTTGGAAGTACATATAGGGTAGTTTTGGAAGTACATATAGGGTAGCTTTGGAAGTACATATAGGGTAGCTTTGTGAGTTCATACAGGGTAATCTTGGAGTACATATAGGGTAGTTTTGGAAGTACATATAGGGTAACTTTGTGAGTACATACAGGGTAGCTTTGGAAGTACATATAGGGTAGCTTTGTGAGTACATATAGGGTAGCTTTGGAAGTACATATATGGTAGCTTTGTGAGTACATACAGGGTAATCTTGGAATACATATAGGGTAGTTTTGGAAGTACATATAGGGTAGTTTTGGAAGTACATATAGGGTTGTACAAGTAGGCTTGTTATTGTAACAGTTTAATAAATTATTTGATATTCTAAACGATAAAAAATAGATATGCGATGTACAATATGAAATTATCTAAATGATTTGCTTGATATATAATCAATTATTAAGAATAAACGAAATCGATGGAGTATTGTTATATAAAAAGTATTGTTTAATAAACACAATGGTGAATCAAAGTTATGATCCGTTTGCAATGATTACAAAAATATTTTTAATAAAAAATAATTTTTATAAAACTTATAAAAACAAAAACCAATGGTATGAATAGGTTGAATATATGGCTAAGATCATTGTAGTACTACATCATATATTTTGTATCTCATTTTAAATGAAGATTACAAAACTATTCCTATGAAAATTCTTAAAAATGAATCTAATATATGAAATATGTAGATATAATTACCCTAGAATTAATGTTTTTTGGATAAGTCTAGTGTGAAATCATTCCCCATTAACATTATATTTATATTATATCCTATGGAAATAATATTATAATCGTTGTATGTTACAAAAATTAAAAATTAATTAAAAATAAATGACGCAATGCAACAATGAAAATACCTATACATCTTACTTGCTTGATATACGCTAAAAATAGGAATATTTAATAAAATGAATTACAAATATAGTTGGATAACCTCAGTATTGCAGTTTGTATCACAGATAGTACAGCGACGATAGAAAATGTATGAGAAGATTAACTATAATGACCACGGATATCTCACTATCATATTACAGATATATCAATTGCAGTCAATCTTTTTTTAACCTAGTGAAGAGTATTGAATTAAAAGTAATGTTAATGTTAAAGGGAAATAACATTTAGTATAAGTGACTATTAATCAGATAATATACCGATTATCTAATTAATATACTCATCGATACTAAATGTTATATAATGTAATATAATATATAGAATGATTATTAAACTGTTACTTAATTTTTACATTTCACTGTTTTCCGAGAATCAAGATAATTTTATCTTGCATAAGTATATTTTACATAATTATACGAGTTATTACAAAGCTCATTCAAACCTAGAATCTTATTGTATTATATTATTCCCATAGATAATTACATGATGAGTTGAATGTATAATTCATTTGAATTAATCATTCATTTGAATTAATCATTCATTTGAATTAATCATTCATTTGAATTAATCATTCATTTGAATTAATCATTCATTTGAATTAATCATTCATTTGAATTAATCATTCATTTGAATTAATCATTCATTTGAATTAATCATTCATTTGAATTAATCATTCATTTGAATTAATCATTCATTTGAATTAATCATTCATTTGAATTAATCATTCATTTGAATTAATCATTCATTTGAATTAATCATTCATTTGAATTAATCATTCATTTGAATTAATCATTCATTTGAATTAATCATTCATTTGAATTAATCATTCATTTGAATTAATCATTCATTTGAATTAATCATTCATTTGAATTAATCATTCATTTGAATTAATCATTCATTTGAATTAATCATTCATTTGAATTAATCATTCATTTGAATTAATCATTCATTTGAATTAATCATTCATTTGAATTAATCATTCATTTGAATTAATCATTCATTTGAATTAATCATTCATTTGAATTAATCATTCATTTGAATTAATCATTCATTTGAATTAATCATTCATTTGAATTAATCATTCATTTGAATTAATCATTCATTTGAATTAATCATTCATTTGAATTAATCATTCATTTGAATTAATCATTCATTTGAATTAATCATTCATTTGAATTAATCATTCATTTGAATTAATCATTCATTTGAATTAATCATTCATTTGAATTAATCATTCATTTGAATTAATCATTCATTTGAATTAATCATTCATTTGAATTAATCATTCATTTGAATTAATCATTCATTTGAATTAATCATTCATTTGAATTAATCATTCATTTGAATTAATCATTCATTTGAATTAATCATTCATTTGAATTAATCATTCATTTGAATTAATCATTCATTTGAATTAATCATTCATTTGAATTAATCATTCATTTGAATTAATCATTCATTTGAATTAATCATTCATTTGAATTAATCATTCATTTGAATTAATCATTCATTTGAATTAATCATTCATTTGAATTAATCATTCATTTGAATTAATCATTCATTTGAATTAATCATTCATTTGAATTAATCATTCATTTGAATTAATCATTCATTTGAATTAATCATTCATTTGAATTAATCATTCATTTGAATTAATCATTCATTTGAATTAATCATTCATTTGAATTAATCATTCATTTGAATTAATCATTCATTTGAATTAATCATTCATTTGAATTAATCATTCATTTGAATTAATCATTCATTTGAATTAATCATTCATTTGAATTAATCATTCATTTGAATTAATCATTCATTTGAATTAATCATTCATTTGAATTAATCATTCATTTGAATTAATCATTCATTTGAATTAATCATTCATTTGAATTAATCATTCATTTGAATTAACATATAAATAAGTACACATGAATATAGGAATAGATTATTATGAGTTTATCCAATTAACATCTAAAAATAATATAAAATACATTTATAATTGAGAAATACACATTTATTACATAATATATAAAGTGCTATGACATGCTTATTAATACTGTAGTAATTCAGATTAGTGATTATGTAATTCCATGTGAATGTAAGTGTTTTGATTATATAAATAGTTTGTATAAACTTGCTTTGGTGTACATTATATATTTATAATGAACAAATACATATATATATATATATATATATATATATTATAATAGTAATGATCCAATATGACTAAATATATAAAATATCGATAGGGTGGCAAAGTCTATTACTTCTGTCAGAGTAAATTAATACAAATCCTGTATCAAACCAAATTTATTTATATTGCTAGGATACCATGTAAAATTACACAAGAGTAATTGTTAGCAATAAATGCAGTAATAAATATTATTGGGAATTAACATCGATTACAAAAAAGCAAATAGATGTGAGATTATAAATTAAATTCAACCTTTAATTTAATTTTATAATTTTAAATAAATGAATCAGAATTCATTATAAAGAATTAAATACATATATGTATAAATATAAGTGATCTCATCAAAAATTTAATGGCATGGGTTGAAAGAATTCTACTGAACATATACAATACAATTTATAATTAATTATATTTATTATTATATTTATTATAGAATTTTATATATGATGTAAACAAATATTTGAATATTACTCAAGAATATATCATGATATAACAATATTTAATGTTCTATGAAAATATGTGTACGAATATTTGAAGGAAATCCCTCATATTCTTAACTCGTCATATAGAAGATTTTATTTATATTCAAATATGAATTGATAAATATTTGTTCTGGTATTATTATTAGAATAATATTATAATATACAATTAAAATAATAATTGTAATTAATATCAATAAGTACAATATAATCTATCTCATGATATATTATAATTTATATTAAATATATAATTATTATAATAATAAATTATGAATATATGAAAACATTAATTCAGATCTCGCAAAAGTAATTTAAATTAATACTGGTTATTATCCTAATTTATTAACAACAATATATATGTACATTTAAATAACATATAATAATGGTATAATATAAGTAACAAATCTATTATAATATATGTGTTACTAATAATAATTATTGAATACTTTTTTAATGAATTTATTTTATTTCAATATTATTTTTCTTATAACTTTAAAATATATATATTAATCGTGTACCACTGTACCATACTAACATATATTATAAATAATTTAATTATTAATGAATACTTATATTAATGAACGATTACAATATTATATAAAAATGAGAATTTAAATAAATAAAATTATAATAATTAAATGAAAATCTCAATGAAAGTTAAAATATATTATTGAAATTAATTATAGATATTTATAATGTTTCCATTTATACGGATTTTCATAAGTTTACATTATTGTATTTTATTTATAATCTCGGATGGAAAACTGTAAATAAGTATATTAATATAATAATTCCTCAATAAATTGTAAAAATAATTTAAGTACATATTAACTCTACATTATTTAGTAGTTCTATTCCCAATTCATTGTAATCTTGTGAATGTAAATTTATAAAATATGAGTTATTATAGAAATACTTATCGCTATGCAGTTATTATATTTAATAATCAGTTAAACGGGATTATTATATAAAATACATGATAATTTGTATATTTAAAAAAAATGTAATTTGTATAAATTAAATATTTATTCTATGATAAATATAACATGCATTTAATCAATAAACAAACCTAATAAATAAATATTAACAAATATTAATCCCCTTTATTACATGAGACAGATAGGGAGTGAAACCCCTTGGATTAATCCATAATTAACGACCTATTATTATCACAGAGTATATATTATTTTTAGTATATCCAATCCAATTATTTAAACAATACTTTGTATATGTGTTTAGCAATAAATAAACAATATAGCTTCATTAATGCATTAATATAATTAATATAATTATTTATTTAATAAATTTAGTAAATAATTATTTATGAATATTAATGGATTGCCATCGCAAATAATTATTACATAATCAATGGTTTGTCATATACACAGCATGCGATATGTTAATTATATTAACGTTAAATCATTTCTCTTAAATTCACAAAAACAATATCTATTTGGTATAGTCTTTATAATCTATAAAATTAGTCTCGTTTGATTTAGATTTAAATGCCCATTACGAATTCATTCATCTAAGTACGCAAATATATTCGATATAATGCACAATGTGCATTGCACATGGATATAAAGTATACATATTATTTACTATATATAATAATTCATTAGTAGAATAGTTTGCATCCCTTCATCTGTAGAATATAGTATACTAGATTATTTAATATCGTATCTTCATTAGCCAAATACCATTAAATAGCTATCTCTATTGATTGTTAAATGTTATATTCATTGCCCCATTATTACGTACCCATAGAAACTATCATAAATTTACAACATGAAATATTATTCTTGGTGCTAAAAAATTTTAAATAACAAGTATGGAATGTAAACTAAATAAATAATATAAACTATATAAACAAGAATGTAAAATATATAAATAATATAAACTATATAAACTATATAAACAAGAATGTAAACAATATAAACAATATAAACAATATAAATAATATAAACAATATAAACAATATAAACAATATAAACAATATAAACAATATAAACAATATAAACAATATAAACAATATAAACAATATAAACAATATAAACAATATAAACAATATAAACAATATAAACAATATAAACAATATAAACAATATAAACAATATAAACAATATAAACAATATAAACAATATAAACAATATAAACAATATAAACAATATAAACAATATAAACAATATAAACAATATAAACAATATAAACAATATAAACAATATAAACAATATAAACAATATAAACAATATAAACAATATAAACAATATAAACAATATAAACAATATAAACAATATAAACAATATAAACAATATAAACAATATAAACAATATAAACAATATAAACTATATAAATAATATAAACTATATAAACATGAATGTAAACTATATAAACTATATAAATAATATAAACTATATAAACAAGAATGTAAACTATATAAATAATATAAACTATATAAACATGAATGTAAACTATATAAATAATATAAACTATATAAACATGAATGTAAACTATATAAACAAGAATGTAAAGTATATAAATAATATAAATAAGAATATAAACTATATAAACTATATAAATAGTATAAACTATATAAACAAGAATGTAAAATATATAAACTATATAAACATGAATGTAAACTATATAAATAATATAAACTATATAAACAAGAATGTAAACTATATAAACAATATAAACTATATAAACAAGAATATAAAATATATAAACTATATAAAATATATAAACTATATAAACTATATAAACAAGAATGTAAACTATATAAATAATATAAACTATATAAACAAGAATGTAAACTATATAAACAATATAAACTATATAAATAATATAAACTATATAAACAAAAATGTAAACTATATAAATAATATAAACTATATAAACAAAAATGTAAACTATATAAATAATACCAATGCTAAAATATCAATATGATACATGCAATTATTAATATACTATTCATTAATATTGCATTGAAATATATTAGTGAGAGATAAATATATTCCCAAAGAAAATAACAGTGGCGAACAAATATATTAAATCCTATGAAACTATTATTAGAAGTTTATAGGTTATGAATTCTAGTTTACATATGAATTATAGTGTACATATGAATTATAGTGTACATATGAATTATAGTGTACATATGAATTACAGTGTACATATGAATTATAGTGTACATATGAATTATAGTGTACGTATGAATTATAGTGTACATATGAATTATAGTGTACATATGAATTATAGTGTACATATGAATTATAGTACATATGAATTATAGTGTACATATGAATTATAGTGTATCATAAACTACATTATAGTTTATTATATTATTTCCATATTATTAATTTATAAGAAGGACTATATCTGCTGAAGTTATTAAGTTATAAGTATTTCAACATCAACCGTTGGAATGAATGCATAGGGCGACCAACATAGGTTGGAAGTAAGGGGTACGACGTACCATGTACATACACCAAACGTATAAGTGTAGCCTTATATTACCTAAAGAAAATGATATGCTATTTAACGTAAATAAATATGTAGTAATTAATGTCATGGCTAATAATAATCGAAGAAAACTGATAATGATGATATAAATAACAAAATAATGTACTTGTAACTTGTACTATACCTGTAACTGAAGTAATTGCATAAACTAACATTTCGGGAATTGTAATAATATCTTTAAAATAAATTTGTTTAAATCTTTCTATACTAATATATATGCAGCTTATACAAGAAAATTAATTAAGAAAATAAAAAACAAAAATTAAAATTAAAATTGCTTATAATAATGCGTTTCGTATAATTCATCATCTACACAAAGATGTTCGGTATTATAATGAGTATACTATCATTTGAAAATATATTATATATCGCACCCCTTTAAAAGTATATGTTTATTTCGAAAACTATAATTAACGAAATATATTTCTTTGTCCGATAATAAATTTATGAAAAAAAATAATAAGTTATTACCATAATTAATAATGACCTATGTACATTATATTTATATATATTCATATACTTGTTTTTGTTTAAATATCAAGTTTAGCTATGATTTTGTTACCATTGATATAGATATATTTGATAGTTTAATTTATATATAAGTTTCAGATGAAAGATCATCAGCTATATTTTGCATATTTGGTAATTATATAATCAAATATTATTAAAATAAGATAATAATATTCAGATATCTAAAATCATTGAAATAGTTAAATAAAAGGCATTGGCTCATAAATTTATATTTTCGGAAAATAGAAATTTATGCATTTGCTAGATATACTGTGCCAATATGTTTACATATACTATACCTAATATATTCAATAATTTGTGCAATTTTAATATCTTTGTGGTTCGTATATGGTTAATTTAAATGATATAGATCTCGATCTAGCTATTATATGTTATATACATATATCTCTAAATATATTGTTGATCTACATTTTATAGATGTTTGATATGCTATATATTTAGAAATATCTGCGTTTAACAAATAAAAGCTATATTAATATAGATTTGATTTGTTAAACGCAGATATTTCTAAATACATAGCACATCGATATTATAACAAATTTTAATATTGTTAACAAATAAGCATTTCCCCATCGTCTTTTATTTTTATTGGAAAAATAGATATTTGTTTGTATTCAAATTATTCGTAATTCTGTATAGTTAGTAACTATACAGAATTACGATTAACTATTAGTTACTACAAATATAAATATACAGTTTCATATATATCCTTATATATTTACCAAATTAAATTATTTATATATAAAAACTAATTATTTATTTGAACCTGAATTATAAATAAAATATTTTAATATTATATTTTGATACTATTAGCCAATATTACCGAATTAAGTTAATTTTTGATTTGGATGGTTGATTTTATAGATATTAAATTTATTTGTAATATTGGCAAATAGTATCAAAATATAATATTAACATATTTTATTTATTATTTACACTTCAGGTTCAAATAAACGATTAGTTTTTCTATATAAATAATTTCATTTTATAATTAAATAAGGATATATAATAAGAAACTGTATATTTTGTAGTTGTAGTATATAACAGATATTTTCAATATATATTCCATAAAGTATTACGAACAATTTTAATATTATAAACAAATATGCATTTTTGCCATGACAAAAATGCATATTTGTTTATAATTTAAAAAATAATATGCATATTATTTTTCCTTATGATAAAGAATAAAATAAGATGGGTGAAATACTTATTTATTTACAATATTTTAAGTTGTCATACTATCTATGTGCTATATATTTAGAAATATCTGCGTGTAAGAAATCATACATATTTCATGATCAATTTAATATTTATAAAATTTAAATCAACCATATATGAACCACAAAGACATGAAAATTGCTCATTAAATATATTATATGTAAACACATTGGTCCAGTTCACAGCCTATCTAGCCAATGCCTAAATAAAATTAATTTTAAATATATCCATAGTTAATTTCCATTTAATTGGAAATATGGAGTGGCCTTATTTAATTACCAAACTATTGAAAGAACGAAACAAAATTGAGAGTGATTCTTATAGAAAATTAATAGAATCACGTAAGTAATTTACCTTAAAATATAATTAATATATAATATATATAATGATATAATTAAAAATCATTGGTTGCAACTAAAACTGCATTATTTAATTTAATTATAGTAGTTTGCGTCGATTAAGAATTGGCGTGATATGGGATTAACTAAGACTATTATGACAGTAAAACAGCAGTCATATACATTATACTCTACTATGTTTTCAACTAATTCGTTATTGTATTTAGAATATTAAGTTTGATCATTTAAATATTATATAGAATATAATATATGTATTTAATTAAAAAGAATAATACATTATTCTTTTAATTATTATAAATACCCTATACTATATAGTATACCCTATACTATCCCTACGATAAATACTATATTACGAAGAAAGATAAGAAAGCATATTAATATATGTTACAGAAAAAATGAATAAAACAATTTCATTTATAACTTGTCTATATAGTTAATTTATAACTTAATATATATGATGTTGGAGAATTTTAAAAGAATAATATTATTTGTGTTTAAAGATCAACTACTGATATCACAATATATATATATAGCAGGCATAAAAATGATCATAATTTATTATCATTATATTGTCGTTTTTGACGCGTTGATGATTAATAATAATAATTTGTTAATTAAATCTAACTTCTATATTTTATCCATGAATCAAATTACCAAATGCTAATTTAATAACTAAATATTGTGGATATATATTAATAAGTTATTTATTAAATTACATAAATACATATATATATATATATATATATATTAAATATACTTTATAGTATATATATTGCTGTTAGTATTCCAAATAACCCGGTTTTACTTTTAAATAACTAATTGTATAATGTAATACAATCTATTTACTCACAAGTTAATACTTTTATAATACTTTTAATTAATATAAAATGAATGCTATTAGATTAAGAAACAATAATTAAAAAACATTAGTAGTTTTGTTATTTATAATTTTATTGGTTATAAATTATAACCAATAGAATCATAAATAACTTATAATTATTATTTGTTTCAAAAAATACAAAATAAAATATATTTTAAAATTTCTATAAATAATTAAATACTAAGTAATTGACATAATTAAAATAATTACATACTAGTGTTATGGTATAAATATATTTTAAATAATCTTTGATAATTATGTCAAAAATATTAATTAAAAAAATGAATTTGAATAATAATTTGATATATTATGATTTTTAAAGATACTTCACTAATATTGTATAAATGTCAAAAAATAATTATTATAGTAATTTTATATCTAATAGAAATTCTCGTAAATAAACATGAGCCATCTTAAATTATGTCTTAAAATCATAGATTAAATACTCAAATGAATACTCATCTATAAATATTGTTAAAATGTTAATATAATTAATGATGACTGCCTATATCGGTCAATTATTTGATGTTAATTAACTTGATCAAAATTACTCAATTATTGACTTGATTGACAGAAACTCTAAGTAAATAATACTTTATATATCTAATCTTAATTCACTAACTATTCTAATGTTTTTATAAATCACTTTTTAAAGGAATACATGCATATATTATATATTTTCTAACTATCTATGAATTTTTTAATTATTCTAAAATAAATTATAACACTAATACAATTGTATTATTGTATTTAACTTAAGAGTTGTTTATATTGTATGATGATATACTATATATTTAAAATTGTTTATATATATTATTAATAATGTTATTAATAACAATATAAATATTTATTAAATATGATATATGTTATTTGAAATAATTAATTTGAATTATGAATGAACTAATTGATTCACAACATTACCACAATATGATATTCAATTGCATTTTAATTATCAGAGCACACAACAATAAACTCTGTTTTATAATAAGTTACAACTGTGTTGTTTGTTGACCTTTATATTTGATTTAACCTATATTCTATATTATTTTATATTAAATTTTATTATATAAAAAATATGAATAAATATATCTACTATTTTTAGTTTTAATTTATTCTTTTTAACAATTTATGTCCTCGAGTTATTGGTTGCTTCGAATATTACTTTATAAATAGTTTATTTTATAAATTGTATTAAAACAACATCTATATTTATTGTTATTTTTCTAATACATTTCTAATACAACTATCGTATAATTTCGCAAATAGACAATAAACTCTCCGAAATACAAAATCTACAAAATAATGAAATTGAAAAGCTCAAAAAAGAAAATTTTGAGTTACAAGTTAAGGCCTCCACAAAGTTATAATTTCTAAAGTAATCACTATTTTAATATGTATAAATATTGTATAATAAGTAATAAAAATTAATATCATTTACGATCATAATTCGTAATAACAATAACTTAATCAACAATTCAGGGTTATTCAATACATTTATAAAACTAAATAATATTTAATATATCTTATATTTCAACGTTAATTATTCTATGTAAGATACTTTATATATTATGACTTCTTTTATAAAGTATTTCTGGTGATGGAGTTTCCGACGCAGCGATGAATGCCAGAATAATCAAACAACAGGAAGAAATAATAGAATTTCATCGACATCGGGGAGAAGTCAGTCGATTTTAATTTTAACATATGTCGTAATTAATCAACGTATTTACAATTTTTAACTATAATTAGTTATTCGTATAATTTTTGATAAATTACAGTTATATATCTTTAATTATATAAATTGAAGTATTTAGTTTATTAATTCAATATATTATATTCATTAGAATTCCCAGTCAATTATAAACCTCAACAGAACATTACAAGAAAAAGAAAAGGAGATTGAAATTTATAAAAAAAAGTTTGTATTTGAATTAAATGTAATGCTCTATTTCCTCTATAGGATGTTTTTATAATTTTTGATTTACTCATTTTTATATATTTATAAAATTATATCACAAGGTTATTAAGTTTTAAGTAAACAAATAAACCATTGCATTTATTTTATTTGCATTTTTAATATTTATTGAATATTAATAAATTATTAAAATTGTAATTTTTTAATTAATTTTTGAATATTAGTTACATTTTAAATATAATAATGATATCATATATAATATGAGTATATTTATTTTTTTACTTAGACCTTCTATTTAAAGTATGTTATTAATAGAAGTATTACAATACTAATACAATAGTAGTATTACATCCAGACTATCCTATTATGTCATAATAATCTGATTTGTTATATTACATAATGCATTACCGTAGAATATCTGAACTCAAAATGCAAGTGGAAAAGTTAGACAACATCAATGCGAACATCTGCGGGGAGTTGAACACGAATAAGAAACATCTCGAGGTTACCCTAGGGCAACGCAATGCCGCAACTCCTTTCTCGGCACTAAACTCGCCCGCGACTCCAGGTTCTCTCGGATGAACAGAATGCCTTGCAGCTCGCTTTCAGCGCCAACCACGCCGAGATTTTACGTCTAGAAAAAGAGAACATCGGCCTCATCTCTAGACTCAAGGTAGGGGACTCGGGTTGCTCTACACGTATGTACTGTAGTAGAAGGTACACTCGTGTACCCGGGTAGGTTAAGGCGTAGCGCATTCCACATTCTGCCTTCGTTTCGCCGTGAAGATAATATTTATTCGAGTTTAGATTGTGGAAAAACGGTATTTCATTTGTAAGTGAAGGAACAAATTTAGAGGTGGTCAATTTGACCCGACAATCGAACTAGATAACAATTACGCCGTAACAATATGAACCGAATGTGAAAGTTGAACCTCTTTCCGACAGGAACGCAAGATTACGCATATCGACCTGTTAAACGCCCAGCTGGAGAAAGAAGATAAGGCACGAGCCAATAAACTTAGCAAAGACATCGAGGAGGCTGCCAAGGAATCCGTCAACTTCCGAGAACCGTTAGCCAATCCCGCCGTACCCATCTGATCAGACTACAATTTACATAATATATCTCAGACATCCAAACTTTATACTGCTCCTATACCACAATTGCTATTTAAACCCCGCAACTGCTATTTAAACCCCATAACCTTTAGTTTAGCTGGTTTACCTATTGTTCCTCATTCCTAAGAAATTAATTAAAAATGTTTATAAAATATTATATATATATATATAATAGTTTATATATATATATATATATGTATATATATATATGTATATATATATATATATAATAGTTTATATATATGTATATAGATATATAAATATACCCATAAATTGATCGAAGATTAGATACTATTTTCTCTATAATCTTTGATTCAGTTGTGTGTATGTCACCTCTGAACTAATGCTCTCTTCTCTCGTTGATTACATTCGCATGTAAATTACAGATCTTCTTGTATGCTTATGAGTAACAAAATTCGCAGTTTCAGTGTCAGCATCCCTAGAAAACCACTGACAGTCATGGTTAGAGGAGGAGATAGGGGAGGAGATAGGGGAGGAGATATGGGAGGAGTTATGGGAGGAGATAGGTGAGGAGATAGGTGAGGAGATAGGGGAGGAGATAGGGGAGGAGATAGGGGAGGAGATATGGGAGGAGTTATGGGAGGAGATAGGTGAGGAGATAGGTGAGGAGATAGGTGAGGAGATAGGGGAGGAGATAGGGGAGGAGATAGGGGAGGAGATAGTGGAGGAGATATGGGAGGAGTTATGGGAGGAGATAGGTGAGGAGATAGGTGAGGAATTAGGATAGGAGATATGGGAGGAGATAGGGGAGAAGTTAGGGGAGGAGTTAGGTGGGGAGATAGGGGAGGAGATAGGGAGGATATAGGGGAGGAGATAGGGGAGGATATAGGTGAGGAGTTAGGTGAGGAGATAGAGGAGGAGATATGTGATGAGATATGGGAGGAGATAGGGAGGATATAGGGGAGGAGATAGGGGAGGAGATAGGTGAGGAGATAGGGGGTGAGATAGGGGAGAAGTTATGGGAGGAGAAATAGGGGAGGAGATAGGAGAAGATATAGGGGAGGAGATAGGGGAGGAGATAGGTGAGGAGATAGGTGAGGAATTAGGAGAGGAGATATGGGAGGAGATATGGGAGGAGATATGGGAGGAGATATGGGAGGAGATATGGGAGGAGTTAGGTGAGGAGATAGTGGAGGAGATAGGGGATATGTTATGGGAGGAGTTATGGGAAGAGGAATAGGTGGGAGGGGAAGTTATGGGAGGAGATTGGAAAGGAATTGGGGGAGGAGATATGAGAGGAGATAGGTGAGGAGATATGGGAGGAGATAGGTGAGGAATTAGAGGAGGAGATAGGGGAGGAGATAGGGGAGGAGATATGTGATGAGATATGGGAGGAGATAGGGGAGGAGTTAGGAGATAGGGGATGAGGAATAGGGGAGGAGATAGGGGAGGAATTAGGAGAGGAGATAGGGGAGGAGATATGGGAGGAGATAGGTGAGGAGATATGGGAGGAGATAGGGGAGGAGTTGGTGTAGGAGATAGGGGAGGAATTAGGGGAGGAGATAGGGGAGGAGATAGGGAGGAGATAGGGGAGCAGTTATGGGAGGAGTTATGGGATGAGGAATAGGGGAGGAGATAGAGGAGAAGTTAGGGGAGGAGTTAGGGGAGGATATAGAGGAGGGTATAGGGGAAGAGATAGGTGAGGAGATAGGGGAGGAGATAGAGGAGGAGATAGGGGAGGTGGTATGGGAAGAGATAGGGGAGGAGTTGGAGAGGAGTTAGGGGAGGAGTTCGGGGAGGAGTTCGGGGAGGAGTTAATATGGGTTAGGGGATGAGTTAGGGGAGGGGATAGGGGAAGTAGATAGGGGATAAGATAGGGGAGACGATAGGTGAGGAGATAGTGATGAATGTAAGTGGTTAAGACCGGAAACTAACTTCTAGCCCTAACCATTTAACCTCTCATTTCTAATCTCCTCCTCGCAATCCGACATATCCACCTAAAACCCACATTGCACGACGTACTACCTCTCACTCCAACCCCCACTCCAACCCGCACTACCTGCACCTCTACCGTAATCCTCGCCTCAAACCCCATACCCCTCTCTAAACCCTCTCCCCAGTCGTCGTGCCACGAGAGTGAAGTTAATGCCGTAAAGTGGAGTCCTTCAGGTAATATGTTTGCTTCCGGTGGTGCTGATCGCAAAGTTAAGATCTGGAAGAATAGTTCAGGTTAACAATACATTATCGACCTCAGTTAGACATTTCATAGATCTTAGTTAGACCTTACTTGCCTTATGTAGATCTTACTCAGATCTTACTTAACTTATGTAGATCTTAGTTAGACCTTACTTACCTTATGTAGATTTTAGTTAGACCTTACTTACCTTATGTAGATCTTACTCAGATATTACTTAACTTATGTAGATCTTAGTTAGACCTTACTTACCTTATGTAGATCTTAGTTAGACCTTACTTACCTTATGTAGATCTTAGTTAGACCTTACTTACCTTATGTAGATCTTAGTTAGACCTTTCTTACCTTATGTAGATCTTACTCAGACCTTACTTACCTTATGTAGATCTTACTTACCTTATGTAGATCTTAGTTAGATCTTACTTACCTCATGTAGATCTTACTCAGACCTTACTTACCTTAGTTATACCTTACTTACCTTAGTTATACCTTACTTACCTTAAGTAGATCTTAGTTAGACCTTACTTACCTTATGTAGATCTTACTTAGACTTTGCTAATACCACTATCAACATTACCATTGCGATCTCGACATTACCCCCACCTCTAACTACCACCGCTGTTAAGGAACATTAAAGCATTTCTAGATACGGGGGCGAGTTCAATAGCTCCATGGGCCATTTCCACGGTTCCCGGGCAAGGTCCCTGCGGCGAGCTACTACATACACAGCCGCCGTCGGTTTGCAGGTAAATTCAACACCCACTGCACATTCGTGGGGTGCAATAAGGCCGTGACCTCTGTAGAGTTCAGCGTCGAAGAGAATCGTATCATGGCCACGAGTTACGACTATGCAGCGAGGGTCTGGAACATCAACAGTAAACGCTTGGAGGTCGGTATGTTTGGGTTCATAGGTCGGTAGGTTTAGGGTGCATAGGTCAGGCCGACGTAGTACTAGAAATACTTCATTTCACTCATACTCAACTTCACTCACCACTCATTACACTCTCATTTTCACTCCACCAGTCATTACACTCTCACCCTCCACTCCAACAGTCATTGCACTCTCACTCTCCACTCCACCATTCATTACACTCCCACTCTCCACTCCACCACTCATTACACTCTCATCCTCCACTCCACCAGTCTTTACACACTCACCTATTCATTCTCCCACACATTTCCCTATATCAATCCCTCTCAGCACACCCTGACCGGACACACGGACAAGGTGATGGCCGGCAAATTCATGACTGACCAGGAGATGGCAATTACGGGCAGCTATGACTCCACGATACGCTGTTGGGACCTGAAGAGGAGTAAAGGTCAGCGGGGGATTAAATTTACCCACGAATTCTCTGGTCGGTGTTAAATGGCTTTCAAAGGTTTTAGAGCCGGATTCAAATGCGTTACGTACGCGAATAAGAAATTACGACGGCTAAACTAATAATGTTCTCTAAATTCTCTATGAATAACGGAAAACGCACAGAAACCTCTTTTTCTAACCCACTTCAACTCGAGTCCTCTTCCTATAGTGGACTCCAGTAACACCTAAGATTATTGCTAATAACAATAATAATAATAGTAATTAGATAGTATAATATTATAACTAATAATAGTAATAGAAGTAATATTAATTTAAATATTATTAATAATAATATTAGAAATAATAATAGTATATTAATAATATTACCATATTTGCTTAATTAATTTGATAATCCCATCATAGCGAATATAAATAAAGAATTAAATACGTTACATCAAATTACAAGCGCAGTATTCAAGACAATTTTCGTGGGGTCACGCTGTAATGACCTTGTGACCTTTGAATCCATATTGATCAGTGGCCACCAAAATAAAAGAGTGCAATTCTACGACATGAGATGCCTGGATGTAGTAGATAATATTGATATGCAAGATGTTGTCACATCCCTGGATCACTCTATAGGTTTGCAATGTGAATACAGAAGTTGAAATATGTAGATGAAGTGGAATTTCAGTACAAAGTGGCATTTATGAATTGCGAAATGCGACCAATATTAGGACAGTAAATAAAGCAATGTTCAATACCAGTTAACATGCTTTGAAAATACCGTTGACATGTTACAAATATTTCCTTTCAACTGCTTTCGCACTCATATTTCATTATCTATCGATTTTAAGATTTCAATAAATTTCAGATAAAAACGCTGAGTTTAATGTTATTTTAATATCCTCAAATGTCTCATTAGTTTAATTATATCTTAATTTAATATAATAACTAAATAGTTTGATTGATATATTTTATATTTATAAGTTTTGCCTTGAAAATGTATTTAACTTAGTATTTTACTTGATATCAAAAAATATTAATCTCTCAATAATTTGTGAATTAATTTCAAAATCTCCACCTTTTAATATACAATTTAAAAATCATTTATGTAATGTAATTGTAACAAAATATGTATCAAATTTTATCATAAGCACTAAAAACTTATAAATATCATTTTTAGCTTTTAATTCAAGCTTTATTGCACCTTATAAGTTTAAATCTAAAAGAAGAGGCATTGCCTACCTAAGCTAACATTAAGCCTTTACATGTTTACTTATTAGACTCTATTTGCCAGAATTATGTTATCCACTGTACCCTGAATTGCGATCACCATTCCAAATATGATATCTACTTCCTCCTCATCTCATCATCTCATGGTCCCTGACCTATGACCCTACGTACCTCCTCTACATTGTAATCCGGACAATACCTTTACTCTTAACCATCTATTTTAGAGCACCCACTTGTACCCCAGACTCAAAGCCCTACTTCCCGGACTTCGTATACAGCTAATATCCCTTTTGCGCTCCATTCGCAGGTCCTTATACTCGACCCTTGACCTTACAGATCGTAACTCCCTCCTCGTCTGCTCGAGAGATTGTCAGCTCTCAGTAATTGATCTGCGTACAAACCAAATACGCTTACAGTGCAAAAGCGAAGGCTTCCGGGTTCCATTCAACTACTCGAGGGCTGTATTCAGGTTGGTAGAGATGGGGGACTGTATTCAGGTTGGTAGAGATGGAGGCCTGTATTCAGGTTGGTAGAGATGGAGGACTGTATTCAGGTTGGTAGAGATGGGGGGGGCTGTATTCAGGTTGGTAGAGATGGGGGACTGTATTCAGGTTGGTAGAGATGGAGGGCTGTATTCAGGTTGGTAGAGATGGAGGACTGTATTCAGGTTGGTAGAGATGGAGGACTGTATTCAGGTTGGTAGAGATGGAGGGCTGTATTCAGGTTGGTAGAGATGGAGGACTGTATTAGGGTTGGTAGAGATGGAGGACTGTATTCAGGTTGGTAGAGATGGAGGGCTGTATTCAGGTTGGTAGAGATGTAGGGCTTTATTCAGGTTGGTAGAGATGGGGAATTGTATTCAGGTTGGTAGTGATGGGGGACTGTGTTTAGGTTGGTAGAGATGGGGGTCTGTATTCAGGTTGGTAGAGATGGAGGGCTGTATTCAGGTTGGTAGAGATGGAGGGCTGTATTCAGGTTGGTAGAGATAGAGGACTGTATTCAGGTTGGTAGAGATGGGGGACTGTATTCAGGTTGGTAGAGATGGAGGACTGTATTCAGGTTGGTAGAGATGGAGGGCTGTATTCAGGTTAGTAGAGATGGAGGGCTGTATTCAGGTTGGTAGAGATGGGGAATTGTATTCAGGTTGGTAGAGATGGGGGACTGTGTTTAGGTTGGTAGAGATGGGGGTCTGTATTCAGGTTGGTAGAGATGGGGGACTGTATTCAGGTTGGTAGAGATGGGGGACTGTATTCAGGTTGGTAGAGATGGGGGGGGGGGCTGTATTCAGGTTGGTAGAGATGGAGGGCTGTATTCAGGTTGGTAGAGATGGAGGGCTGTATTCAGGTTGGTAGAGATGGGGGGGGGGGGCTGTATTCAGGTTGGTAGAGATGGAGGGCTGTATTCAGGTTGGTAGAGATGGAGGGCTGTATTCAGGTTGGTAGAGATGGGGAATTGTATTCAGGTTGGTAGAGATGGGGGACTGTGTTTAGGTTGGTAGAGATGGGGGTCTGTATTCAGGTTGGTAGAGATGGAGGGCTGTATTCAGGTTGGTAGAGATGGGGAATTGTATTCAGGTTGGTAGAGATGGGGGACTGTGTTTAGGTTGGTAGAGATGGGGGTCTGTATTCAGGTTGGTAGAGATGGAGGGCTGTATTCAGGTTGGTAGAGATGGAGGACTGTATTCAGGTTGGTAGAGATGGAGGACTGTATTCAGGTTGGTAGAGATGGAGGACTGTATTCAGGTTGGTAGAGATGGAGGACTGTATTCAGGTTGGTAGAGATGGAGGGCTGTATTCAGGTTGGTAGAGATAGAGGACTGTATTAGGGTTGGTAGAGATGGGGGACTGTATTCAGGTTGGTAGAGATAGAGGATTGTATTCAGGTTGGTAGAGATGGGGGACTGTATTCAGGTTGGTAGAGATGGAGGGCTGTATTCAGGTTGGTAGAGATGGAGGGCTGTATTCAGGTTAGTAGAGATGGAGGGCTGTATTCAGGTTGGTAGAGATGGAGGACTGTATTACGGTTGGTAGAGATGGAGGGCTGTATTCAGGTTGGTAGAGATGGGGGACTGTATTCAGGTTGGTAGAGATGGGGGACTGTGTTCAGGTTGGTAGAGATGGAGGGCTGTATTCAGGTTGGTAGAGATGGAGGACTGTATTCAGGTTGGTAGAGATAGAGGACTGTATTCAGGTTGGTAGAGATAGAGGACTGTATTCAGGTTGGTAGAGATGGAGGACTGTATTCAGGTTGGTAGAGATGGGGGACTGTATTCAGGTTGGTAGAGATGGAGGGCTGTATTCAGGTTGGTAGAGATGGAGGGCTGTATTCAGGTTGGTAGAGATGGAGGGCTGTATTCAGGTTGGTAGAGATGGAGGGCTGTATTCAGGTTGGTAGAGATGGAGGGCTGTATTCAGGTTAGTAGAGATGGGGGACTGTATTCAGGTTGGTAGAGATGGGGGACTGTGTTCAGGTTGGTAGAGATGGAGGGCAGGAATTTATACTCTATGCTACTACTCTCTACACATTACATTACACTACACATTACACTACACATTACACTACACATTACACTACACATTACACTACACATTACACTACACATTACACTACACATTACACTACACATTACACTACACATTACACTACACATTACACTACACTACACATTACACTACACATTACACTACACATTACACTACACATTACACTACACATTACACTACACAATACATTACACTATACATTACACTACACATTATACTACACTATACACTACACATTACACTATATATTACACTACACATTACACTACACTTTACACTATACATTACACTACACATTACACAATATATTACACTACACTATACACTACACATTACACTACACATTACACTACACATTACATTACACATTACATTACACTATACACTACACATTACACTACACATTACATTACACATTACACTACACTATACACTACACATTACACTACACATTACACTACACATTACACTACACATTACACTACACATTACACTACACATTACACTACACATTACACTACACATTACACTACACATTACACTACACATTACACTACACATTACACTACACATTACACTACACATTACACTACACATTACACTACACATAACACTACACATTACACTACACATTACATTACACATTACACTACACATTAATCTACACATTACACTACACATTACACTACACATTACACTACACATTACACTACACATTACACTACACATTACACTACACATTACACTACACATTACACTACACATTACACTACACATTACACTACACATTACACTACACATAACACTACTGCTCTATTAGAAATGCGGGATACAGACCAAAATATTGCAATGTCCGTCAATAGATTCAAAACTAATATCTCAGTTATGCAAGACTTTCTTCTTAGTCGCTTTGAGTCAGTTTTAGTTCATTACAATGACTTCATCTTGACTTTGAATTATAGTCCTGACTCGGAGTTTATGATGGCTGGATCTGCTGGCGGAGACCTGTTCATCTGGAATACTAGAGACGCCAAATGTGAAGCTCGACTTCTCTCTCACAAGTTAACTATTGCAGTTTATTCCTTATAGAATATTTGTTGTGTATGTGTAACGGGTGATTACATTAAAAGCATAAATAATTTCAATTTATTTATTTATTTCTTACTAATTACTGTCAATGTGAAATTATATAGAATCGAAATCAAATTGTTTTCATTTTTTTTTTACAATATATTTTACAATAGATTTACTTTTGTATACCAAAAAAACTTCATAAGTAAACGTGTTTGGTGCAAAAAACGTAAATGAATCATTTACTATGTTATTTAATTTAAAACCTAATAAAGTTCATACGACCTATGAACCCCATAGCGCTGACGTCGTCGCCACGTCGTGGAACGTGAACGGAAACACTTTGGTAAGCTGCGACATTAAGAAATGCATCACGGTGTGGGCGGACCATTGAAATGTAACTCTAGGTATACTGGTGATACGAGATGCCAGCCGACATTCGAAGGTGTACCTGCTAGAGATGGGTGGAGTGATGTCTAATGGTCGACTTCAAGGATTTCCGCTGTTGATATTTTATATTTTATACGCACCATAATAATAACTTTTTTAAAAAGCTTACCATGATATATGAAACGATGTTATTCATTATATGTATATTTAATGATTTTTTATGATATAATCTAATCATAGATTTATAATATGATTATTAATTTGTTGTAGGTGCTTATATTCTAATTCAATTATATTACCTTTTTTATGAGCTGATTATTAATATTATTATGTTATTTTGATTTTGAATTATTGAGTCATTTGATTAATAAATAATATGTTATAATATATCAATATCATTTTACCTATAATGGTAATTATAATTAAACACATGTATATATATATACATATATATGCATAAATCTAAAACAAGTTTTATAATAAAATATTAATATTTTTAATTATCAAAAATATAATTTATTTTATAATTAAATATATATAGATACTTTCTTGATTTAATTTAAATATAATAATTAGTTTATTATTTATTCTTTACAAAAGTTATTGGAGTAATATTTGATTCTCATTAATTTAACATTACAATTTATATAATTTATAAAATTTATGAATATATTTATATAATCTTATATTATCTATTATTCTTTCATATATGATAATTTGTGGAAGGAAAAATGGATTGACATAATCAGTAACAAATTCAAAATATATATTCATATCGTCAGTCTTTAAAATACATTATAATTAAAATTCAATATGAGTGTTTTACTCCGAATTCCTAATGTGTTCAACATATCTAGGAATGTAATAAATAATTCATTTTTAACATGCAATAAATTATCTACAGGTTTATTAACGTAGTACATACATCGTACGTGGATCCTATGTATTTTAATAACTTGATTTCATTTAATTGTGATATTTTAATTAACTCTCAAGTTGTATAATTAATCATTCTAAATGCGAGTATTTAAATAGTATAATTTAAAATTTGTCATATATATAAATATCTCTATAATCATTAAATATATAAAATTTATAAAACTATTCAGTGATAAAAATGTGTATGTCTTATTAGTAAATATCGATAGAAGCTATAATTATAAATGTTTATTTGCGCACGACTTCGGAATCTACTTAGAAATATATATTATATATATAATAATCTATCTACATAGTATATGTATAGCATTATATATTTTATGAACCATACTATATTTTGTATGTAGTAATAGCTGATTATTATTCACAAATAATAGTTAATAGTTTTCGTAATTATTAATTATCATATTATAATAATGAACATATATTATTCTACGATGTAATAGCCTAATATAGTATGCTGCACCGTTGCTGTTACTAAAAGGTAAACATCAATATACAGATATTTCATATAGATTCAAACATGGTTATAAAAATATATGTATATAAGCTATTTAATGAATTCAACATTATATTATTTAAATAAATAATGAAGTGGGGTACAACTGAATTATATAAAAATGAATTACATCTTTATAATATTATATATAATGTATAATGTAAGCTTCCAATAATATATATTAGTATAACAATAATATGCATATTTGTTCCATCTGATTTGGATATTTATTTTTAAGAAATTTAAATTGTATCCCATAATATCAATAGACTAAAATATTATTGCAGATATATCCATAAACTTTGGTTAGATGTAAGAAATATATTAATAGACATATTTTATATGAAATATATTACATTGTATTCTAGAAATATATTTATATATATTAAATACTATAATTATAGAGTATAGAGTACTGTATCCAATAATATTCTATATTTATGGCATCATACTAATATAATCAATTATTTTTTTTTAAATACATCATATGCAATATTTTACTAATTAATATCTATAGTTAATTATCAACTTTAAAATTAGCAATATATTAAATAAATATTTGCAAAAATTTACATTTTTCAATATAATAATAATTGTACAAGTATAGAATTATACATAAAAAGGTGCATTTTTCATCACATAATAGACTTTTTGTTTTATATAAAAAAGTTAGTTTTTGTTTAAAATAAAATTTATATTAACTTTATTTAAATGAAAAAATAATATTAAATTATGAATTATTAATACACCCATTCATGTTTATGAAATTATAAACTTTGATAATAATTTAATAGCATATTCTAAGTCTAGTGAAGTATATAAGTTAATGTATTGTACATTTATTTAATTATCACCTCACAAGTGAATCACATAAATTGTAATACTAACTTACATGATACATTATACATATCTGCGTTAATGTAAATCTTTGCAATTTAGATTGTTAATTACAATAATTAATCTATAATTATAAAAAAAATACCGCTGGTATACTAATCCACTACAAATTGATTAAATGAAATTCTCTTTATTTAATAGCTTTTTGTATATAAGTTTAGAATATAGTAGACCATATTATAGCCATTTATATTAATCTTATGTAAAATCATCAATCATTTGGAATATGTTTGTATTTTATAAATACCATACTATATTCTATATAATGTAAATATTATATATTTAATTCTATTTACATAAAATTTGATTTTCCTAGTTCAATTTTCACATGCAAATAAGATGTATTTTGTAATCACTGCATATTTTATTTATGTTACTTTTCCTGTATGCTGTGAATATACAGGATACATTACCAATTTTTATCTCTATTGATATATATATATATATATATATATATATATATTCTGATACTTTCTTGATATATATTCATACAGTTAATTTTTTTCATTAGTGAATTACAGTGTATAAATATATTTATAGTATAAATAAATACAGATTATGTATCAAGCGTGTATTATATATAAATGTACATATCCCTACCTAAAAACGTCAATAAATCTATACTAAACATTAACCTATGCAGAAATGCAATTTTATTTACTATGTCTTATTCCTTTGTACAAAATTTGGTGAATTTATAATATTAATTTTAATATGATACAAATATCATTATTATAATTAAGAATTGATTAAATCAATAAACTAGTTTATAGACATGTCTATTTATTACTCTAGTGAGTGTCTAGGCTTCTTAATCTATAGTTACATCAAACAAATGGTATGCTATAATTATACAACAAGTAAATCGTTACTGGTACATATAGGTTCTTTCTAATTATTATTTTCTATTTTATTACTATAAGAATAATATCTAGCAAGAATATTCATATTGTTTGGTTTTTGACTCATATTTTTTAATAGTTTTAAATAAACAATTGATCCTTTGAAAATAATTATAATGTATCCTTGATAAAATAATGTAATTATATATTATTCAGTATATTATAGAATTTATTAAGAACACTAAAACCAATACATATTATATAAATTTTAATAAAAACTTAACAAATTGTATTAGAAACAAATAAAAATATGCAAAATTAATAATCAAACTTGTCTATAATTCTTCATCCAATAAGTTTTCCATATATTGTTTTTATTCATTACTCAAGTTAAACAATATGTTTGCTTTATTTGACTATAAGTTTACATATAGATTTTCTATTTCATTAAAGTAAATACTCTATACAATTTAATATTCGCTTCTATCCCCGACTACTTCGCAGTCAGCCGAGATGACAGCGTCGGATTCATAGGACTCGGCAACATGGGCGGTCACATGGCTCACAATCTCTTGAAGCACGGACACAACGTCGTAGTTTGCGATAAGTCTTCAGATGCGATGGAATCCCTCGTGTTGTCAGGTCAGCGGAAATGGAGAGGACGGAGGAGGGAGGAAGAAGGATAAAGGGATGGAAGGTCCGAGGTCATAGGGAAGGAGGACGTAGGGAGGGAGGGAAGGGCGGAGGGAGGGAAGGGTGGGAGGAAGGGGGGAAGAGGGAAGAGGACAAAGGGAGGTCAGAGTTTAATACCGCATTAAGACACCCGTGATGTTGATCTCAGCCGCATGTATTTTGTATTTAGATATGATGCATATGAGTTATATCTTGTTCAGATATTTACAATAATAGTATAGGGAATACAAATAACAATAAGTGAAATATTTGGGAGAGGTTAGCTATGCTTGGTAACAAAGTAAATAGAAATGAAATATAGTATTTGTTATATCTCAGCAACATAAAGTCGTACTTACGGCTTGGTTCTCTACTGTTACTAGAGCATGATGTGTTTATGTTGGTTGGTGGTTCATGTTGGTCAATTCGTTGTAAGGTTAGTATTGTAAATAATAGTCAAACCGCTATCTTCAGGAGAAGTCTTCTTTACCCATCATACCAACGCTCGTTGTTATCAACGTGTATTCGTTGAAGGTCGTAACTTGAAAGCCGTCATACTTGTCCTTAATCCCGAAGTTAAGGAAGCAACTTGGCATTTCCTATCGCTGGAGTCTTTCAATATAGAATATCCATTCGAGTAAATATTTAGTACGGCGTAATATTAATTTAATTGTAAGTAAGTAGTTCCAAGGGCTTGTGAGATTGACCTAACAAGAACATCACCGAACTTAAGATACACAACTGTACACATAACATGTGGCAATAACATTCCATTTAAAGTTGTGTTACAGTATAGTGTATAGTGAAGTTGTCAATTAGTTTTAAATTGCATACTGTCAACACTCTACAGTCAATACATATTCTCCAGGGGTTTGTTTATGTTGTGTTAGACACCCTACAGTCAACACATATTCTCCAGGGGTTTGTAAATACTGTGTTAGACACCCTACAGTCAATACATATTCTCCAGGGATATGTAAATACTGTGTTAGACACCCTACAGTCAATACATATTCTCCAGGGGTTTGTAAATACTGTGTTAGACACCCTACAGTCAACACATATTCTCCAAGGGTTTGATTATATTGTGTTAGACACCCTACAGTCAACACATATTCTCCAGAGGTTTGCTTATGTCTTCTGAAGCTTTAATAGAGAAAGAGCGAGGAATTCTATGTAGAGATAGGGTCGGTTTTTATCTCTGTACATAGGTCGCAGCTTGACGCTCATGTAGCCCAGCGAATATCTAGTATAATTGCCCTATACTATTCACTAGGCCCTATACTATTCTGGTACCCTAAGTAATCCATAAGTAATCCCTAAGTACTCAGCTATATTTACATGTTTCAAAATAGTGAGAAGTTCACAGCAAGTTTCTTTGTATTCTAGTTTCTTTGTATTCCCATCTGTGTCATTATTGATTCATGTCTAGAGGTATTAATATTATATATTATCCCTTTATTACAAATCTCAGTGTAATAATTATATTGCTTATCAATAAACTCCATTCACTAGTACACATACGCATACAAACCCACACATACACACACACGCACACACATAAACATACATACGCACATATATACACATACCTACACCATCTGATTTATCGCTAATTTATCTTGTCGCAGGTGCCAGTAGTGTAGGGATTCCCCGTGAGGTGGCGCTGCGTTGTCGCCGGGTCATCACCATGTTACCGACAAGTGCGAACGTGTCGGCAGTTTACTACGGTTCCGACGGTCTGATCGCCGGACTCGACGACGATTCCCTGTGCGTCGACAGCTCAACGATCGACCAATCGGTGGCGAGAACGGTTGCCGGAGCGGTAGCTGACCGCGGCGCCATGTTCGTCGACGCCCCAGTCTCCGGAGGTTTGTTTATATTGTGTTAGACACCCTACAGTCAACACATATTCTCCAAGGGTTTGTTTATATTGTGTTAGACACCCTACAGTCAACACATATTCTCCAAGGGTTTGTTTATATTGTGTTAGACACCCTACAGTCAACACATATTCTCCAAGGGTTTGTTTATATTGTGTTAGACACCCTACAGTCAACACATATTCTCCAGGGGTTTGTTTATGTTTATAGAGAGATATGTTTTCTATAACAAATATTGAATCAATAAAAAAATTTAATAAAATAATCTTCGATAATTTTGACTTAGTTAAAAAAATTTAATAAAACTTAATTTTGTTTAGAAAATGTTTCTAAAATACATATTATTATATTTTTTTAAGCTTTTAATTATATTTTATATACATAACAAATATATAAATTAAACTAAATATATTTACACAGATTATAATAAATATAAGTCAACAAATTGTGTGAAAATGTTAATTTCAAAAAATAAAAAATAATAATAATATTTTAACAATAAATTCCAAAAAAAAATTAGAAATATTATTTACATTTTGTTTTGGCAATCACAATGCTCATATTATACGTTTTTCGGAATTTCAAAAATTAATATTCATTATCTATATATTAAATTATATATTTTCAAATTTTCTATGTTTCTAATGTAAATTTTCCTATGTACCATGCAAAATTTCAATGGGCTGGCACTACCCCAATACATTACTAAATTGTTATTCAACTAGTTTTTTCAGATTTATTAAAAGAGGCATGAAAATGGCCACCCTTACCCTACAGTCAACAAATATTCTCCGGAGTTTTGTAAATGCTGTGTTTATACCCGGCAGTTAGGACTCAAAAGTGTTCTCTTTTATGAACTGGCTTCCCTAGTGTGTCTTATTCACATGTTTATTTAACTAATGTATTATAATACATTACATAGATTATAGTAGTTGAAGTTATTATGAATTAAGATTAATATCTATAGACACGATGCCATCTCTTTATGAACTCGGTTAAGGGTCCACTACCTCTTGCTATATATGTTTGATAAAATATTATATTATAAATTTAATTTATACAAAAACTCTCACTCTGAACCAAACCCATTATGGTCTTTAAAGGGCTGTCAGAATATTATTTACCCTTTTTTTAATATCGAAATCTATATGTGTTTGTTTGGATTGTATTACCCAAATTATACTAATATAGAATAGAATTTAAAATAAAAATCTTACAGTTTTAAATTAAGTTAGATTATTTGTAATTATATTTTCATAGTTTAAAATTTCCTCCAAATTTTAACGTATATTTTTCTCTAATATAAATTCAATATATTTTCCATTTAGAAACTTTAAATTCGATTATAACCAATATGTGAAACTATTCGAAGGTGTAAATGCTGCAAGAGACGCAACATTGACTTTTATGGTTGGTGGAACTGACAAGGCATTCGAGGCATGTAAAGTTCTCTTGGACGTTATGGGTTTCTATATTACTTCAGTCCAACACGCTTTAGATGTAATGTTAAGAATAATACGAGAAAGTAAACTGTTTCAAGTTCTAATTATTTTCTTTTACTTAATTGTTATCTAATTCTACACATAATTATATTTCTTTTCATACCAAATGTATCAACCAAAATTTATTAGGTAAGAACGTAATTCATACTGGAGACATTGGTACTGGTCAAGCAGCCAAGATATGTAATAACATGCTGCTGGGTATTAGTATGATAGGAACCGCTGAAACTATGAACCTAGGAATTAGGTTTACATAACTAGCTGTTAATCAATTTGATATATATCAACTAAATAGATATATTTATTATATTTTATATTTATATTTTGAATTAGATGAAACAGAACTATAATTTATAACTGATAACCTAAATCCATTAGAAGTCGCTTTTGGTAACATTTTCTGATTCACTTAGCAGGTGAATTCATTCTATATATTCTACTAATATCCATTATTTTAAGATATATTTTAGTCCAACCAAAAAATCGAAATACTTCCAAATATCTACCTACTACTTAGCATTATCTATTATGCAAAAAAAGTAGAATTTACATAAAATATATATTATAATATATATAATAGATATAAAATATATAAATATTTTATTTTAGATTCAATCATTACTTTGTTTTTGACATTTACCTTATGCTTAAGTATATTTCACAAATATTGTCTATAGATTTATCAACACAACAATAATTAATAAATAAAATGACATATTTGTTATTAAATATTAGTAAAGATATTTTTGATGGTCTAAATTGTAATATTATTAATAATTATTATTTTATTATGATATTATTACCTATAGTATAGAATTTCAAATAATATCTAAATTTATCAAGCAATTATAATTTATAGTAAAATTATCATTTTGTGTAAATTAAGTTTAAGTTTTTTCTAAATTTGTATACAAAATTAATAAATAATAAATTAATAAATAATAAGTTATTATAAATAATAATAAAAATATCTGAATGTAGGAATTATAGAACATTTGAAAGTTTATTATTTATTAAGGCAACTACAATAATGATTTAGTATACTAAATTTCTATGTTCTGTGAAGATTTTTAATTTAACTATGTGATGGTACTACATTTATTTATGTAGATAATAATGCTGGTGTATCCTTTGTCAAAGCTCCTGTCATCATATATTGACCACATGTAAACCAAGGTACCAGTCATAATAGAAACCATATATGTATATAGTGTGTGTATTAGTGGCTTGGTATTGCTAGACATCTGTATTATTGCATTACTACTATATAGTAACTGTATTAGGGTTTACAGTTGTTTGTCTACTTGGGTTATGTAAATATATGAATGTGTGTGGATATGTATGTAAGAGTCTGTGTGTGAGTGTGTGTGTGTATGTCTGTGTGTGTGTGTGTGTGTGTGTGTATGTGTGTGTAAGTGTATGTATGTCTGTCTGTGTGCGTATATATATGTGTGTGTGTATGTAAGAGTCTGTATGGCTGTGTGTGTATATGTCTGACTATGTGTGCGTGTGTGTGTGTGTGTGTGTGTGTGTGTGTGTGTGTATGTGTGTGTGTGTGTATGTGTAATAGGCTGTATGTCTATGTGTATATGTGTATGTATGTGTCTGTATGTCTGTATGTGTATATGTTTGTGTGAGTGAATCTATGTGTATGTGTAGTATATACATATATATATATATATATATATAGTGTGCTTATAACATAATGTATTATAAATTAATGTATTTAAATATATTTAACCACAGTATACAATTATAATACTGAATCTTATTAAATTGTGTTACCAACTGTATAATGAAAAATACACTTTAGAAATTAGTATAATGAATTTTATCATCTAATAATAAATTTATAAATGTCTAAGTAATATCCAAGATTACCAAGATACTGACTAGCTTATCTCTACTATATATATATATATATATATAATAACATATAGGAAATTAAAACCCAAAGGATAATAAAAGTATTTTTGAATTATGTTTTTTATAGAGAATATTAAATTTTTCAAAAATACTGATTATACAATTTTAATAATGTATTTAATATAATATTATGTTTATATTAAAACAATATATTTGAATCATTTTAATTCATATCTCCCAAATCGGTGTAACCAAATCAATTCATTACAATCAATTTCTTCCAAGCGGAAATTTTGGTAATCTTGTATAATATCAAAAATTATCCTCAAATCAAATTCTTTAATAAATTATAATTATTTATAATATTAGAGACGATCAGGAAAATATAAAATATACATTCGAAATATTGTACCACATTAGAGTTATTTATCAATTGATTATTTATTATATTAATCTAAAACTGTATACATTTTATATTTACAAAAAAATGTGGTTACTAAAATATATGTAGATGTTATATTTATATAAAACATAACCTTTCACTTGTGGTAAATATAATTTATGTATTATAACAAATATATTCTACGCACAGGTAACAATGATTTATAGTCAGTTTTCAATCTATTATATACGTTCTTAATAGAGTATATACTGAGTAATTGATCATATGATTTATATATTTCAAACTATTAATATTAGTAATATAGATGCTAATTATTAATATTTGCAAAAAGCATTCATATTTTCTAGTTTTATTTATAAGTTTAGTTAAGTGCTTTATGAATTATAACCTCGGATGTCATCTAATATAGATGAATAACATAAAAATAAAATATATTGGATATACTATACATTGATTAATATATACATAAATATAATTGGTTAATTATTAAGTTTAAAAATAAAATTATCAGGATTGCACGTTTCTAATAATCAGAATTTATTAAAAATATAAATATATATTTATATTTTATTACAAATAGTTTTATAAGAATAATAATAACAACAATAAGTAAAAATAAATTTTAAAACGTGAAAAAATAATAGATGGGAAAAATAAGTGTAATAAATAAATGTAATAATGAATTTAAAATAAATGTAATTAAATGAGCACCTGTATACAAAGTAATATATTATATAGGAATATTATAAAGGTATATTATATAGGTATATTATAAAGGTCTATTATAAAGGTATATTATAAAGGTATATTATAAAGGTATATTATAAAGGTATATTATAAAGGTATATTATAAAGGTATATTATAAAGGTATATTATAAAGGTATATTATAAAGGTATATTATAAAGGTATATTATAAAGGTATATTATAAAGGTATATTATAAAGGTATATTATAAAGGTATATTATAAAGGTATATTATAAAGGTATATTATAAAGGTATATTATAAAGGTATATTATAAAGGTATATTATAAAGGTATATTATAAAGGTATATTATAAAGGTATATTATAAAGGTATATTATAAAGGTATATTATAAAGGTATATTATAAAGGTATATTATAAAGGTATATTATAAAGGTATATTATAAAGGTATATTATAAAGGTATATTATAAAGGTATATTATAAAGGTATATTATAAAGGTATATTATAAAGGTATATTATAAAGGTATATTATAAAGGTATATTATAAAGGTATATTATAAAGGTATATTATAAAGGTATATTATAAAGGTATATTATAAAGGTATATTATAAAGGTATATTATAAAGGTATATTATAAAGGTATATTATAAAGGTATATTATAAAGGTATATTATAAAGGTATATTATAAAGGTATATTATAAAGGTATATTATAAAGGTATATTATAAAGGTATATTATAAAGGTATATTATAAAGGTATATTATAAAGGTATATTATAAAGGTATATTATAAAGGTATATTATAAAGGTATATTATAAAGGTATATTATAAAGGTATATTATAAAGGTATATTATAAAGGTATATTATAAAGGTATATTATAAAGGTATATTATAAAGGTATATTATAAAGGTATATTATAAAGGTATATTATAAAGGTATATTATAAAGGTATATTATAAAGGTATATTATAAAGGTATATTATAAAGGTATATTATAAAGGTATATTATAAAGGTATATTATAAAGGTATATTATAAAGGTATATTATAAAGGTATATTATAAAGGTATATTATAAAGGTATATTATAAAGGTATATTATAAAGGTATATTATAAAGGTATATTATAAAGGTATATTATAAAGGTATATTATAAAGGTATATTATAAAGGTATATTATAAAGGTATATTATAAAGGTATATTATAAAGGTATATTATAAAGGTATATTATAAAGGTATATTATAAAGGTATATTATAAAGGTATATTATAAAGGTATATTATAAAGGTATATTATAAAGGTATATTATAAAGGTATATTATAAAGGTATATTATAAAGGTATATTATAAAGGTATATTATAAAGGTATATTATAAAGGTATATTATAAAGGTATATTATAAAGGTATATTATAAAGGTATATTATAAAGGTATATTATAAAGGTATATTATAAAGGTATATTATAAAGGTATATTATAAAGGTATATTATAAAGGTATATTATAAAGGTATATTATAAAGGTATATTATAAAGGTATATTATAAAGGTATATTATAAAGGTATATTATAAAGGTATATTATAAAGGTATATTATAAAGGTATATTATAAAGGTATATTATAAAGGTATATTATAAAGGTATATTATAAAGGTATATTATAAAGGTATATTATAAAGGTATATTATAAAGGTATATTATAAAGGTATATTATAAAGGTATATTATAAAGGTATATTATAAAGGTATATTATAAAGGTATATTATAAAGGTATATTATAAAGGTATATTATAAAGGTATATTATAAAGGTATATTATAAAGGTATATTATAAAGGTATATTATAAAGGTATATTATAAAGGTATATTATAAAGGTATATTATAAAGGTATATTATAAAGGTATATTATAAAGGTATATTATAAAGGTATATTATAAAGGTATATTATAAAGGTATATTATAAAGGTATATTATAAAGGTATATTATAAAGGTATATTATAAAGGTATATTATAAAGGTATATTATAAAGGTATATTATAAAGGTATATTATAAAGGTATATTATAAAGGTATATTATAAAGGTATATTATAAAGGTATATTATAAAGGTATATTATAAAGGTATATTATAAAGGTATATTATAAAGGTATATTATAAAGGTATATTATAAAGGTATATTATAAAGGTATATTATAAAGGTATATTATAAAGGTATATTATAAAGGTATATTATAAAGGTATATTATAAAGGTATATTATAAAGGTATATTATAAAGGTATATTATAAAGGTATATTATAAAGGTATATTATAAAGGTATATTATAAAGGTATATTATAAAGGTATATTATAAAGGTATATTATAAAGGTATATTATAAAGGTATATTATAAAGGTATATTATAAAGGTATATTATAAAGGTATATTATAAAGGTATATTATAAAGGTATATTATAAAGGTATATTATAAAGGTATATTATAAAGGTATATTATAAAGGTATATTATAAAGGTATATTATAAAGGTATATTATAAAGGTATATTATAAAGGTATATTATAAAGGTATATTATAAAGGTATATTATAAAGGTATATTATAAAGGTATATTATAAAGGTATATTATAAAGGTATATTATAAAGGTATATTATAAAGGTATATTATAAAGGTATATTATAAAGGTATATTATAAAGGTATATTATAAAGGTATATTATAAAGGTATATTATAAAGGTATATTATAAAGGTATATTATAAAGGTATATTATAAAGGTATATTATAAAGGTATATTATAAAGGTATATTATAAAGGTATATTATAAAGGTATATTATAAAGGTATATTATAAAGGTATATTATAAAGGTATATTATAAAGGTATATTATAAAGGTATATTATAAAGGTATATTATAAAGGTATATTATAAAGTTATATTATAAAGGTATATTATAAAGTATATTATATAAGAATATTATATAGGAATATTATATAGGTATATTATAAAGGTATATTATAAATGTATATTATAAATGTATATTATATAAGAATATTATATAAGAATATTATATAAGAATATTATATAGGAATATTATATTGAAAAAATAAATAGGTAAGAAATAGGTTCCATAGATAATAATGAATTCATTTACATTTAGTAAACTTCTAGTTGACTATAATTTACATTTAGTAAACTTCTAGTTGACTTTAATGACATCAATTAAAAATATTATTAGATCCCAAAAATATTTATGTTTGATAATTTGATTTTCTTTATTTAGAAAATATTTATTGAACTTCTGTCAGCAGATTTACTTTAATTGAATTTGAATTTACAATTCTGGCATTACCTAAGAAATATAATGATCTAACTACTCAAAAAGCGATACTTATTTTAATTAAAAAGTAAATATAATATAGATTTTAAATGAAATAGATTTTTTCATCCAAATCATTTCAGTTCTACCAACTCAGCAAAATCCAAATAATTTAATCATTTTCATACAAATGTGATACAATCATAATACTACTCTAAAGCAATTGTTTAAAACAATTCATTTCATTTTGTGATATTATTTTATTAACTAGGCTAATTAGAAAATCAAATTTTATGAACTCTGTATGTGTTTTATGAACTCTCTATTTCTGTATGTGAAGGTTTATTTATTGGGTGGTCGTGTGTGGAAATTATAATAAATATTTAATATAAACTAATCAATAAATATGTGATTAAATAAAGATCAGGAAATGTTAACAAATTTTTATACCGAGTTTAATAAATGCATTTTCGTTAAAGATTTACATATATATTATATATGTAAATAATAAATTGTTTATTAGGTTTTTTAGTTTACATTCTCAAAGTTTTGATTGATAGATGTCATACAAGATTACATCTTATGACAAGATGCTTTATTATAAATAATTAATTAGATCATGTTAGACATGTAAAGAAGTTGAGGTGTAGATAAATATTGGGGAATATAAGTCACTGTTGTGTAGTGTAGACTTTAAACTACAAATATATTTGTGAAAATTAATCATAACATCGCTTAATTGGCTGGATAAATACGTTATTGTATACATTTCTATACACAAATTATTATAATATTAATCGAATCGTCAATTCGAAACGGCCTAGAATTCATAAAATAACCCGCATAATATTACATCGTTACAGTTGGTGAACGAGGTTGGAAGCACACTAGATTAGGCACCGGGTTGTGGGAGTTGGTGTTCGATAAATGGTTATAGCGGGAAGGTAAATGTTGGTAATCGCAATACAAATGTAGGAGAAGCATTAAAAAGAAAAGAGGGATGCAATTATTATGAAAAATGTGTAAAGAATATTTTCAATATAAATAGAAATACAAAGTGAAGCAATAAACAGCAAATCACTTTCAAAGTCAGATATTCCAAGAGTTCAATTCGTGTGAGACTCCACCTACTGGACAGTCTCGGCTACGCGTGGAGCAGATCTATAATCGTTGAAGAGAACCGATACTTACAGAGGCATTGGTTTGTTTGCCCGTCCAGGTGATGGTTCACCGGCAATCGGTTGCTACGGAAACGTACGCCGTATTCGGTAACTAGGCAAGTGCAGGCGCAGTAATAACCACTTACATAATACATATTACATGCAGTGTAAACGTAGTGTGTAAATAACCAACTATTAGTATTATACAATTCGGTAATGCAAATTTCTAAATATATACATAGCACTTTTATTTACTCCGATAATAAATAATCTCCACAGAGGGCGCAACACATGTAGAATGTAAATAAAAATACACTTCCAGCGAGTCCAGGTATACTCGGCATGGCGTATATTCACCCCCGCTTCTCTAATCTACTCGATAACTCCGGGAACGCTCCGGGAACGCTCCGAGAGGACTCGAGCTACTGAAAATACTCCGATGCGTGAATATACCGAACGAGTCTAGATTCGAACTGGAACTCCCCGGTAAGGAAGCGTATGCGATTACCTTAAATCAGAGCATCGATTGTTCTGATCTAGCGGATAAGGTAGGGGGCACGCTTTACATGCGATTCGACATGCATAATTTACAATACGGCGTACGATGTTTTAAAATGTACGACGGCATGAGGTAAGAGCAACTCCATGCAACTCCCTGTACTGCCGTTAAACTACAAGAATAATTATCAGCATTGTAGTAAGGTACCTCTCTATAACAATGCACGAGGATAACACAATCTAACAATAGCTCTCAATGCACAGATATAGATATTTTTTACGAAAAAGTGATTACTCATTCTATTGAATAGGTTTTATTTTTGATGTATATTTCATAAATGTACTTGACATGGCAATTACGACCTCATTTGAATTAATGGTGTAATTAATGTAATAATTATATAAAATATTTATATAATATGTAAAAACCTCAGAGAATAGAAACTAAGTCTTTGGGTTTTAATAATATGTAGTAGTTATATAATGTATATTGTAGTTATATGATGTAGTAGTTCATAAAGTTGTATAGGTCTGCATATAACGAGATTACAATCCTATTATTTATAAATACATTAATTACCGAAATTTCATATAAAGAATGATTTTATTAAAAAATGCTTATAAAATCACTATTTAAAACATATGAAATATTAGAGAAAAATGTCACATACAGGAATATATATATATATATATATATATATATATATATATATATTTACATATATCGCTATGGCCACGCTAATATCAGTAATTAATTAAAACTCTTACAGTTAAAATGTTATTTGGTGGTAATTAACACTATTACAGTTAGTTTTTTATTGGTAGGAGAAGGAAGTAATTAGCGGTCAAGATTAAAATCAATTGGCATTCAAGAAATGACAGCTGTGCCAGTAGTAAATTATAAATAAGGTCAAAGGTGAATATCAACAGCATACTAATAAATTATGCCTTTTATTAAGATATACAATATATAGGTTAGATTAATAACGAAAATAATAAATAAGAACAATTTAAATATAAACAACAAAATATGCGATGTAATGTTATAATTATCCGAATTATTAATGGGATAATTATATAAACCTCAAATTAAAACTAATTGGTTTATGGGTGTTTATTGTTAGTGAAAGATAAGAATTTATAAATATATTTTAAGATAGTTTAAAGAATATTCCCTTTACTAAAATTATTTATTTGTAAACAATTTATTATTCTGAATATTATTAATTTAGACATTTTTTACATTTTAATAACATATGAAAACATATTTTCATTAGAATATTCTTTTATACAATGCATTCATTTGTTGTAAATTTTGAATATATAGTAAAATATTAATATTATAACACTATATATATGAAATATTAATTATCGAATATCATATTTAGAATAGATTCTGCTTATTTATTGAATATGTGATTTAGGTGAGAAATTGCGTTTATAATGCATTACTTTATATGTTAAGGTGTGCCCATAATGAAAGTGATCCGTGATCCTTTGTTGCTTTATGATTTCATTTTCGCATTGTTCACAAAGGAGCCAATCGAAAAATGTACAAGAATGGTTAATTTTATAATTTAAAAATAAGTTAGAATGTTTTAAACCAAAATAAAATGTTATAAGAGTAAGTTAAAAAAATGTATAACAAACAGAATAATTGCAAATTAACAACTCGATATTAAACCAGACTACATATGAATTTAGTATAATCATATATAAAACAATAAGAGGGTATGAAAAGAACTCAAGAGAAATAATCAACTGAATAAGAAGCCAAACCGCTGTGAATTATAAAGACAGAGTATAAAATATAACGGAGAGATCGTAGATAATAGAGATAGACGGTGTATATTATAGTATAAATACACATACACACATCGTGTACCTTTACTTTTTATTGGTTAACTACATTGTAAATCTTAAAGGTACTATTGGTAATGAATTATTATAAATTAATATATATATATATATAATAAATTATTATAAATATATTCATATACAAAGTAATATAAATGTTATGTTAATAATCACATGGAAACGGTGGAATATTTCATGTCTACTATATAGCTACGATTGATTTTATATGACATCGTAGATTAACGCTATTAATACTTAAATGTGGACAATATAGTTAGTATAAATGTAGACAATACCCTTGTTCTAAGAAATATGGAACACAGTAAACTACTGGCACCATAGAATAAAGTATATGTATAATATATTTATAATGTATATATATATATATATATATATGTATAAATATATATATATATAAATATATATATATATATATATATGTATAAATATATATAAATATATATATACATATAAACCTCATAAAGCTTCACATATCGTTGACAAATATTATAATATTACACATAAAGTTGATATATTCTACACGCAACTAAACTAATATGTGGATTGTGTCCACTGAATACACACCATCGATAAAACTCTAATAATCACTGAAGTGAAAAGAGGCGGAGGTGTTTAGAAAAATGCATACGCCATTTTGACGTAATTTTTTATGCTCACAACGCTTTAATTTAATGAGTAGATGGGAATGAGAAAAATATGTAATCAGGGAATTCGGCTACATAGGAGATGTTTTATATACCATAATGCGTGGGATGTTTTGTTAGTGTAGTATATACATGAATGTAATGCCTATATATTATATGTATATACTGGAAACATATGAAAGGTCTGGACAATATATTGATATCAATCATATTTTACAACTTTAGCAGACTTCTTTAAAATACATTTAGATTATAATATTATTATATAGACTTCATGGATTTTTACCATCTTGATGTGTCAATTTCACTCTGTAATATTATTAAATAAGAACATATATTATGTATATATATATATATATATATATATATATATATATATATATATATATATATTTAAATAAGGCTTCATTAGTGTAAGACTATCAAGTACAGTGACTCGATCCTTGAAACAGATCGGACTCGAATCATTGTGGTAAACAGTAATAATTTAAATTAATTTTAACAAAGTTCCTTTGTGAATGGGTATGATACCAGTATATGGAGAAAGGTTACAAATTATTCTGAATGTATACTAAACAATAGACTACGTGTTATATTATATAAGACCAATAGCCTGCATTTGTAATCCAAGTCTAACATCAATGAGCAAGACTTAAGGTAATAATCAATAGAAATTTACAATATTTTCTAAGAAATTGCAACAAATGCAAATTTGTTGTAAATATCTCAATATCGCAATAATCATAAATTACTATATCATATATGTATAGTGAAGATTTGTAATAACTTGAATTAGCAATGGTATATAGTTTATTATAAATATACAATAACAAGATGACATATTAAATAGAAATCAGGTAAAAAGATAACAGATAATATTACAATATATTTATAATAATTTAAAAGTTGAACAATTCACTGAATTTCAAATGTTGATTTCTCAAATGATATTTGTATCATGAGTCATAATTACATGTCATAAATCTTTAATGTTACATAATCATTTTGTTGGGAAGTTCATAAAATAGGTCTTGTATAGGCCGTTATTTGGATTAATATTCATTATTTGGTGTAAATGTAAGACAGTACAACACACCATTGTATTAACGTGTAATATATTTATGTTAATTAGCAGTTAGTATTAATGGAGTCAGTTATAATTAAATAGTTTATAAATATATTATATAAACATAAGGATTGCTTAATTTTCTAATGTATTAGAAATGATATACGTGATATCATTTGTATACATATATAATCATATATAATCACTTAAAACATAAATAATGAGAAATTCTATATTTTTGATTGATTATGATTCTATGAAACTAACTATATTATTACTATAATATATGATATGTAATAATATAGTGACCATATATAATTATCTTATGAGATTTACATATATAATCTTAAGTTATTAGGCTGACCTTTTTTATTTATTTATTTAGTCTCAATGATAAATGGGAATAATCATGAAATCCCATAAAGACTATACCCATAGTATTAGCAACATATACTAGGGATATGTCCACAATAAATGGAATATCACCAAATAAAACGGATTTAGATTAGTAAATCTAAATTATTATTAAGGATTAAGGAATTAAGGAATTAATCTAATACAGTATAATGTAAATAACATGAAAAGCAATATACAGATGTTGTTAGTCATTAGCTTTAAATGAATTCATCTAGAAAGGAAATACGATATGACACTCATAATGGTAATTCTATATAAATCTGTTCACACATATAATTGTATTTATGGTTACATATTTATATTTTAAATACTAATTTTATTGTGTTAATAACACTAATAAATTGATTCATTAGTTTAAAATCTACTTTTATACAATTATTAAATATACTAAATATTATAATGTGGTATAGAGTTTACATGAAGGTACACCCAGCAAACTGTTCGGGTCACTTTATTGTTTTCATTTCATAATTTATTTATATCATTTTTTTCATCCGCAGATCAAGGGATTTCAGAAAACTATTAAATCAATGAGTTTCCTTGGTAGAAAACAATCAATTTGATTTTATTGTGTAATAATATTTAAGTATATTTATTGATGATCCTCTTAATGTAGAATTTATTTAATAATATTAATACAATTTTGTACATAATAATTACTCCTTTTTTTGATATAAATATTTAATATTAAATATTATTATGCATCTGGAGTATATGTTGACCAACAAACAAACTGGGTTATTAAATTTTTTGAATTGCATAATTTCTTTAATAATACTTTTATTTGTATTAACACAACATAGAATAACTATTTTAACATTTGAGATTATTATTAAATCACTGCATTTTCTGAATTGATATTACTTACCCAGGAAACCCTATGTGTTTTACATATAATCATTTTAGATGAATAAATCTACCAAGTAGGCTTGTTATTGTAACAGTTTAATAAATTATTTGATATTCTAAACGATAAAAAATAGATATGCGATGTACAATATGAAATTATCTAAATGATTTATTTGATATATAATCAATTATTAAGAATAAACGAAATCGATGGAGTATTGTTATATAAAAAGTATTGTTTAATAAACACAATGGTGAATCAAAGTTATGATCCGTTTGCAATGATTACAAAAATATTTTTAATAAAAAATAATTTTTATAAAACTTATAAAAACAAAAACCAATGGTATGAATAGGTTGAATATATGGCTAAGATCATTGTAGTACTACATCATATATTTTGTATCTCATTTTAAATGAAGATTACAAAACTATTCCTATGAAAATTCTTAAAAATGAATCTAATATATGAAATATGTAGATATAATTACCCTAGAATTAATGTTTTTTGGATAAGTCTAGTGTGAAATCATTCCCCATTAACATTATATTTATATTATATCCTATGGAAATAATATTATAATCGTTGTATGTTACAAAAATTTAAAAATTAATTAAAAATAAATGACGCAATGCAACAATGAAAATACCTATACATCTTACTTGCTTGATATACGCTAAAAATAGGAATATTTAATAAAATGAATTACAAATATAGTTGGATAACCTCAGTATTGCAGTTTGTATCACAGATAGTACAGCGACGATAGAAAATGTATGAGAAGATTAACTATAATGACCACGGATATCTCACTATCATATTACAGATATATCAATTGCAGTCAATCTTTTTTTAACCTAGTGAAGAGTATTGAATTAAAAGTAATGTTAATGTTAAAGGGAAATAACATTTAGTATAAGTGACTATTAATCAGATAATATACCGATTATCTAATTAATATACTCATCGATACTAAATGTTATATAATGTAATATAATATATAGAATGATTATTAAACTGTTACTTAATTTTTACATTTCACTGTTTTCCGAGAATCAAGATAATTTTATCTTGCATAAGTATATTTTACATAATTATACGAGTTATTACAAAGCTCATTCAAACCTAGAATCTTATTGTATTATATTATTCCCATAGATAATTACATGATGAGTTGAATGTATAATTCATTTGAATTAATCATTCATTTGAATTAATCATTCATTTGAATTAATCATTCATTTGAATTAATCATTCATTTGAATTAATCATTCATTTGAATTAATCATTCATTTGAATTAATCATTCATTTGAATTAATCATTCATTTGAATTAATCATTCATTTGAATTAATCATTCATTTGAATTAATCATTCATTTGAATTAATCATTCATTTGAATTAATCATTCATTTGAATTAATCATTCATTTGAATTAATCATTCATTTGAATTAATCATTCATTTGAATTAATCATTCATTTGAATTAATCATTCATTTGAATTAATCATTCATTTGAATTAATCATTCATTTGAATTAATCATTCATTTGAATTAATCATTCATTTGAATTAATCATTCATTTGAATTAATCATTCATTTGAATTAATCATTCATTTGAATTAATCATTCATTTGAATTAATCATTCATTTGAATTAATCATTCATTTGAATTAATCATTCATTTGAATTAATCATTCATTTGAATTAATCATTCATTTGAATTAATCATTCATTTGAATTAATCATTCATTTGAATTAATCATTCATTTGAATTAATCATTCATTTGAATTAATCATTCATTTGAATTAATCATTCATTTGAATTAATCATTCATTTGAATTAATCATTCATTTGAATTAATCATTCATTTGAATTAATCATTCATTTGAATTAATCATTCATTTGAATTAATCATTCATTTGAATTAATCATTCATTTGAATTAATCATTCATTTGAATTAATCATTCATTTGAATTAATCATTCATTTGAATTAATCATTCATTTGAATTAATCATTCATTTGAATTAATCATTCATTTGAATTAATCATTCATTTGAATTAATCATTCATTTGAATTAATCATTCATTTGAATTAATCATTCATTTGAATTAATCATTCATTTGAATTAATCATTCATTTGAATTAATCATTAATTTGAATTAATCATTCATTTGAATTAATCATTCATTTGAATTAATCATTCATTTGAATTAATCATTCATTTGAATTAATCATTCATTTGAATTAATCATTCATTTGAATTAATCATTCATTTGAATTAATCATTCATTTGAATTAATCATTCATTTGAATTAATCATTCATTTGAATTAATCATTCATTTGAATTAATCATTCATTTGAATTAATCATTCATTTGAATTAATCATTCATTTGAATTAATCATTCATTTGAATTAATCATTCATTTGAATTAATCATTCATTTGAATTAATCATTCATTTGAATTAATCATTCATTTGAATTAATCATTCATTTGAATTAATCATTCATTTGAATTAATCATTCATTTGAATTAATCATTCATTTGAATTAATCATTCATTTGAATTAATCATTCATTTGAATTAATCATTCATTTGAATTAATCATTCATTTGAATTAACATATAAATAAGTACACATGAATATAGGAATAGATTATTATGAGTTTATCCAATTAACATCTAAAAATAATATAAAATACATTTATAATTGAGAAATACACATTTATTACATAATATATAAAGTGCTATGACATGCTTATTAATACTGTAGTAATTCAGATTAGTGATTATGTAATTCCATGTGAATGTAAGTGTTTTGATTATATAAATAGTTTGTATAAACTTGCTTTGGTGTACATTATATATTTATAATGAACAAATACATATATATATATATATATATATATATATTATAATAGTAATGATCCAATATGACTAAATATATAAAATATCGATAGGGTGGCAAAGTCTATTACTTCTGTCAGAGTAAATTAATACAAATCCTGTATCAAACCAAATTTATTTATATTGCTAGGATACCATGTAAAATTACACAAGAGTAATTGTTAGCAATAAATGCAGTAATAAATATTATTGGGAATTAACATCGATTACAAAAAAGCAAATAGATGTGAGATTATAAATTAAATTCAACCTTTAATTTAATTTTATAATTTTAAATAAATGAATCAGAATTCATTATAAAGAATTAAATACATATATGTATAAATATAAGTGATCTCATCAAAAATTTAATGGCATGGGTTGAAAGAATTCTACTGAACATATACAATACAATTTATAATTAATTATATTTATTATTATATTTATTATAGAATTTTATATATGATGTAAACAAATATTTGAATATTACTCAAGAATATATCATGATATAACAATATTTAATGTTCTATGAAAATATGTGTACGAATATTTGAAGGAAATCCCTCATATTCTTAACTCGTCATATAGAAGATTTTATTTATATTCAAATATGAATTGATAAATATTTGTTCTGGTATTATTATTAGAATAATATTATAATATACAATTAAAATAATAATTGTAATTAATATCAATAAGTACAATATAATCTATCTCATGATATATTATAATTTATATTAAATATATAATTATTATAATAATAAATTATGAATATATGAAAACATTAATTCAGATCTCGCAAAAGTAATTTAAATTAATACTGGTTATTATCCTAATTTATTAACAACAATATATATGTACATTTAAATAACATATAATAATGGTATAATATAAGTAACAAATCTATTATAATATATGTGTTACTAATAATAATTATTGAATACTTTTTTAATGAATTTATTTTATTTCAATATTATTTTTCTTATAACTTTAAAATATATATATTAATCGTGTACCACTGTACCATACTAACATATATTATAAATAATTTAATTATTAATGAATACTTATATTAATGAACGATTACAATATTATATAAAAATGAGAATTTAAATAAATAAAATTATAATAATTAAATGAAAATCTCAATGAAAGTTAAAATAAATTATTGAAATTAATTATAGATATTTATAATGTTTCCATTTATACGGATTTTCATAAGTTTACATTATTGTATTTTATTTATAATCTCGGATGGAAAACTGTAAATAAGTATATTAATATAATAATTCCTCAATAAATTGTAAAAATAATTTAAGTACATATTAACTCTACATTATTTAGTAGTTCTGTTCCCAATTCATTGTAATCTTGTGAATGTAAATTTATAAAATATGAGTTATTATAGAAATACTTATCGCTATGCAGTTATTATATTTAATAATCAGTTAAACGGGATTATTATATAAAATACATGATAATTTGTATATTTAAAAAAAATGTAATTTGTATAAATTAAATATTTATTCTATGATAAATATAACATGCATTTAATCAATAAACAAACCTAATAAATAAATATTAACAAATATTAATCCCCTTTATTACATGAGACAGATAGGGAGTGAAACCCCTTGGATTAATCCATAATTAACGACCTATTATTATCACAGAGTATATATTATTTTTAGTATATCCAATCCAATTATTTAAACAATACTTTGTATATGTGTTTAGCAATAAATAAACAATATAGCTTCATTAATGCATTAATATAATTAATATAATTATTTATTTAATAAATTTAGTAAATAATTATTTATGAATATTAATGGATTGCCATCGCAAATAATTATTACATAATCAATGGTTTGTCATATACACAGCATGCGATATGTTAATTATATTAACGTTAAATCATTTCTCTTAAATTCACAAAAACAATATCTATTTGGTATAGTCTTTATAATCTATAAAATTAGTCTCGTTTGATTTAGATTTAAATGCCCATTACGAATTCATTCATCTAAGTACGCAAATATATTCGATATAATGCACAATGTGCATTGCACATGGATATAAAGTATACATATTATTTACTATATATAATAATTCATTAGTAGAATAGTTTGCATCCCTTCATCTGTAGAATATAGTATACTAGATTATTTAATATCGTATCTCCATTAGCCAAATACCATTAAATAGCTATCTCTATTGATTGTTAAATGTTATATTCATTGCCCCATTATTACGTACCCATAGAAACTATCATAAATTTACAACATGAAATATTATTCTTGGTGCTAAAAAATTTTAAATAACAAGTATGGAATGTAAACTAAATAAATAATATAAACTATATAAACAAGAATGTAAAATATATAAATAATATAAACTATATAAACTATATAAACAAGAATGTAAACTATATAAACAATATAAACAATATAAACAATATAAACAATATAAACAATATAAACAATATAAACAATATAAACAATATAAACAATATAAACAATATAAACAATATAAACAATATAAACAATATAAACAATATAAACAATATAAACTATATAAACAATATAAACAATATAAACAATATAAACAATATAAACAATATAAACAATATAAACAATATAAACAATATAAACAATATAAACAATATAAACAATATAAACAATATAAACAATATAAACAATATAAACAATATAAACAATATAAACAATATAAACAATATAAACAATATAAACAATATAAACAATATAAACAATATAAACAATATAAACAATATAAACAATATAAACAATATAAACAATATAAACAATATAAACAATATAAACAATATAAACAATATAAACAATATAAACAATATAAACAATATAAACAATATAAACAATATAAACAATATAAACAATATAAACAATATAAACAATATAAACAATATAAACAATATAAACAATATAAACTATATAAATAATATAAACTATATAAACATGAATGTAAACTATATAAACTATATAAATAATATAAACTATATAAACAAGAATGTAAACTATATAAATAATATAAACTATATAAACATGAATGTAAACTATATAAATAATATTAACTATATAAACATGAATGTAAACTATATAAACAAGAATGTAAAGTATATAAATAATATAAATAAGAATATAAACTATATAAACTATATAAATAATATAAACTATATAAACAAGAATGTAAAATATATAAACTATATAAACTATATAAACAAGAATGTAAACTATATAAATAATATAAACTATATAAACAAGAATGTAAACTATATAAACAATATAAACTATATAAATAATATAAACTATATAAACAAAAATGTAAACTATATAAATAATATAAACTATATAAACAAAAATGTAAACTATATAAATAATACCAATGCTAAAATATCAATATGATACATGCAATTATTAATATACTATTCATTAATATTGCATTGAAATATATTAGTGAGAGATAAATATATTCCCAAAGAAAATAACAGTGGCGAACAAATATATTAAATCCTATGAAACTATTATTAGAAGTTTATAGGTTATGAATTCTAGTTTACATATGAATTATATGTACATATGAATTATAGTGTACATATGAATTATAGTGTACATATGAATTATAGTGTACATATGAATTACAGTGTACATATGAATTATAGTGTACATATGAATTATAGTGTACGTATGAATTATAGTGTACATATGAATTATAGTGTACATATGAATTATAGTGTACATATGAATTATAGTGTACATATGAATTATAGTACATATGAATTATAGTGTACATATGAATTATAGTGTATCATAAACTACATTATAGTTTATTATATTATTACCATATTATTAATTTATAAGAAGGACTATATCTGCTGAAGTTATTAAGTTATAAGTATTTCAACATCAACCGTTGGAATGAATGCATAGGGCGACCAACATAGGTTGGAAGTAAGGGGTACGACGTACCATGTACATACACCAAACGTATAAGTGTAGCCTTATATTACCTAAAGAAAATGATATGCTATTTAACGTAAATAAATATGTAGTAATTAATGTCATGGCTAATAATAATCGAAGAAAACTGATAATGATGATATAAATAACAAAATAATGTACTTGTAACTTGTACTATACCTGTAACTGAAGTAATTGCATAAACTAACATTTCGGGAATTGTAATAATATCTTTAAAATAAATTTGTTTAAATCTTTCTATACTAATATATATGCAGCTTATACAAGAAAATTAATTAAGAAAATAAAAAACAAAAATTAAAATTGCTTATAATAATGCGTTTCGTATAATTCATCATCTACACAAAGATGTTCGGTATTATAATGAGTATACTATCATTTGAAAATATATTATATATCGCACCCCTTTAAAAGTATATGTTTATTTCGAAAACTATAATTAACGAAATATATTTCTTTGTCCGATAATAAATTTATGAAAAAAAATAATAAGTTATTACCATAATTAATAATGACCTATGTACATTATATTTATATATATTCATATACTTGTTTTTGTTTAAATATCAAGTTTAGCTATGATTTTGTTACCATTGATATAGATATATTTGATAGTTTAATTTATATATAAGTTTCAGATGAAAGATCATCAGCTATATTTTGCATATTTGGTAATTATATAATCAAATATTATTAAAATAAGATAATAATATTCAGATATCTAAAATCATTGAAATAGTTAAATAAAAGGCATTGGCTCATAAATTTATATTTTCGGAAAATAGAAATTTATGCATTTGCTAGATATACTGTGCCAATATGTTTACATATACTATACCTAATATATTCAATAATTTGTGCAATTTTAATATCTTTGTGGTTCGTATATGGTTAATTTAAATGATATAGATCTCGATCTAGCTATTATATGTTATATACATATATCTCTAAATATATTGTTGATCTACATTTTATAGATGTTTGATATGCTATATATTTAGAAATATCTGCGTTTAACAAATAAAAGCTATATTAATATAGATTTGATTTGTTAAACGCAGATATTTCTAAATACATAGCACATCGATATTATAACAAATTTTAATATTGTTAACAAATAAGCATTTCCCCATCGTCTTTTATTTTTATTGGAAAAATAGATATTTGTTTGTATTCAAATTATTCGTAATTCTGTATAGTTAGTAACTATACAGAATTACGATTAACTATTAGTTACTACAAATATAAATATACAGTTTCATATATATCCTTATATATTTACCAAATTAAATTATTTATATATAAAAACTAATTATTTATTTGAACCTGAATTATAAATAAAATATTTTAATATTATATTTTGATACTATTAGCCAATATTACCGAATTAAGTTAATTTTTGATTTGGATGGTTGATTTTATAGATATTAAATTTATTTGTAATATTGGCAAATAGTATCAAAATATAATATTAACATATTTTATTTATTATTTACACTTCAGGTTCAAATAAACGATTAGTTTTTCTATATAAATAATTTCATTTTATAATTAAATAAGGATATATAATAAGAAACTGTATATTTTGTAGTTGTAGTATATAACAGATATTTTCAATATATATTCCATAAAGTATTACGAACAATTTTAATATTATAAACAAATATGCATTTTTGCCATGACAAAAATGCATATTTGTTTATAATTTAAAAAATAATATGCATATTATTTTTCCTTATGATAAAGAATAAAATAAGATGGGTGAAATACTTATTTATTTACAATATTTTAAGTTGTCATACTATCTATGTGCTATATATTTAGAAATATCTGCGTGTAAGAAATCATACATATTTCATGATCAATTTAATATTTATAAAATTTAAATCAACCATATATGAACCACAAAGACATGAAAATTGCTCATTAAATATATTATATGTAAACACATTGGTCCAGTTCACAGCCTATCTAGCCAATGCCTAAATAAAATTAATTTTAAATATATCCATAGTTAATTTCCATTTAATTGGAAATATGGAGTGGCCTTATTTAATTACCAAACTATTGAAAGAACGAAACAAAATTGAGAGTGATTCTTATAGAAAATTAATAGAATCACGTAAGTAATTTACCTTAAAATATAATTAATATATAATATATATAATGATATAATTAAAAATCATTGGTTGCAACTAAAACTGCATTATTTAATTTAATTATAGTAGTTTGCGTCGATTAAGAATTGGCGTGATATGGGATTAACTACGACTATTATGACAGTAAAACAGCAGTCATATACATTATACTCTACTATGTTTTCAACTAATTCGTTATTGTATTTAGAATATTAAGTTTGATCATTTAAATATTATATAGAATATAATATATGTATTTAATTAAATAGAATAATACATTATTCTTTTAATTATTATAAATACCCTATACTATATAGTATACCCTATACTATCCCTACGATAAATACTATATTACGAAGAAAGATAAGAAAGCATATTAATATATGTTACAGAAAAAATGAATAAAACAATTTCATTTATAACTTGTCTATATAGTTAATTTATAACTTAATATATATGATGTTAGAGAATTTTAAAAGAATAATATTATTTGTGTTTAAAGATCAACTACTGATATCACAATATATATATATAGCAGGCATAAAAATGATCATAATTTATTATCATTATATTGTCGTTTTTGACGCGTTGATGATTAATAATAATAATTTGTTAATTAAATCTAACTTCTATATTTTATCCATGAATCAAATTACCAAATGCTAATTTAATAACTAAATATTGTGGATATATATTAATAAGTTATTTATTAAATTACATAAATACATATATATATATATATATTAAATATACTTTATAGTATATATATTGCTGTTAGTATTCCAAATAACCCGGTTTTACTTTTACATAACTAATTGTATAATGTAATACAATCTATTTACTCACAAGTTAATACTTTTATAATACTTTTAATTAATATAAAATGAATGCTATTAGATTAAGAAACAATAATTAAAAAACATTAGTAGTTTTGTTATTTATAATTTTATTGGTTATAAATTATAACCAATAGAATCATAAATAACTTATAATTATTATTTGTTTCAAAAAATACAAAATAAAATATATTTTAAAATTTCTATAAATAATTAAATACTAAGTAATTGACATAATTAAAATAATTACATACTAGTGTTATGGTATAAATATATTTTAAATAATCTTTGATAATTATGTCAAAAATATTAATTAAAAAAATGAATTTGAATAATAATTTGATATATTATGATTTTTAAAGATACTTCACTAATATTGTATAAATGTCAAAAAATAATTATTATAGTAATTTTATATCTAATAGAAATTCTCGTAAATAAACATGAGCCATCTTAAATTATGTCTTAAAATCATAGATTAAATACTCAAATGAATACTCATCTATAAATATTGTTAAAATGTTAATATAATTAATGATGACTGCCTATATCGGTCAATTATTTGATGTTAATTAACTTGATCAAAATTACTCAATTATTGACTTGATTGACAGAAACTCTAAGTAAATAATACTTTATATATCTAATCTTAATTCACTAACTATTCTAATGTTTTTATAAATCACTTTTTAAAGGAATACATGCATATATTATATATTTTCTAACTATCTATGAATTTTTTAATTATTCTAAAATAAGTTATAACACTAATACAATTGTATTATTGTATTTAACTTAAAAGTTGTTTATATTGTATGATGATATACTATATATTTAAAATTGTTTATATATATTATTAATAATGTTATTAATAACAATATAAATATTTATTAAATATGATATATGTTATTTGAAATAATTAATTTGAATTATGAATGAACTAATTGATTCACAACATTACCACAATATGATATTCAATTGCATTTTAATTATCAGAGCACACAACAATAAACTCTGTTTTATAATAAGTTACAACTGTGTTGTTTGTTGACCTTTATATTTGATTTAACCTATATTCTATATTATTTTATATTAAATTTTATTATATAAAAAATATGAATAAATATATCTACTATTTTTAGTTTTAATTTATTCTTTTTAACAATTTATGTCCTCGAGTTATTGGTTGCTTCGAATATTACTTTATAAATAGTTTATTTTATAAATTGTATTAAAACAACATCTATATTTATTGTTATTTTTCTAATACATTTCTAATACAACTATCGTATAATTTCGCAAATAGACAATAAACTCTCCGAAATACAAAATCTACAAAATAATGAAATTGAAAAGCTCAAAAAAGAAAATTTTGAGTTACAAGTTAAGGCCTCCACAAAGTTATAATTTCTATAGTAATCACTATTTTAATATGTATAAATATTGTATAATAAGTAATAAAAATTAATATCATTTACGATCATAATTCGTAATAACAATAACTTAATCAACAATTCAGGGTTATTCAATACATTTATAAAACTAAATAATATTTAATATATCTTATATTTCAACGTTAATTATTCTATGTAAGATACTTTATATATTATGACTTCTTTTATAAAGTATTTCTGGTGATGGAGTTTCCGACGCAGCGATGAATGCCAGAATAATCAAACAACAGGAAGAAATAATAGAATTTCATCGACATCGGGGAGAAGTCAGTCGATTTTAATTTTAACATATGTCGTAATTAATCAACGTATTTACAATTTTTAACTATAATTAGTTATTCGTATAATTTTTGATAAATTACAGTTATATATCTTTAATTATATAAATTGAAGTATTTAGTTTATTAATTCAATATATTATATTCATTAGAATTCCCAGTCAATTATAAACCTCAACAGAACATTACAAGAAAAAGAAAAGGAGATTGAAATTTATAAAAAAAAGTTTGTATTTGAATTAAATGTAATGCTCTATTTCCTCTATAGGATGTTTTTATAATTTTTGATTTACTCATTTTTATATATTTATAAAATTATATCACAAGGTTATTAAGTTTTAAGTAAACAAATAAACCATTGCATTTATTTTATTTGCATTTTTAATATTTATTGAATATTAATAAATTATTAAAATTGTAATTTTTTAATTAATTTTTGAATATTAGTTACATTTTAAATATAATAATGATATCATATATAATATGAGTATATTTATTTTTTTACTTAGACCTTCTATTTAAAATATGTTATTAATAGAAGTATTACAATACTAATACAATAGTAGTATTACATCCAGACTATCCTATTATGTCATAATAATCTGATTTGTTATATTACATAATGCATTACCGTAGAATATCTGAACTCAAAATGCAAGTGGAAAAGTTAGACAACATCAATGCGAACATCTGCGGGGAGTTGAACAAGAATAAGAAACGTCTCGAGGTTACCCTAGGGCAACGCAATGCCGCAACTCCTTTCTCGGCACTAAACTCGCCCGCGACTCCAGGTTCTCTCGGATAAACAGAATGCCTTGCAGCTCGCTTTCAGCGCCAACCACGCCAAGATTTTACGTCTAGAAAAAGAGAACATCGGCCTCATCTCTAGACTCAAGGTAGGGGACTCGGGTTGCTCTACACGTATGTACTGTAGTAGAGGGTACACTCGTGTACCCGGGTAGGTTAAGGCGTAGCGCATTCCACATTCTGCCTTCGTTTCGCCGTGAAGATAATATTTATTCGAGTTTAGATTGTGGAAAAACGGTATTTCATTTGTAAGTGAAGGAACAAATTTAGAGGTGGTCAATTTGACCCGACAATCGAACTAGATAACAATTACGCCGTAACAATATGAACCGAATGTGAAAGTTGAACCTCTTTCCGACAGGAACGCAAGATTACGCATATCGACCTGTTAAACGCCGAGCTGGAGAAAGAAGATAAGGCACGAGCCAATAAACTTAGCAAAGACATCGAGGAGGCTGCCAAGGAATCCGTCAACTTCCGAGAACCGTTAGCCAATCCCGCCGTACCCATCTGATCAGACTACAATTTACATAATATATCTCAGACATCCAAACTTTATACTGCTCCTATACCACAATTGCTATTTAAACCCCGCAACTGCTATTTAAACCCCATAACCTTTAGTTTAGCTGGTTTACCTATTGTTCCTCATTCCTAAGAAATTAATTAAAAATGTTTATAAAATATTATATATATATATATAATAGTTTATATATATATATATATATGTATATATATATATATGTATATATATATATATATATAATAGTTTATATATATGTATATAGATATATAAATATACCCATAAATTGATCGAAGATTAGATACTATTTTCTCTATAATCTTTGATTCAGTTGTGTGTATGTCACCTCTGAACTAATGCTCTCTTCTCTCGTTGATTACATTCGCATGTAAATTACAGATCTTCTTGTATGCTTATGAGTAACAAAATTCGCAGTTTCAGTGTCAGCATCCCTAGAAAACCACTGACAGTCATGGTTAGAGGAGGAGATAGGGGAGGAGATAGGGGAGGAGATAGGGGAGGAGATAGGGGAGGAGATATGGGAGGAGTTATGGGAGGAGATAGGTGAGGAGATAGGTGAGGAGATAGGGGAGGAGATAGGGGAGGAGATAGGGGAGGAGATATGGGAGGAGTTATGGGAGGAGATAGGTGAGGAGATAGGTGAGGAGATAGGTGAGGAGATAGGGGAGGAGATAGGGGAGGAGATAGGGGAGGAGATAGGGGAGGAGATAGGGGAGGAGATATGGGAGGAGTTATGGGAGGAGATAGGTGAGGAGATAGGTGAGGAATTAGGATAGGAGATATGGGAGGAGATAGGGGAGAAGTTAGGGGAGGAGTTAGGTGGGGAGATAGGGGAGGAGATAGGGAGGATATAGGGGAGGAGATAGGGGAGGATATAGGTGAGGAGTTAGGTGAGGAGATAGAGGAGGAGATATGTGATGAGATATGGGAGGAGATAGGGAGGATATAGGGGAGGAGATAGGGGAGGAGATAGGTGAGGAGATAGGGGGTGAGATAGGGGAGAAGTTATGGGAGGAGAAATAGGGGAGGAGATAGGAGAAGATATAGGGGAGGAGATAGGGGAGGAGATAGGTGAGGAATTAGGAGAGGAGATATGGGAGGAGATATGGGAGGAGATATGGGAGGAGATATGGGAGGAGTTAGGTGAGGAGATAGTGGAGGAGATAGGGGAGGAGATAGGGGATATGTTATGGGAGGAGTTATGGGAAGAGGAATAGGTGGGAGGGGAAGTTATGGGAGGAGATTGGAAAGGAATTGGGGGAGGAGATATGGGAGGAGTTATGGGAGGAGATAGGTGAGGAGATAGGGGAGGAGATAGGTGAGGAGATAGGGGGTGAGATAGGGGAGAAGTTATGGGAGGAGAAATAGGGGAGGAGATAGGAGAAGATATAGGGGAGGAGATAGGGGAGGAGATAGGTGAGGAGATAGGTGAGGAATTAGGAGAGGAGATATGGGAGGAGATATGGGACGAGATATGGGAGGAGATATGGGAGGAGTTAGGTGAGGAGATAGTGGAGGAGATAGGGGATATGTTATGGGAGTAGTTATGGGAAGAGGAATAGGTGGGAGGGGAAGTTATGGGAGGAGATTGGAAAGGAATTGGGGGAGGAGATATGAGAGGAGATAGGTGAGGAGATATGGGAGGAGATAGGTGAGGAATTAGAGGAGGAGATAGGGGAGGAGATAGGGGAGGAGATATGTGATGAGATATGGGAGGAGATAGGGGAGGAGTTAGGAGATAGGGGATGAGGAATAGGGGAGGAGATAGGGGAGGAATTAGGAGAGGAGATAGGGGAGGAGATATGGGAGGAGATAGGTGAGGAGATATGGGAGGAGATAGGGGAGGAGTTGGTGTAGGAGATAGGGGAGGAATTAGGGGAGGAGATAGGGGAGGAGATAGGGAGGAGATAGGGGAGCAGTTATGGGAGGAGTTATGGGATGAGGAATAGGGGAGGAGATAGAGGAGAAGTTAGGGGAGGATATAGGGGAGAAGTTATGGTAGGAGTTAGGGGAGGATATAGAGGAGGGTATAGGGGAAGAGATAGGTGAGGAGATAGGGGAGGAGATAGAGGAGGAGATAGGGGAGGTGGTATGGGAAGAGATAGGGGAGGAGTTGGAGAAGAGTTAGGGGAGGAGTTCGGGGAGGAGTTCGGGGAGGAGTTCGGGGAGGAGTTCGGGGAGGAGTTAATATGGGTTAGGGGATGAGTTAGGGGAGGGGATAGGGGAAGTAGATAGGGGATAAGATAGGGGAGACGATAGGTGAGGAGATAGTGATGAATGTAAGTGGTTAAGACCGGAAACTAACTTCTAGCCCTAACCATTTAACCTCTCATTTCTAATCTCCTCCTCGCAATCCGACATATCCACCTAAAACCCACATTGCACGACGTACTACCTCTCACTCCAACCCCCACTCCAACCCGTACTACCTGCACCTCTACCGTAATCCTCGCCTCAAACCCCATACCCCTCTCTAAACCCTCTCCCCAGTCGTCGTGCCACGAGAGTGAAGTTAATGCCGTAAAGTGGAGTCCTTCAGGTAATATGTTTGCTTCCGGTGGTGCTGATCGCAAAGTTAAGATCTGGAAGAATAGTTCAGGTTAACAATACATTATCGACCTCAGTTAGACATTTCATAGATCTTAGTTAGACCTTACTTGCCTTATGTAGATCTTACTCAGATCTTACTTAACTTATGTAGATCTTAGTTAGACCTTACTTACCTTATGTAGATTTTAGTTAGACCTTACTTACCTTATGTAGATCTTACTCAGATCTTACTTAACTTATGTAGATCTTAGTTAGACCTTACTTACCTTATGTAGATCTTAGTTAGACCTTACTTACCTTATGTAGATCTTAGTTAGACCTTACTTACCTTATGTAGATCTTAGTTAGACCTTTCTTACCTTATGTAGATCTTACTCAGACCTTACTTACCTTATGTAGATCTTAGTTAGACCTTACTTACCTTATGTAGATCTTACTCAGACCTTACTTACCTTAGTTAGACCTTAGTTAGACCTTACTTACCTTATGTAGATCTTAGTTAGACCTTACTTACCTTATGTAGATCTTACTCAGATCTTACTTACCTTATGTAGATCTTAGTTAGACCTTACTTAACTTATGTAAATCTTAGTTAGACTTTACTTACTTTATGTAGATCTTAGTTAGACCTTACTTACCTTATGTAGATCTTAGTTAGACCTTACTTACCTTATGTAGATCTTACTCAGATCTTACTTAACTTATGTAGATCTTAGTTAGACCTTACTTACCTTATGTAGATCTTAGTTAGACCTTACTTACCTTATGTAGATCTTACTTAACTTATGTAGATCTTAGTTAGACCTTTCTTACCTTATGTAGATCTTAGTTAGACCTTACTTACCTTATGTAGATTTTACTCAGACCTTACTTACCTTAGTTAGACCTTACTTACCTTATGTAGATCTTAGTTAGATCTTACTTACCTCATGTAGATCTTACTCAGACCTTACTTACCTTAGTTATACCTTACTTACCTTAAGTAGATCTTAGTTAGACCTTACTTACCTTATGTAGATCTTACTTAGACTTTACTAATACCACTATCAACATTACCATTGCGATCTCGACATTACCCCCACCTCTAACTACCACCGCTGTTAAGGAACATTAAAGCATTTCTAGATACGGGGGCGAGTTCAATAGCTCCATGGGCCATTTCCACGGTTCCCGGGCAAGGTCCCTGCGGCGAGCTACTACATACACAGCCGCCGTCGGTTTGCAGGTAAATTCAACACCCACTGCACATTCGTGGGGTGCAATAAGGCCGTGACCTCTGTAGAGTTCAGCGTCGAAGAGAATCGTATCATGGCCACGAGTTACGACTATGCAGCGAGGGTTTGGAACATCAACAGTAAACGCTTGGAGGTCGGTATGTTTGGGTTCATAGGTCGGTAGGTTTAGGGTGCATAGGTCAGGCCGACGTAGTACTAGAAATACTTCATTTCACTCATACTCAACTTCACTCACCACTCATTACACATTCATTTTCACTCCACCAGTCATTACACTCTCACCCTCCACTCCAACAGTCATTGCACTCTCACTCTCCAATCCACCATTCATTACACTCCCACTCTCCACTCCACCACTCATTACACTCTCATCCTCCACTCCACCAGTCTTTACACACTCACCTATTCATTCTCCCACACATTTCCCTATATCAATCCCTCTCAGCACACCCTGACCGGACACACGGACAAGGTGATGGCCGGCAAATTCATGACTGACCAGGAGATGGCAATTACGGGCAGCTATGACTCCACGATACGCTGTTGGAACCTGAAGAGGAGTAAAGGTCAGCGGGGGATTAAATTTACCCACGAATTCTCTGGTCGGTGTTAAATGGCTTTCAAAGGTTTTAGAGCCGGATTCAAATGCGTTACGAACGCGAATAAGAAATTACGACGGCTAAACTAATAATGTTCTCTAAATTATCTATGAATAACGGAAAACGCACAGAAACCTCTTTTTCTAACCCACTTCAACTCGAGTCCTCTTCCTATAGTGGACTCCAGTAACACCTAAGATTATTGCTAATAACAATAATAATAATAGTAATTAGATAGTATAATAATATAACTAATAATAGTAATAGAAGTAATATTAATTTAAATATTATTAATAATAATATTAGAAATAATAATAGTATATTAATAATATTACCATATTTGCTTAATTAATTTGATAATCCCATCATAGCGAATATAAATAAAGAATTAAATACGTTACATCAAATTACAAGCGCAGTATTCAAGACAATTTTCGTGGGGTCACGCTGTAATGACCTTGTGACCTTTGAATCCATATTGATCAGTGGCCACCAAAATAAAAGAGTGCAATTCTACGACATGAGATGCCTGGATGTAGTAGATAATATTGATATGCAAGATGTTGTCACATCCCTGGATCACTCTATAGGTTTGCAATGTGAATACAGAAGTTGAAATATGTAGATGAAGTGGAATTTCAGTACAAAGTGGCATTTATGAATTGCGAAATGCGGCCAATAATAGAACAGTAAATAAAGCAATGTTCAAATACCAGTTAACATGCTTGGAAAATACCGTTGACATGTTACAAATATTTCCTTTCAACTGCTTTCGGACTCATATTTCATTATCTATCGATTTTAAGATTTCAATAAATTTCAGATAAAAACGCTGAGTTTAATGTTATTTTAATATCCTCAAATGTCTCATTAGTTTAATTATATCTTAATTTAATATAATAACTAAATAGTTTGATTGATATATTTTATATTTATAAGTTTTGCCTTGAAAATGTATTTAACTTAGTATTTTACTTGATATCAAAAAATATTAATCTCTCAATAATTTGTGAATTAATTTCAAAATCTCCACCTTTTAATATACAATTTAAAAATCATTTATGTAATGTAATTGTAACAAAATATGTATCAAATTTTATCATAAGCACTAAAAACTTATAAATATCATTTTTAGCTTTTAATTCAAGCTTTATTGCACCTCATAAGTTTAAATCTAAAAGAAGAGGCATTGCCTATCTAAGCTAACATTAAGCCTTTACATGTTTACTTATTAGACTCTATTTGCCAGAATTATGTTATCCACTGTACCCTGAATTGCGATCACCATTCCAAATATGATATCTACTTCCTCCTCATCTCATCATCTCATGGTCCCTGACCTATGACCCTACGTACCTCCTCTACATTGTAATCCGGACAATACCTTTACTCTTAACCATCTATTTTAGAGCACCCACTTGTACCCCAGACTCAAAGCCCTACTTCCCGGACTTCGTATACAGCTAATATCCCTTTTTCGCTCCATTCGCAGGTCCTTATACTCGACCCTTGACCTTACAGATCGTAACTCCCTCCTCGTCTGCTCGAGAGATTGTCAGCTCTCAGTAATTGATTTGCGTACAAACCAAATACGCTTACAGTGCAAAAGCGAAGGCTTCCGGGTTCCATTCAACTACTCGAGGGCTGTATTCAGGTTGGTAGAGATAGAGGACTGTATTCAGGTTGGTAGAGATGGAGGCCTGTATTCAGGTTGGTAGAGATAGAGGACTGTATTCAGGTTGGTAGAGATGGAGGGCTGTATTCAGGTTGGTAGAGATGGAGGACTGTATTCAGGTTGGTAGAGATGGGGGACTGTATTCAGGTTGGTAGAGATGGAGGCCTGTATTCAGGTTGGTAGAGATAGAGGACTGTATTCAGGTTGGTAGAGATGGAGGGCTGTATTCAGGTTGGTAGAGATGGAGGACTGTATTCAGGTTGGTAGAGATGGGGGACTGTATTCAGGTTGGTAGAGATGGAGGGCTGTATTCAGGTTGGTAGAGATGGGGGACTGTATTCAGGTTGGTAGAGATGGGGGACTGTATTCAGGTTGGTAGAGATGGAGGGCTGTATTCAGGTTGGTAGAGATGGGGGGGGGGCTGTATTCAGGTTGGTAGAGATGGAGGGCTGTATTCAGGTTGGTAGAGATGGAGGGCTGTATTCAGGTTGGTAGAGATGGGGGACTGTATTCAGGTTGGTAGAGATGGAGGGCTGTATTCAGGTTGGTAGAGATGGAGGGCTGTATTCAGGTTGGTAGAGATGGGGGACTGTATTCAGGTTGGTAGAGATGGAGGACTGTATTCAGGTTGGTAGAGATGGAGGGCTGTATTCATGGTTAGTAGAGATGGAGGGCTGTATTCAGGTTGGTAGAGATGGAGGACTATATTAGGGTTGGTAGAGATGGGGGACTGTATTCAGGTTGGTAGAGATGGGGGACTGTGTTCAGGTTGGTAGAGATGGAGGGCAGGAATTTATACTCTATGCTACTACTCTCTACACATTACATTACACTACACATTACACTACACATTACACTACACATTACACTACACATTACACTACACATTACACTACACATTACATTTCACTACACATTACACTACACATTACACTACACATTACACTACACATTACACTACACATTACACTACACATTACACTACACATTACACTACACATTACACTACACATTACACTACACATTACATTATACATTACACTACACAATACATTACACTACACATTACACTACACTATACACTACACATTACACTATACATTACACTACACATTATACTACACTATACACTACACATTACACTATATATTACACTACACATTACACTACACTTTACACTATACATTACACTACACATTACACAATATATTACACTACACTATACACTACACATTACACTACACATTACATTACACATTACATTACACTATACACTACACATTACACTACACATTACATTACACATTACACTACACTATACACTACACATTACACTACACATTACACTACACATTACACTACACATTAATCTACACATTACATTACACTACACATTACACTACACATTACACTACACATTACACTACACATAACACTACTGCTCTATTAGAAATGCGGGATACAGACCAAAATATTGCAATTTCCGTCAATAGATTTAAAACTAATATCTCAGTTATGCAAGACTTTCTTCTTAGTCGCTTTGAGTCAGTTTTAGTTCATTACAATGACTTCATCTTGACTTTGAATTATAGTCCTGACTCGGAGTTTATGATGGCTGGATCTGCTGGCGGAGACCTGTTCATCTGGAATACTAGAGACGCCAAATGTGAAGCTCGACTTCTCTCTCACAAGTTAACTATTGCAGTTTATTCCTTATAGAATATTTGTTGTGTATGTGTAACGGGTGATTACATTAAAAGCATAAATAATTTCAATTTATTTATTTATTTCTTACTAATTACTGTCAATGTGAAATTATATAGAATCGAAATCAAATTGTTTTCATTTTTATTTTACAATATATTTTACAATAGATTTACTTTTGTATACCAAAAAAACTTCATAAGTAAACGTGTTTGGAGCAAAAAACGTAAATGAATCATTTACTATGTTATTTAATTTAAAACCTAATAAAGTTCATACGACCTATGAACCCCATAGCGCTGACGTCGTCGCCACGTCGTGGAACGTGAACGGAAACACTTTGGTAAGCTGCGACATTAAGAAATGCATCACGGTGTGGGCGGACCATTGAAATGTAACTCTAGGTATACTGGTGATACGAGATTCCAGCCGACATTCGAAGGTGTACCTGCTAGAGATGGGTGGAGTGATGTCTAATGGTCGACTTCAAGGATTTCCGCTGTTGATATTTTATATTTTATACGCACCATAATAATAACTTTTTTAAAAAGCTTACCATGATATATGAAACGATGTTATTCATTATATGTATATTTAATGATTTTTTATGATATAATCTAATCATAGATTTGTTGTAGGTGCTTATATTCTAATTCAATTATATTACCTTTTTTATGAGCTGATTATTAATATTATTATGTTATTTTGATTTTGAATTATTGAGTCATTTGATTAATAAATAATATGTTATAATATATCAATATCATTTTACCTATAATGGTAATTATAATTAAACACATGTATATATATACATATATATGCATAAATCTAAAACAAGTTTTATAATAAAATATTAATATTTTTAATTATCAAAAATATAATTTATTTTATAATTAAATATATATAGATACTTTCTTGATTTAATTTAAATATAATAATTAGTTTATTATTTATTCTATACAAAAGTTATTGGAGTAATATTTGATTCTCATTAATTTAACATTACAATTTATATAATTTATAAAATTTATGAATATATTTATATAATCTTATATTATCTATTATTCTTTCATATATGATAATTTGTGGAAGGAAAAATGGATTGACATAATCAGTAACAAATTCAAAATATATATTCCTATCGTCAGTCTTTAAAATACATTATAATTAAAATTCAATATGAGTGTTTTACTCCGAATTCCTAATGTGTTCAACATATCTAGGAATGTAATAAATAATTCATTTTTAACATGCAATAAATTATCTACAGGTTTATTAACGTAGTACATACATCGTACGTGGATCCTATGTATTTTAATAACTTGATTTCATTTAATTGTAATATTTTAATTAACTCTCAAGTTGTATAATTAATCATTCTAAATGCGAGTATTTAAATAGTATAATTTAAAATTTGTCATATATATAAATATCTCTATAATCATTAAATATATAAAATTTATAAAACTATTCAGTGATATAAATGTGTATGTCTTATTAGTAAATATCGATAGAAGCTATAATTATAAATGTTTATTTGCGCACGACTTCGGAATCTACTTAGAAATATATATTATATATATAATAATCTATCTACATAGTATATATATAGCATTATATATTTTATGAACCCTACTATATTTTGTATGTAGTAATAGCTGATTATTATTCACAAATAATAGTTAATAGTTTTCGTAATTATTAATTATCTTATAATAATGAACATATATTATTCTACGATGTAATAGCCTAATATAGTATGCTGCACCGTTGCTGTTACTAAAAGGTAAACATCAATATACAGATATTTCATATAGATTCAAACATGGTTATAAAAATATATGTATATAAGCTATTTAATGAATTCAACATTATATTATTTAAATAAATAATGAAGTGGGGTACAACTGAATTATATAAAAATGAATTACATCTTTATAATATTATATATAATGTATAATGTAAGCTTCCAATAATATATATTAGTATAACAATAATATGCATATTTGTTCCATCTGATTTGGATATTTATTTTTAAGAAATTTAAATTGTATCCCATAATATCAATAGACTAAAATATTATTGCAGATATATCCATAAACTTTGGTTAGATGTAAGAAATATATTAATAGACATATTTTATATGAAATATATTACATTGTATTCTAGAAATATATTTATATATATTAAATACTATAATTATAGAGTATAGAGTACTGTATCCAATAATATTCTATATTTATGGCATCATACTAATATAATCAATTATTTTTTTTTTAAATACATCATATGCAATATTTTACTAATTAATATCTATAGTTAATTATCAACTTTAAAATTAGCAATATATTAAATAAATATTTGCAAAAATTTACATTTTTCAATATAATAATAATTGTACAAGTATAGAATTATACATAAAAAGGTGCATTTTTCATCACATAATAGACTTTTTGTTTTATATAAAAAAGTTAGTTTTTGTTTAAAATAAAATTTATATTAACTTTATTTAAATGAAAAAATAATATTGAATTATGAATTATTAATACACCCATTCATGTTTATGAAATTATAAACTTTGATAATAATTTAATAGCATATTCTAAGTCTAGTGAAGTATATAAGTTAATGTATTGTACATTTATTTAATTATCACCTCACAAGTGAATCACATAAATTGTAATACTAACTTACATGATACATTATACATATCTGCGTTAATGTAAATCTTTGCAATTTAGATTGTTAATTACAATAATTAATCTATAATTATAAAAAAAATACCGCTGGTATACTAATCCACTACAAATTGATTAAATGAAATTCTCTTTATTTAATAGCTTTTTGTATATAAGTTTAGAATATAGTAGACCATATTGTAGCCATTTATATTAATCTTATGTAAAATCATCAATCATTTGGAATATGTTTGTATTTTATAAATACCATACTATATTCTATATAATGTAAATATTATATATTTAATTCTATTTACATAAAATTTGATTTTCCTAGTTCAATTTTCACATGCAAATAAGATGTATTTTATAATCACTGCATATTTTATTTATGTTACTTTTCCTGTATGCTGTGAATATACAGGATACATTACCAATTTTTATCTCTATTGATATATATATATATATATATATATATATATATATATATTCTGATACTTTCTTGATATATATTCATACAGTTAATTTTTTTCATTAGTGAATTACAGTGTATAAATATATTTATAGTATAAATAAATACAGATTATGTATCAAGCGTGTATTATATATAAATATACATATCCCTACCTAAAAACGTCAATAAATCTATACTAAACATTAACCTATGCAGAAATGCAATTTTATTTACTATGTCTTATTCCTTTGTACAAAATTTGGTGAATTTATAATATTAATTTTAATATGATACAAATATCATTATTATAATTAAGAATTGATTAAATCAATAAACTAGTTTATAGACATGTCTATTTATTACTCTAGTGAGTGTCTAGGCTTCTTAATCTATAGTTACATCAAACAAATGGTATGCTATAATTATACAACAAGTAAATCGTTACTGGTACATATAGGTTCTTTCTAATTATTATTTTCTATTTTATTACTATAAGAATAATATCTAGCAAGAATATTCATATTGTTTAGTTTTTGACTCATATTTTTTAATAGTTTTAAATAAATAATTGATCCTTTGAAAATAATTATAATGTATCCTTGATAAAATAATGTAATTATATATTATTCAGTACATTATAGAATTTATTAAGAACACTAAAACCAATACATATTATATAAATTTTAATAAAAACTTAACAAATTGTATTAGAAACAAATAAAAATATGCAAAATTAATAATCAAACTTGTCTATAATTCTTCATCCAATAAGTTTTCCATATATTGTTTTTATTCATTACTCAAGTTAAACAATATGTTTGCTTTATTTGACTATAAGTTTACATATAGATTTTCTATTTCATTAAAGTAAATACTCTATACAATTTAATACTCGCTTCTATCCCCGACTACTTCGCAGTCAGCCGAGATGACAGCGTCGGATTCATAGGACTCGGCAACATGGGCGGTCACATGGCTCACAATCTCTTGAAGCACGGACACAACGTTGTAGTTTGCGATAAGTCTTCAGATGCGATGGAATCCCTCGTGTTGTCAGGTCAGCGGAAATGGAGAGGACGGAGGAGGGAGGAAGAAGGATAAAGGGATGGAAGGTCCGAGGTCATAGGGAAGGAGGACGTAGGGAGGGAGGGAAGGGCGGAGGGAGGGAAGGGTGGGAGGAAGAGGGAAGAGGACAAAGGGAGGTCTGAGTTTAATACCGCATTAAGACACCCGTGATGTTGATCTCAGCTGCATGTATTTTGTATTTAGATATGATGCATATGAGTTATATCTTGTTCAGATATTTACAATAATAGTATAGGGAATACAAATAACAATAAGTGAAATATTTGGGAGAGATTAGCTATGCTTGGTAACAAAGTAAATAGAAATGAAATATAGTATTTGTTATATCTCAGCAACATAAAGTCGTACTTACGGCTTGGTTCTCTACTGTTACTAGAGCATGATGTGTTTATGTTGGTTGGTGGTTCATGTTGGTCAATTCGTTGTAAGGTTAGTATTGTAAATAATAGTCAAACCGCTATCTTCAGGAGAAGTCTTCTTTACCCATCATACCAACGCTCGTTGTTATCAACGTGTATTCGTTGAAGGTCGTAACTTGAAAGCCGTCATACTTGTCCTTAATCCCGAAGTTAAGGAAGCAACTTGGCATTTCCTATCGCTGGAGTCTTTCAATATAGAATATCCATTCGAGTAAATATTTAGTACGGCGTAACATTAATTTAATTGTAAGTAAGTAGTTCCAAGGGCTTGTGAGATTGACCTAACAAGAACATCACCGAACTTAAGATACACAACTGTACACATAACATGTGGCAATAACATTCCAGTTAAAGTTGTGTTACAGTATAGTGTATAGTGAAGTTGTCAATTAGTTTTAAATTGCATACTGTTAATACTCTACAGTCAATACATATTCTCCAGGGATTTGTAAATACTGTGTTAGACACCCTACAGTCAATACATATTCTCCAGGGGTTTGTAAATTCTGTGTTAGACACTCTACAGTCAATACATATTCTCCAGGGGTTTGTAAATACTGTATTAGACACCCTACAGTCAATACATATTCTCCAGGGGTATGTAAATACTGTGTTAGACACCCTACAGTCAATACATATTCTCCAGAGGTTTGCTTATGTCTTCTGAAGCTTTAATAGAGAAAGAAATTCTATGTAGAGATATGGTCGGTTTTTATCTCTGTACATAGGTCGCAGCTTGACGCTCATGTAGCCCAGCGAATATCTAGTATAATTGCCCTATACTATTCACTAGGCCCTATACTATTCTGGTACCCTAAGTAATCCATAAGTAATCCCTAAGTACTCAGCTATATTTACATGTTTCAAAATAGTGAGAAGTTCACAGCAAGTTTCTTTGTATTCTAGTTTCTTTGTATTCCCACCTGTGTCATTATTGATTCATGTCTAGAGGTATTAATATTATATATTATCCCTTTATTACAAATCTCAGTGTAATAATTATATTGCTTATCAATAAACTCCATTCACTAGTACACATACGCATACAAACCCACACATACACACACACGCACACACATAAACATACATACGCACATATATACACATACCTACACCATCTGATATCGCTAATTTATCTTGTCGCAGGTGCCAGTAGTGTAGGGATTCCCCGTGAGGTGGCGCTGCGTTGTCGCCGGGTCATCACCATGTTACCGACAAGTGCGAACGTGTCGGCAGTTTACGACGGTTCCGACGGTCTGATCGCCGGACTCGACGACGATTCCCTGTGCGTCGACAGCTCAACGATCGACCAATCGGTGGCGAGAACGGTTGCCGGAGCGGTAGCTGACCGCGGCGCCATGTTCGTCGACGCCCCAGTCTCCGGAGGTTTGTTTATATTGTGTTAGACACCCTACAGTCAACACATATTCTCCAAGGGTTTGTTTATATTGTGTTAGACACTCTACAGTCAACACATATTCTCCAGGGGTTTGTTTATATTGTGTTAGACACCCTACAGTCAACACATATTCTCCAAGGGTTTGTTTATATTGTGTTAGACACCCTACAGTCAACACATATTCTCCAGGGGTTTGTTTATATTGTGTTAGACACCCTACAGTCAACACATATTCTCCGGGGGTTTGTTTATGTTTATAGAGAGATATGTTTTCTATAACAAATATTGAATCAATAAAAAAATTTAATAAAATAATCTTCGATAATTTTGACTTAGTTAAAAAAATTTAATAAAACTTAATTTTGTTTAGAAAATGTTTCTAAAATACATATTATTATATTTTTTTAAGCTTTTAATTATATTTTATATACATAACAAATATATAAATTAAACTAAATATATTTACACAGATTATAATAAATATAAGTCAACAAATTGTGTGAAAATGTTAATTTCAAAAAATAAACAATAATAATAATATTTTAACAATAAATTCCAAAAAAAAATTAGAAATATTATTTACATTTTGTTTTGGCAATCACAATACTCATATTATACGTTTTTCGGAATTTCAAAAATTAATATTCATTATCTATATATTAAATTATATATTTTCAAATTTTCTATGTTTCTAATGTAAATTTTCCTATGTACCATGCAAAATTTCAATGGGCTGGCAATACATTACTAAATTTTTATTCAACTAGTTTTTTCAGATTTATTAAAAGAGGCATGAAAATGGCCACCCTTACCCTACAGTCAACAAATATTCTCCGGAGTTTTGTAAATGCTGTGTTTATACCCGGCAGTTAGGACTCAAAAGTGTTCTCTTTTATGAACTGGCTTCCCTAGTGTGTCTTATTCACATGTTTATTTAACTAATGTATTATAATACATTACATAGATCATAGTAGTTGAAGTTATTATGAATTAAGATTAATATCTATAGACACGATGCCATCTCTTTATGAACTCGGTTAAGGGTCCACTACCTCTTGCTATATATGTTTGATAAAATATTATATTATAAATTTAATTTATACAAAAACTCTCACTCTGAACCAAACCCATTATGGTCTTTAAAGGGCTGTCAGAATATTATTTACCCTTTTTTTAATATCGAAATCTATATGTGTTTGTTTGGATTGTATTACCCAAATTATACTAATATAGAATAGAATTTAAAATAAAAATCTTACAGTTTTAAATTAAGTTAGATTATTTGTAATTATATTTTCATAGTTTAAAATTTCCTCCAAATTTTAACGTATATTTTTCTCTAATATAAATTCAATATATTTTCCATTTAGAAACTTTAAATTCGATTATAACCAATATGTGAAACTATTCGAAGGTGTAAATGCCGCAAGAGACGCAACATTGACTTTTATGGTTGGTGGAACTGACAAGGCATTCGAGGCATGTAAAGTTCTCTTGGACGTTATGGGTTTCTATATTACTTCAGTCCAACACGCTTTAGATGTAATGTTAAGAATAATACGAGAAAGTAAACTGTTTCAAGTTCTAATTATTTTCTTTTACTTAATTGTTATCTAATTCTACACATAATTATATTTCTTTTCATACCAAATGTATCAATCAAAATTTATTAGGTAAGAACGTAATTCATACTGGAGACATTGGTACTGGTCAAGCAGCCAAGATATGTAATAACATGCTGCTGGGTATTAGTATGATAGGAACCGCTGAAACTATGAACCTAGGAATTAGGTTTACATAACTAGCTGTTAATCAATTTGATATATATCAACTAAATAGATATATTTATTATATTTTATATTTATATTTTGAATTAGATGAAACAGATCTATAATTTATAACTGATAACCTAAATCCATTAGAAGTCGCTTTTGGTAACATTTTCTGATTCACTTAGCAGGTGAATTCATTCTATATATTCTACTAATATCCATTATTTTAAGATATATTTTAGTCCAACCAAAAAATCGAAATACTTCCAAATATCTACCTACTACTTAGCATTATCTATTATGCAAAAAAAGTAGAATTTACATAAAATATATATTATAATATATATAATAGATATAAAATATATAAATATTTTATTTTAGATTCAATCATTACTTTGTTTTTGACATTTACCTTATGCTTAAGTATATTTCACAAATATTGTCTATAGATTTATCAACACAACAATAATTAATAAATAAAATGACAGATTTGTTTTTTAATTACTTCATTTTGTATTATTCCAGATTGACTAAATTATAAATTTATATGATTAAATCAATGTATATTAAAATATTAACATTGCCCAATAATATCTCTTATATTGATGAAAATAGTTATCTAAATTAAACATGTTTGATTTGTATCAGTTTTAAAAACTATTATCTAAATTCCAACTATCTATAATTCTAATATGCTGAATATTATATCCGATACCTTTGCAGACTAGGAATTGATGCTAAAATGCTCGCTAAAATCTTGAACATAAGTTCCGGACGTTGCTGGTCCAGTGAAGTGTATAACCCATGTCCTGGAGTAGTTGTGGGCGTACCAGCTTCTAATGATTACAAGGGAGGATTCGGAGCAGCTCTGATGACCAAGGTTTCTATTGGTTCTTCCTTCAACCCTATTTTATCAGTATCTGCCACATTCTCTCTATAATCTTTATTTTCTTTTCCTTAACTATATTTCGCTTATAGACTCTAATAAACTCTTACTCAAAATATATTAACCAATATTTCCACATAATATGAAAGTATATTCTAAAGACTAGTCGATCATATATCTTTTGTTGGAAATTGAATATAGAAAAAATAAAAAAATAAATGTATTAAATAATCTTTGGTGACATTAGAAATGTATCAGTATTTTGACAAAATGGAGGATTTATTTATAAAAAATTTATGGTAGAAATCTTAAAGAATATGAGATTGAGGATATTTTCGAATTAGCAATTTGATATGCTGAAATGTAAATAATAAATTATATTCTATAATAATAACAAAGTTATATATATAATATATAAAATAGACATGAAAAGAAGTGTATTATTTTTATTTAATAGGATCTTGCACTCACTAAGTTAAAACTTACTATATTAAATTAGCTTAAATTATTAAAATACTAGTTTGTAATAATATATACATTGTATATTATACAACTCATATATCTTTAGTAAATATAATTACATGGTTAATAGTGTCAACTTACTTATAAATTAATATTAGGTTATTATAAATAATATAATATTATTTCATATGCTCATTTGTAACAATTTAAATTTATATTTGTAGATGAAGTAACATTGAGATACAAAATCTTAGTGTTGTTATATTTTGGTACTTATGAATAAAATAAACACTAAGAATATTCTGGAAAAACTAATTTAATGATAACAAATGATAGTTTATGAGTATATCAGACATTGTTTATTTTCTCATTACTACTTTAATCACGATCACGTCATAGAAACTGACCAATCAATGTATAGCAGTAGTTTTAAAAGCTATTTTTTATATGACTACATTTTTCCTAAATACTGCACTTTTAGCATATAGAGTATATTGAGAATATCTATTAATAACACTCGAGTATTTGACTCCATTATTATACAAATGTTAGTATTATTAGTAGGCATATAATGGTGTCCTACCAGATTATATTATACCATTTTTCTGAATCAATTTATTTTCTAGATACAATTTGTTATAGTTTGATATCATAAGAAATAATCAAAACAATAAATGCAATAATTGTATAAATCTAAAGTAAATTTCAATGGTCCTTATATCAGAAGTCAACCATGAGTTTTACCTATCTTTTTATAACAATAACAATACATTACAGTCACTAGTAATACTATATATAGTGAAGCATATTATTTTGTTGGATTTAGAACTTTTTCAAACTATTAATTTTTCTCGTTTTCACTTTTAATCTCCTCGTCGATTTATCAATTACTTTTTTTAATAATCAATAAGATGATATATTTACTTTATTTTCAAGGTTCAAATAATATTAAATTTTTAAAAGATTTTTAAGTTTTTCTCTTAAAACATTTTGATATCATTAAATTATTTAAGAGAATAATTTATATTTCGCAGCAGTATTGTTAAATTAATATATTTTTTAATTAATGTTATAAATTTTAAAATTATTAATGTGTTTATGATGTAATCTATATTGAATTTCTACGAATTATTGTAATTGATCCAGAATATCAAGTAATATGCAATTTAGCTGAGTTAAAATTGCGAAAGCACTATCATATTGTTTATCTATGCAATCTTCCAATTCACATCTTAATCGCAATTATATAATTAATAATGCAACTATAATCTATAAATACAACTGTTCACTACTTCATTTGCTCGCGAACTGTAAGATACCTCAAAATATTTACGCAAATTAAAACTCGCGGCCGGAACAGGATTTGGGGCTCGCGCAGAACGCGGCTACGGATACCAAAACACCGACACCTCTTGGTTCATCCGCTCACCAGCTCTACAGACTCGCGTGTAATGCGGGCTACGCCGAAAAGGATTTCTCCAGCGTTTACGCATTCCTGCAGGAACAACAACCCGCACAGGATAAGTGATGATTAATATTCTTGTATGCCACGTAGATATGCACACACACATATACTGCCTTTAGCCATTACCCATTGTCTGCGTACAGTATTGATTTGCCATTACTGAATACATTGTTAATTCTTGATAATATAATTCATCGATTTAATTGCAATGAAATATTATATTATTAATACAAAACATTGTCTATGTTTAAAATATGAAATAATATGAATTGTATAATTTATTAAATAAGGCACTGCGGATGAATTATATCCTCAATACATATTGTAGTCCTCATCTGTACAGTTGGATTCCTTGACTACTTTTGCCAGCAAATCACATGGTTCAGAGTTGTTTGATAATGTTTCGCTGTTAAAAGTGTACGGTTTAATTAGTCTGTAACGCTATCAGCTATAATTGAGATGCAATGATAATAATTTGTTTTGTTAGACGAAACAGTTATTTAATAAGTCTTTCGGGTAGTTGCTATGGAAACTATCAATCTTACTAGATTATTTGTAAAGTAGATGGAGCAACGATGCAGTCGTTTTCGTGGGCGTTGAGTTCTCGTTTGAGTCTGAAAGGTCGTTGGCAGGTCTTGCATTTATGACCACTAGGGGGAGAAGAGTGAATGCGTTCGTGGTCGCGGAGATTCCGACGCTGTCGAAACTGTTTACTGCACACCGGACATGCAAAAGCTTTCACTCCTGGTAGAGGCGTGTATAGGAGTACATATGGGGTAGCTTTGGGAAGTACATATAGGGTAGTTTTGGAAGTACATATAGGGTAATCTTGTGAGTACATATAGGGTAGCTTTGGAAGTACATATAGGGTAATCTTGGAGTACATATAGGGTAGCTTTGGAAGTACATATAGAGTAGCTTTGTGAGTACATATAGGGTAGCTTTGTGAGTACATATAGGGTAGTTTTGGAAGTACATATAGGGTAGATTTGGAAGTACATATAGGGTAGATTTGGAAGTACATATAGGCTAGCTTTGAAAGTACATATAGGGTAGCTTTGGAAGTACATATAGGGTAGTTTTGGAAGTACATATAGGGTAGTTTTGGAAGTACATATAGGGTAGTTTTGGAAGTACATATAGGGTAGCTTTGGAAGTACATATAGGGTAGCTTTGGAAGTACATATAGAGTAGCTTTGGAAGTACATATAGGGTAGCTTTGGAAGTACATATAGGGTAGCTTTGGAAGTACATATAGGGTAGTTATGTGAGTACATATAGGGTAGCTATGTGAGTACATATAGGGTAGCTTTGGAAGTACATATAGGGTAGCTTTGGAAGTACATATAGGGTAGTTTTGGAAGTACATATAGGGTAGCTTTGGAAGTACATATAGGGTAGCTTTGGAAGTACATATAGGGTAGCTTTGGAAGTACATATAGGGTAGTTTTGGAAGTACATATAGGGTAGCTTTGTGAGTACATATAGGGTAGTTTTGGAAGTACATATAGGGTAGTTTTGGAAGTACATATAGGGTAGATTTGGAAGTACATATAGGGTAGTTTTGGAAGTACATATAGGGTAGCTTTGGAAGTACATATAGGGTAGCTTTGGAAGTACATATAGGGTAGTTTTGGAAGTACATATAGGGTAGCTTTGGAAGTACATATAGGGTAGTTTTGGAAGTACATATAGAGTAGCTTTTGAAGTGATGACTACATTTACGATGAAGAATTTATCAAAAGAACGAAACTAATGAAATTGTTATTGTTAAACTCAACACAACTTGTTTATTGAATAGCATTAATAGTGGAATTCAATAGAAACTGTTGTGTTGATAAATGACTGTGAAAACTAGTATTTAATTAACTAAACTAAACTAATATACAATTTAAAAATATTATTAAATAAAATACAAATAAGTAAGCATTCATTTTTCAATTGATTTTAATTTCCTTGGGTAGAGATAAAGTCTAGATTATATAGATTACATAGATTAAAACTAAAGATAAGAAAGGAAGTTGTTTAGCCTACCGGTGTGTATGGTAAGGTGGTATTTGTAGTCTCGACTGCTCCTAAACATTTTTGAGCAGATTTCGCAGCTAAACGGCTTCTCTTCCGAATGTATTTTAGAATGATCCTTGACATCTCGTTTCTGCCGAAACAACTTCCCGCAAATGCCGCAAGCGTAGTTCTTCTCCCCGGAGTGAATCTGAAAAGGAGTAGAAGTGATTGGCGAGGTATATAATAGATCTAGGAAATAATCGGGGGAGATTAGGGAAAATACGAAGTGCATAATTATGTGGTATTAGAGGATCTTAAGGTAAGATCTTAGGATATTTATAAAACACTAAAGGAATAGAATAGAAATATGAATAATTTCAATTAGTTATAAAGTCTATATATTCAAGATTAGTTGGTAATAGTTATAAATGTACAATTAATGAAATGAAGTATTTCACAGTTATTTTAATTTTACTATGAGTTGATTTAAGAAATCATTTGAAAATTAGGAGTTTCTAAAGGCGTATTTTAACGGAAATAATTTGATATCAAAATCAGCAGATCTTGTCTCTAATCCGCAACCAGAGGATAACCAAATGTATTCTCAAATACTCAATAAAATGGTCTTACTTTTTTACGGCATAAATACAAAGATTGTCCTTTTTAAGTACATTCCATAAAGATAATACTAATAAAATGTAAATATTCAACATTCAATTTAAAAGTATGGCCGGCATTACAAATTTTAGTTTTAAAGAAACTTAAAAAGTCATGCATTAATGCAAAATTAACAATAATAGAAATATTACAGATAGGTGAATTTTCTATTTAACAAAAATTCGCGAATCCAAAAAATTTAAGTTGTTTATATATTAAAATATAAAATAAATAATCTGGTCCATTTATAATTGGTCTCTACGACAGAATGGGCTTGTGCCCAAATTAGTGGCATGTAAATACGCCCTAAGAAAATGATATTCATCGTAAGATAGCCCACAGTAAAGTTAACTTACAGAGCTATGGTCCCTAAGGTCACGTTTCTGTCGAAACCGCTTGTGGCAGACATCGCATTCGTAATTACGCGCATCCGAGTGGATGCTGACATGGTCTTTGAGATCCTTTTGAAGGCGAAATGAGCGAGGACAAGAATCACATTGGAAGGGTTTCTCACCGGTGTGAATTGTCTTGTGATCGTTGAGGTTGCGCTTCTGGTGAAAGTGAAGGAATCTGATTGCCATGGGAGTGAGATGATGAGCAAATGCAATGACTTCTCGTCGTATGTAATGGTCATGAACAGACGGGAATGTGATGAATCAATAGATAAAGAGGAAGTGATTATAAGAATGAGATATAAGAGAGCTTCATAAATATTACATGATAGTATATATGAAATATATTATTTTCTATATTATATATTGATATATCTTAAATTAATATATATATCTACTTCAAACTTACATTTAAATTTACGAGTAGATTAATAAAGTAGACAGTACATGGTGTTATTTATTTTAAAGCACATTTTTTAAATTTATATATATATTAATAAACTGTAATGATCAGATTATTATAAATATTTTAGTATTACAAATTATTATAGATATATTTTGAGTAATTATCAGCACTAATTTAAGTATTATACCTTACCGGTCATTGTAATGTGGTAAGGCATATAGACCTGTTTAAATACTTTATCGCAGAGATGACAATGCCAAGAGCCTTCTATATGAATTCTCTCATGGTCCTTCAGAGCTCTTTTGTTAGCACAAGACTTGCCACACTTTTCACAAAATACCATTTCAGATAATATCTTATCTAAAAATAGGTGAATTTAAATCATTACTCAATAAGTTTATTAATTATTATCTTTTAATATATAATCTAATATTATGGATATAATAATCATTATGGATATTTATAAATATATATTTAATAAATAATGAATTATTTTGTATTAGTATAATTTACTCTGGATATATATGATATAGCATAGTTTTATATGTGCAGTAATATAATGTAATATAGTATATGTAATACATGTAATATAACAGTATTATAATTATTAATTGAAATATTCAATTAAAGTAATTTGCATATTTTATAAGTACATAAATAAATATAAAATAAGATGTATACTATATGAAAATACAGGGATTTTGATCTATGACATTACTTCATAGTAATTTAAATAGTATTTTAAATATTTATTAAATACAATAATATAATACTAAACCATATAGTAAATAATGAGCACCATAACATTTTCTCACATATAAATTTAACTACTAATATATTACATTATAAACATTTTGTTAATATTAAGTTATACATACATAAGTTATAAATATTTAATTAATTATTACTTTATTATGTATTTATATTAATCTTAATATATATATATATATATATATATATATATATATATATATATATAAAACTAATAACTAGATAGAAAGCACAAGTCAAAATATTCAGTATAAAATTAGTTATCAATAATTGCATCAATTTGGATAGAAAGTATTCTTATTCATAAAACTAATTTATAAAATATTGAAACAATTGAATATCATTTCAATATATTTATGATGATTATTTTTATGAATAAAAAAGTAAGTTCTTTCAAATGTACATATACTAACTTTTAGTAGTGTTTAAGCTTTTGTTGGTATTTTTGGAAGGTTCTAGAGAAAAAGTAATGTAATATCATATAATTGTGATATCAGATTATAAATTATCATTTAGGTATAAATGTATAGATATTTATTTATTTATTTAGAATATATACAAATTCAGTGATAATTAAGATGACACAGATAATGCAACCAACTGTTTAAATCGACAATAATATCCGAGTGATCGATAATTGTTGCATTATTAATAACGGAACTTTGTATAATTGATAAATCTATTGGGTTGTTTATAATGAGTTTAATTATTCGAAAATAAGAGAAATTGTAATAGAAATTATGTATCTATTTGTACTTTAGAATCTGAAATATAAATACACATATATGTATATATTTATATTGAATAAAGATGATCATTATTAATTCTAGTAGTTATAACATATTTAATACAATATGTATAAAAGGGGTTTACACAAAGATTTTATGAGTATTTTTTAAAGTTGAGTAAATAACAAATAACTCAGAAAATAGGGTAAAAGCACTCCTTTGAAACTATAAACTGAGATGAAAAGGAGAATGGAACATGATTCTAATTTAGTCGCATGTAAACATAATCCTTGTGTTTTTTAGAGAAGAATAAAATTACATTTTTAAATATAAAATTATTTTATTGTTGTTTATTATTATTTAAATAATAGAAGATATAGAATTATATATTAGGTTTGTTGGAAAAAATGCAATAATAGTGAATTACAATAAAATACTATAAAATTGGAATACAATTGAAATTTTCAATTTTATAGCCATGATTTTATTTGATCAAACATTACTTTTTTATATAAAAGTTATAACATTTTTTAATTGTTAAAACTTTAAGAGTATTAAGTGTTTTCTCTAAATTATATTTTTTAAATATACATTTTTACAATATTTAACAATAAAAAGTATATTAACACCTGAATTAATCATAGATATATAGATTCCTTCTCGATTAACGGAAGCAAATGATTTTTTGTGTGAATGCTATATTTAGCTATATATAGCTAAATATAGCGTAAATAGTTATTACGAGTACATTACAACTCAATAATTTTGATGTAAAGCCAATAATACAAGCACTAAAATAAAAAATTACATATACAAATATATGTTAGATTCAATTTGCAAATATTTTGTGGTTTAATTTTTAATTAGAATCATCGTTATCATTTTTTCCAAAAGCTAAAAATATATTTAATATTTTAAGTATATTAAATAATTATCAAATATTTAGAATTCATATTTTTATAATAGAAATGTCTAGATATTTACATTATTTACAAATTATCGGGTACTAACTACTACGATTGATATCATATAGTAGTTGGAGATGGGTAAGTACAATTATAACCTAGTTTATGAGAGACCATTGATTCGTTGCCGATGATGAAGTTAGAATTCGACATCACCGAGGGAATACTGCGAGGCGACGGTTCCGAATCCAACCCGTGAACGAAGGTCGAGGTAAATTCGGGTACGGCGGACATAGCTGCCGCGGTGGGCGCGGCTACCGCAGTGGGCGTGGTCTGCAATGCCCCCTGCTCATGGCCTATATGGTTCATCAGGTCGGCGAGGTCGATGAAAGGCTGTTGCTGCTGCTGCGGTGGTGGAGGCAACGGCGAAGGCGAAGCCAGTGGAGTTGGGTCTAAGGTCGCGGATGGGGTCACTGCGGAGGTTACAATGGGGCAGTCGATATCGTCGGTGGACTGACCGCACACAGAATTAATGGAGATTTGCTGATGCAATAAGTATTTTGCCACCTATGCGGTATTGGTTAAAATTACACATCTATTTGACATATAAATATATGTATAGGTCTAAATTACCTTAAGGTTAAATACAATTCCAGATATTATTCGCTAAATATATAAATATATATGAATATAGTATGTGGTGGTGTAAAATTCTACACGGATAGTGAATATCCATGGATACTGAATATCCATGGATACTGAATATCCATGTTTATCCAGTAGCCACAAATGTCAATATGTGCAATACTTGTAGATTATGGGAGACAATGGTCGATTAAAATTACAAAACTATTCCAGGCTATACACTTGTATTTGCCGCAATACTTACTGGTAATTAACAGTATATACTTAACATTCCTTAATATTCACTAGTAATTCGCATTACTCTACTTAGTATTCCGTTGTATCACTGGCAAAACCCAGCACAGAACCTGAATAGCCATTGAAGGTTCAATCTGAATCTGTTGACCGTCGGTCATTGACAACAGTATTGGCTCCTCGTCGGTTAGTAGGTCCGGCGAATGGTGTTGGGACATTGCGGAGTCTACGAGCAACTGGTGACCTTGTAGCGTCGGCGACGGCGTCGAAGAATCGTAAATCGGAGGGTCCGCGTGAACTCCGCGGGGCAGGTTGTCAATCAAAGAGTCGGCGGTAGCCAGACCCGCAATCAGATCGCTCGGCGAGGCGTCGAAGCAGTGCTGAACGTCAAGTAATCCGGCGTTGAGGCCGTTGTCCAGCGTGTTATCCATGGAGGCATCGAGGGTGGAGTCTAGGGCAGCGTGAGGTGAATCGCCGAAGCCGTGCACTGTAAGGCTATCTATGTCCCCGGCGTGTTGAAGCATGTGGTGCGTCGGGGGTTGCATGTAGGCGGCCTGTAGGTCTTGGCGGTGGTGGTGGTGGTGGTGGTGGTGATGGGGTTGGTGCTGTTGCGGGTGACAAGAATTCGCCGGAGCGCCGAGCAAGTCTACGTGGTCGAGTGCGGAGTCCGCCAATGGATTACCGTACAACGACTCCGGGGCGAGATCCGCAATAGAATGGCTGAGGTGTACCGACGACATCATCGAATCCACTGCCACCTGCTGTTTACACGACTCGGCAATGTCTAAGCGTAAACATGAAAGTGTAACTATAATTATATGCCGCAAATGTTGTAAATCTATATTTATTAGCAAATAATTTTAACTTTCATGAATAAGGATTATTTAAGTTTAATATATTCATCTATATAACACAAACCCATACTTTTTTTATCACCTTCTAGAAAATAATCAACTGCTTCATTCCATCGTATACTATTTTCACATTTTGCTAATAAATATTTATATGTATATTAGGGTTTATATAAAAATAATTTATTATTTTTTCTATGAAAGGCTTTATTTTATAGGCTATTATTAAGAGAATACTATATTCAATTTAATATCATAATTATTATAATTTATTTGGAAAATTATTATTCAATATAATATTTAATAATCATGATTAACAAATATGTATTATTCAGTTATCATTTTGTTATAATTTAAGATACGCACAATTACAATGATGGTAAGATAGTATAGGAAATGTATTCTTTAATTATAGATTGAGGTATGTAATAATACTGCATAATTATTATAAATTAATAAGTATTAAATATTAATTTATTATAAATGAGTTTATAATTAGTAAATAGCAATAGAATATTAAATGTTATACCTTTATTTTCATTTTCCATTTCTTCATTACATATTGACATTGACATTATTATAATTAATTCTATAAAAAGAACACTTAAAATATTATATATATGTGCAAATTTCCATTTCTAATATATAATTAGTTAACATAATATACATAATATAATTTTAAATTCCAAAGGATTATGAACACAATTTTAATTTTGAACTATAATTATTTTCTGCTGATTATCATTTAATTCGATATCAATATATATCGTAATTAACATTCATATAAATGTGTATATACATAATTCTATAATATATACTAAATTGTTTTATATTATCTCATAAATGATATTTATAAACTATAAATTAGAAAAAAAAACAAAAAAGTTGAATACACTTGGAAGTTCACAGACTATTATAACCTAATTATAAAAATAACTTGTAGATATAATTAAAAATATTTATTATGGTGAATATTCTAGGAAGATAATGTATATATAAATATATGTTATAAAAAATGGTGTAGTAGTGTCTAAAAGCCATAGGAAATCATATATAACATTGATTGTATTTTGTGACATTTTTAATCTACCTTTTTTAAATAAATATTATTATTTACTCTTGTATAGGCTATTTATATCCGGATTAGGAAATATTATGTAAATTTACCCTACACATATTTAAGTTATGTTATAATATCTTAAGTAACATATATATATTCCAAAATTGAATGCCTGCATTTATATATATATATATATATATATATATATATATATATATATATATATATATTCATAATCTACTAAATTAAAGCATTTATTTAGATAATGAAGTTAAGAACCATTGTTAAAATAATAGTGTTGGTTAATAATTTTGGAAAATAACTATAAAATAATATTTGTCAAAAATAGATTTTAATGAATAAATTATATAAATAAATGTCAAATAAAAATCAACAAGAAAATAAAATACAATATATCTCCAATTGTTTAAAATAAAAATATATAAAATAGACTATTAGGCTACATTGTTTGTTACACATTGCATTGCTTTAATATCAAAGTCATATATTACTTTAATACCATCTTCTCATATACTATTCAACCAAACATGTTATTACATGTAAATATAAATATATATGTTCACGTTTATTTTAGTTTTTATGAAATAATAATTCAAATGTATTACTTAGATTATAATGAAGGTATTTTATTATGAAGGTATTTATAAGATATACATAATGAACTAACAGGCTAACAGGTCTCTTTTATTACTAATGGTAAAATATTTCCTGATTGATTTGAAAAATGCGAAAATAATTAATCTTTTATTAAATACCTAAGAATTAATACATTTACATTTGATAGAATTATTATAATTTGTAATTAAATTAATTAATCTTATAAACAAGATTAACTTGGTAATCTTGTTTTATAATCGGTATATTGGTATAATTTATTCAGTGATCTAGATCATTATGTAAATTATATTTATACAACACGTATTGTATAAAAAACTACGCACGTACGTCGTACGTGTGTAGTTTTTTTGAATATATAATCATATTTTAAATGTATCTACATTTGTATATCCTAATATGATACTTGTAATACCATATATATATATATATATATATATATATATATATATATATATATATATTTTCAATGACCACATGTGGTGTTGTTATTATTATGAGTTACTATTAGATATAACTATAAGAAATGTATACATTATACTATATATATAATATTATATTCAAGATAATATATATATATACAATATATTATATACATTATACTATATATATTATAATATATAATAAAGGGTCTAAGCAAATGAATTCTAGGCAATATTCAGTAGAAGAAAATAAAGAGCTCACTAGTTTGCGAATTGTATTGTGATTAGCCTATTAATTAATTTAATATATATTTCAAATGGGTGGTTATTCTATAGATGTATTGTATAGTATTTTATATATCTATAGATGTATTGTATAATATAAACATAGTGTACTCAGTATACCGAATAATATATTTCTGGGTTAAATGTAATTTGTATTCATTAGGTAGTATTTTTTTATAATATTGATGTTGGTCAAGTTTATTGAAAATATATTTCTATTTAACCAATTCTTTATATTGAATCGTTATACATATCCATTATTCGTAATGCGTTAATTATGAGATACCATATATTCTATCGATTTATTTAAAATGATTTGAAAGTGGATCATCTACGGTCGCCATTGTTGATTAGGTAAATATTTGTATTTTACAATTATTTTTAAATGTTCATTTGAGCCAATTATTTATAATTAATTACCATTTTGAGCATCATTATTAATGTGTACTCGATACGATTAATAATTCATATTAAATTTCATATCAGTAGAACATATTCGTATTTTCTAATCTACCAATTGATTTTTTAAGAAACTCTAGCTTATTGATTCAATCCTTAACATACTATTACATTTTATGTTAAAACTAAATGTTGTCAATTTTTATAAATTGAATCAAATCTTAAGCCAATTGGTTTAAAACAATAAATAAATATGAATAAGTAAAAAAAAATGAATTAGCTAAATATTGAGTATCTAAATGAAATTTATGTAAGTTTATCGTTTATTGTATTAATTATCTATTATTTATTTATATGCACTTGTAGATCATTAATATTCATCAACTACATAACTAGTATTGTGTAAGTAGACATTATGTATTCAACGAGTATGTAAAAATACATCAATAGAGTAGTTTATATAATGTTTGTGTATACAAATACAGTTTTATCCAATAGGTAATCTTGAGTTATAAAGTAGTTTGTTTTAATTGCAAAATTTACAATTAAAAGATTGTATTTGTATACAATTCATACATATAATTAATTAACATTTTAACTATATTTAAGATAAATATATATGAATTCTGAAAAGTTAGTCAGAAATGTACATATACATATTATATATTTTACTTTGTTATATTTGTAGTTATATATTATGAGTTTCCATTTTTATTTAAAAAATTATATTTACTAATATGGATTGTAAATAATATGTTAAATTAAAGTGAAATTAATACAATAAAATAATAAATCATTCTATTATATTTTACTCACATCTATGAATAGATATTATGCTTATATATTATTTAGAATTAACTAAATTAGCGACACCTAGTGTAATAATATATTTATGTAAGGACGCCATTAGCAGCATTTTCTTCAATTTTAACAAATGACAATGGCTGTTCGTATATTTCTCTTACAAATATTTAGTGTTAATTCAAAATATTTTAATTGATACATTTGATAATCGAATATATTATATAACATATGATATTATATCTTAATTTAAATCATAAATCTTTGTATACTTTCATGTTTATTCAATATTTATATATATATATTTTTGATAAACGGTGAAATCTAGTGAAAATGATCTGTAATCGACTAATTCAATAACACTATTAGTTGTGTTATATATTAAATTAATATATTTGTTATACATATAATATTTTATTGCTTGACTATTATAATATCAAATTAATATAATTTATATTTTAATTTCGATAATACAAATTATTAATTTAATAATAATTACACTAATAATTATTATCTGTATTTATTATATAAAATTTATACAAATATATTGTATTTATATTAATAATTTAAATAATATAGTTTATTTAAATTATTCAAATTATTAAAAAATATTAATTAAAATGCAGCCTCGTTTTCATTTGTTATTTTGTTACTATAGAAATTAAGTAAACACATTAATTGTTGATTTATTTACTAATCTAATTTTTATTTTTTAATCAACCTCTAAAAAATGGTAATAACTTTGTAATTATTATTTTATTTATATTGTTTATAATATGTATATATAATCATTAATTCAAATAATTGTATAATACAGGATTCCGTACCAGACTACAAACTGAAGGTATTCCTTGGAGGTTTAAGCTTTGAAACAGACGATACTAAGATCCGGGAACATTTCTGTCAATTTGGTAATATTACTGACATTATCATTATGCGGGACCCGATGACTTCAAAATCTCGAGGGTTTGGATTTATTACATACGATGAACCACGATCCGTTGATGCTGTTATGGAAAATAGACCTCATATGTTGGATGGTCGAGATGTCGAACCCAAAAGAGCAATTCCACGAGAAAAGCAGGTTATATAGAACTATATTAATAGTTTAAAAACATATTTGTTTACTAATATATTTGTTATTTTCATATTCGCATATGTTAAAACTGATCTAGATGTGAATTAATATAATTATTTTATAAATTTTTTTATCATCATTTGATAATTATTAGTTTTATTAAAATTTATGTTATTCTATATTTAATGAACTAAATGTTTTTGGCATTATTTTCAAGAATCGACTTTAAAAAATCAGAATAAAAATTCATATTGACTATAGATTGATTGAATAATTTTTTAAATATCATCTGATATTTCATTTTATAATAATATTTATAGTTTCATATTGAGTAATATAATATTATTTATGTAGTAAATAATATTATATTATTTTTTCTTTTGTAGATTCTTTCTAAATAAATTGAATACAAATGTGAATATGTATATTAATTAATCTGCGCTATTGTAATAAATAATATTTATATATATTCAAATATTAATGAAAATAGTTATTTGTTTTCATAATAAAATTGATGAAAACTTTCAAAATATTTATCATTTATTTAATTTATAAAAAATAATAAAAAGTTTTTAATTATTAAAATTATTTTGAAAATGAATTATATTATATAGACTGGTCCCACCGGAGGAATGGCCGGCAAAATTACAAAAGTATTCGTTGGAGGTATCAAAGACCAGACTACCGAATCTGATCTACAGAGCTATTTCTCTCAATATGGAGCCATTGATGGTGTAGAGCTTGTCAGAGATAGAGAAACACAGAAGAAGAGAGGATTTGCTTTTGTGAATTTCTTGGAATGGGAAGCCGTTGATAAAGCATGTGGTTATTTATTATAATTAGTATATTGTAATATTGTTTTGTATCATATATATTAATTATAGAATACTTATGTTATTCATATTATTGGTTTATATTTTAGAAATGAAATATCACAATGTTAACGGAGTACAAGTTGAATTAAAGAAAGCTAGAACTAAGTCTGAGTTGATTACCGGTAACTTCGCTGGTGAAGTCAGGAATACCAATGACATAGCTCAACAACTCACCCAATATAATAACCTAAGCTACAGCCAGGTTTATATTGTTTATTTTTCTATTGTTTCAGTTTAAAATTGAAGTTTACAATTTGAAACCCCATTTAAACGTGCTTTTGTTCAATATCGGAGAAATACTCGTTATCATGTTTATTGTTCTTCGTTTCTTATTGTTCCTCGTTTCAGGGCAATAATCATTCGAATCAAAACGGCCAACAGTTATATGGTCAACAACAACAGTTTGGTCAGCAGCTCTATAATCAACAAGTTGCCTATAATCAACAAGGCTATAATCAGCAGAACCAATTCCAGAACTATGGATACGGATGTAAGTGATTATTAATTTAAAACTATTTGTATTGTAAAATAAAGATGTGGAGGTATTTTACTGCTTTAATCATTTATTAGTCGATTATTCATTTATTTAAATAGATGATTATCAAGCGATGTATGGTGGTTTGGTAGTGCCTGCGACCACGCCGAGCTCTCTGGATACAGCTGCAACGGATATGGGAGTGGTACAGTCCGCTGTTCCCCCCGGAGCAACCGGGGCTTCCACGACTACCGTACTAGGAGTTACTCCCGCCGTAGAGTCGATGGATAACAATGCTTTTAGCGTTCCACCCCCCATGTTGATACAAACCTTGCATCCCGGTATGCAAGCTATGCAGACCTTACCACCGGGCATGCAAGTTGCCCCCATTATCCAGAACCTTCCCCAGGGGGCGCCGGTGACCAATTCACTTCTTGGCGCTATGCCCAGTTCACTCGATTCTAACGCCGGTAATTCAACTGAGTTGAGTTTATTACAGATTGTTGCCGTTTTACTTTCTTTTGTTCTTTTATATTGTTATTTACTAAGCTCTTGATTACCACCTGCGGAGATTTGTATCCTAATTCACCTCATTAATTTTCAGCGAACTCTAATCAGATGGGGGGACAGAATAACCAAATGGGAAATCAGCAGATGATGAGTCAAGTGAATCAAATGAATAATCAACAGAATAACCAACAACATCAACAACAACAACAACAGCCATGGGACCAGAATTCACAACAGCAGCAGACTCAATCCCAACAGCAGTTCAATAGTAACGTCGCCCAGGGTAACAATCAGATTGTTGGTAATAACAGTACATCTGGTCAACAAAATGCTCAACAGCTTCCCAATAATGGAGGCAATCAATGGAGTAATAACTCGCAGAGTCAAAAGTCATTTGGCTCAAATTATGACAGTTCATATAGTGGCGGACCCCAACGAGGAAGTAACTTCAACCAGAAGAGCTCTGGTCCTTATGGAGGTTTGCTAATATTATATTATGATTGAGCGATGCATACCACTTCCTATTTATTTAACACAAGGACCACAATTCACTTTAAAATAATGTACAGGTGGTTATGGACAAAACAGTCAATCCACTGGTTCGGGCGATGCCAATTATGCTAGGAGATAGGAGCTGTTATCTAATCTTGTTAGTACATCTTAATGTATCATCATGTTATTAATTAAATTTATATATTTTATATATTTAATACATAATTATTTGATATTTATTCAATATTTTATATTAGTGATTAATTTGAATTATTTTTATATATTTTATAAGTATTTACATATTTATATGAATTATATATACAGGAATATAAGAAAATGAACTAGATACCTATCAAATACGTATTGATGATACATATTGAATGAAAAAGATTTTTATTATTTTATTGTATATAGTATTATATTGTATAGTATGTGAATTATTTATTAATATGTATGCTTACTAAATATTGAACTATATATCTTTTAGATTATTATTATATATCATTACATTATTATAATAAATATTTTAATTATATCTTTAATTTATCATTATATATTTTTATAGATATAAATTTGGTGATATATATTATATAATATTATAGAATCTTATAATTTGGGTTTTACTAATATTCTGTTTCATTATAATAATTATCTATATTTTTTTTATTAATTAGAACTATTTTATCTATTTAAACTATAAATTAATGTAAATTAGTCAATATTTATATATAATATAAAAATATTTAATATATTCTTACTGGTACTACAATTAAATGAATAAAAAGTTAATTGATTATGATAAATCAATTTCAGTTACATTATACATAATATGGTAAACTACACTGTTAATATGTTAATATGCACTGTTTATATTTATAAATATAACAATTTATTAGATCTATAATATTGGTAGTATTAATTATTTATATGATATACTCATTTTATTTAGTAAATATCAAACAATAAATGTGAGCATTTGTATATTATAACTACCTATCACTCCATTATGAGCTAAAACTTAATTATAAATTGTTATTCTGTGAATAATTATAATTAATTATGATTAATTAATTTTTATATAGTAAAATATAATATATAATTGTTTGAAAATAAATAAAAGTACATTTGTTTTAATGAAGATGAGTCAGGCTATTTATGTTTAATTATAAAAAGGTAATCATATATTGCTTTTGTATATTGTAAGTAAATAATATAAATATATGAAATTATAATATATATTTTTAACTAAATAGCTGAATATTTTTATGAATATAATATCAATAAAATGAAATGATACTTTTACAATATGTTTGTGATTCTGAAAATTAAATATTTTTTATTGTGTTCTCTATATTTATTAGAGAATAAATATATTTAGTCTTTATTTTATTTATATTATATAACTATATTCATATTATTACATTTCTCCTATAGTTTTCACAAAGTTTTAAATTTTAACCAATACATTGTCTAATTACTTAAAAATAATACATGTGTACTGTGAAACCTAATACATGTGTACTGATCACCTGCTTTATAGCTGAATATTTTTTGTAGAATTTATATTTCAACAATATTACTGTATTATATTCATTTCCAAATATAGTTTTAAAGGTGAATTCTTATACTATTGAAAATTATTTTATTTTCTGTTAATAATCCACTAACTAAAATAATATTCTACAGATATGCTTGTAATAAAAAAGTTCTAATCATTACCTGTTTGTAAAGATTAATAATCAACTATTTATTTGGGAATATATGTTTTGAAATTAAAATATAAATTTATTATACTAGAATATTTTTAGAATTCATTACATTTTTACACATCTAGTTAAATTTATACCTAAGTTTGTATTTAAATTATATGTCTTAGAATAGTCATATTTATTATAATTTATGTATTTATATCATATTTAAATTAATACATATTGTATACATATTGTAATACATATAAGTTAAATGTAAATATATATATAATAAAGTGGATGGCCAGTTTACAAAAATATTGAACTACATGATGAAAAATATCTAGGATTTGTTTTATAAGATTGAAAAAACTGTACAATAATATTATTTGAATTAGTATTACACGATCATATACAATTTTATAATATTAAAAAATTAATATATCCTATTTTTTTTAACTAGAATATTTGATAAAGTAATAATTTGCTATATTTCTATAATGTTTAAATTGTAAATCCATCCTATTATAAATGATACTATATATTATATCCTATTAGCGCTAGTTATATTGATAAATATTTAATATAATATATTTAATAATTTATTTCACTTAAAATATAGATAATTGAATGAAACTTTTATTACAATTATTATTATAATAATAATTATATTTTAAAACAGTTTATCTGAAACAATCAAGTTTGTCAATCTTGAATTCTATTGTATTAAAGTTAGTAATTTTCTTATATATTCTATAACATAGCTATGTAGCACAGAATATTGGAAAAATTTGATTTTGGAAAAACAAAAATAATTTAGCCTTCACACATACAATATATCTTAGTATATAAAATTTGACTAATATTTAATCAATTGATATATATTTTGGAGTATATATAAATATAATCTTCGTCATTGACTTTAATCTTGATATTATTAAATATTGATCAATACCATTTCTCCTTAGGCTTACATTTTACATTTTAATATTTTTAATATTATAAATTAGATATGTGTAGTATATTGGATATATTGATTAAAATATTAACCTTATTTACTAATTAATAATATTATATATGACCTAATTTATGTATTATATTCATTATATATATATACTCACCATTGAATATAATATTATGTATATATATTTATGTTGATTTAGTAAATTATTATTATATATATATTATTTTAAAAAATCTAATTTTAATATATATTTATTTTATATTAGGTACAAATGCATTCTATTTTTTTTTAATTCTTAAGTAAAATATTTCATTAATAATTGGTTATATTCATTGGTTATAATTTGAATACTTATTATTAAAAATTACTATTAAATGGAAATAATAACCTGCGATAGTGAACAATTAGATAACTAGTTATATTCAATTTATTTCACAGGTTTATTTGAAAGAATACAGGATATATCTCAAAGTTCAAGGCAATATTTTACAAATTTTAAATTTTGAATATTTATCTAGTATTTTATATTAGTGTATCATGTTATTCATATAAAATTAATATTTATTTTGTGTAGCAACCTTTAGAAATTAGTTTGATTGCTTCTTTTAATATTGATAATATTTTAATAGGGAATAATTAATATCCTATTAATTATTTTATAATTTATGTTTTATTAATTTTTTTAAATGTTACATACTTTTCTTACAAAAAATTTTATATCAACAGATAATTTATATAACTTAAAATAATCTACTCAAATTACTGCGCTAATATAAACTCATTCAATCATATTATTGTTATTTTAATTTGACCTATATTAATGTATAATTAACTATTTATATTTATATATCCTCTTTATTCTTGCGAATACATTATTTTCTACTTTTTATCTTTTATACATTATTATAAATTAATAAATATTTTGTCATAACTTAATTTTCTCAACAAATTTAAATAAAAATGTATAATGAAAATTAAGAACACAATTTGTAATGCAGAAAATCTGGTAATTCGCAAATCTAACAAAATAGATTTTCTTAATATTGTGTGGTATAGCAAGATAAAATGTATACACACTACTATTGTATTTCAGGTAATATGATTATTTTTTAATATACAAGTGCTATTTAATTGATCAATATTGATGCATATTACTATTGATTTATATTAATCATAATCCAAATCTATGATTGCAATAATAAATTATATAAACAATATTAAATTGAGAATTTTCATTTCTTTATACAAAATATGAATGTGTGAGGTATTAAGAAAATATACTTATTAAATATATTTATTCATATAAAAATTGAAACAGCTAAATTAATGGTAATGCACAGTTATGCTTTTAACTGTGTAAAAAGATTAGAATTTAGATAATAAAGACATTTATTATATAACATAGAAGAAGTGTAATATTCGAGTCTTACTGAGTCTTTTATATAGATTTTTAGTAAATAATATTCGTCGAAGACATTAAATATATTTAATAATTATTATATTATTTAATTGTACATATATATATATAACCCTATAGGCTTTCTTCATTGTGCAGGCTATTTGGTATATATATATATATATAAATTTATTATTTTTTAATTCACCCTAATTGAATTTAGCTTTATATTATTTGAAGTTTTTAATGTCTATTAAAAGTTAGTAAAACAAGGTTACTATGTGAATTTATATATTATATAAAAGATTAAGATATAATCGTGAAGAACAGGGGAGGATATTTTATAAAGGATATTTCTGGAATTTGGATGCTTGAAAAATTGATTTGAAGCATGATATTTAAATCAATCTCAATATATGATCTGGTGAATAGATTTCAGAAGGACTATGGTATTAATGAGTTATGTAATATTTTATATATAAAGGTAAAACAATATTTCTTTAATATATTGTTTTAGCTATATTTTTATACTAAAAACGTATCGGAATATATTCCGATTATATATATCTAACTACATATATGTAGTTCGATTGCGATATATTTTACATTATTAACTGTTATCTTCTATTGTAATATAGGCTATATTCAATAATAATAAATCGAGTCATAAGTGGATATTAGTGAAATAATTATAATTAACTAGAAATGATTGAATGAACTATAATTGAATCTTAATAGACATGTTTATATAGACATAAAATGCACATTACACGTTGTACATATCTAAGATAGATGTCATTCGAAAGTATTACTGTACTTTACTTATACTACTTTGTGTACGGCATGAATTCTTAATTTATAAATCTGAGGATGATACATTAACAGTGTAAGTTATGCCAATACTTTCATACTTATTATATAATTTTTTTAAACACCAAATATTGCTATATCATCTGTCTATACTAATGAAAGAGATGGATAACCAGACTAATAACAGCATAATCGATATATAGTTATTAGTAATAATAATTATTAATTTTATTATTAACACATTAATTTCTTTAGAATTGTTTATATTTACTAACAAACGTGCTGTTGTAGAATATTAACCTAATTAAGGACACATTGAAGTTTACCAGTTCATTTACCTTGGTCCATGGTACACAAGTACATGCACTTTAGTAGAAAGTGTACGAATATATGTACATTAGTACATGTTCTCATCATTTTTAATTATGGTTTCTAGAAATAATTGTATCGTTTTTTATTTGTTCTCCTACCAATATCTTTTATAAAATTATATATGTTACAAAGTATTAACATTCTCCATATATATATATATATATTTATATATATTATATCCATATTTATGATTGGTGGAAACTTCTCGATAACTACAATTTGGTATATATATTTTCCAGGAATAAAATATTATCTTAGATTCTATAACTGAGATTTGTTTTTATTATCTTTACAAATTATATAATTTTAAATTGCAAATTTAAAAAATATAAAATTATGGATTATGATTTATAATACGTTAATTGTAGTTATCTAGTATTACTATTATATATAAATAATTTAAATAATATATATTATTGTATAATTATTATTGAATTTCTTATTCTCGAAATATGAACAAAGAAAATATGTCATCAAGGTTTAAAAAATATCCTAGAATGGCTTGGAAATATTTTGTAATCTAGTTTAATGCACAATATAAGCAATGTATAATCATAATACATTCGTGTTATATATAGTGGTTATAACCTAAGTATATCAACGATTAATTTTGATGTTGGTAACTAACATTATTTTAATATTTGTTTAATTCCCAAACCAAAAACAATAACCTAATATTATTTATTAAAAATGACAATATTTTATAAATATTTTATCAACTCGTCTACATTTTTTCTATTATTTTTTTAAACACTCATTATAATTATTATAATATATATATTTATGAATTATGTAAATATATATATATATATATATATATATATATATTATATCATATTGTATCTGGTTTGATGTATCAGTAAGTATATATTTATTGAATCAATTAAATATTGTACTTTAGAAATTATCTACACATGTTAACTTATAATAATAAAGCCAGATTAATTTATATGTTCATTTATTTGTAACTATGTACTATTGTGAATAAATCGATACATATGATAATCACCATACATTCGGACAAGCTATTCTTACAATTTTATTTTATTATTTCAGAAGTAAATACTATTATTGTATCTACAAAAATAAATTATATTTTAACTAAACAACAAATTTATCAAAATATAAATATATTATTTATGTTATCATTTTATTGAAGTTGACTGCAATATTAGATCTTCCCAATTGTGATTCTAATAAACTGAATCTTGCCATTATAATTTATAATATTTAATCATTTAGTGATAGTATAATTTATGTTTAGCTGTTTTTTTCATTTTTATAATTATAAAATTGTTCTAATTCTAGATTTATCAATTATATTTCTAAATCAAATTATGCAAGTTTGCACATTATTTCTCATACATGTAAATTAAATAATATATATACATCTATATAAATGTAGATGATTTGTAGATTTTTAAACTATATTCAATATATTAAAAATCCAATTTATTAAATTGTAGTGTCAAGATATATAGGAACGCTGTGGTATGTATGGGCTCAACAATTACTGGTGAAGTGACAATAGGTAGCGGAACTGTTATTAATCCGAAAGCTAAAATTCTTGCCTTATCTGGTCCGATTGTTATCGGAGAAAATAATTTAATTGAGGAAAATGTCACAATTATCAATGAGTTAGAAATATTGACAATCAAATCATATCACTATTTGTAACGCTTATGCAAATTAAACTATAACTTATAACTACATTATTATATATAATTTCATTATTTATTATTATATAACTTTAATTTTAAATAGATTTTATAGTTATTGATTTTTTAATTAAAATTTGAATAGTTGATACCATTATTCCTATGCCCAATTTATAATTATTATTAATATTTACTATTCAATTTAATAATGATTATATTAATATTTTCTAGTTGCAAAAATGGCGATATACATGTAATGGTCATTGGTGATTTAAACCATTTTGAGGTTGGATCAGGTAAGTCATTATATTTACTATATTCAATATTAAGGTAACTAATTACAATAGAAATAATGAAAACTAGTTTTTAATTTCAAGAATCTTATTGATTCATCAATAAACAGTTTGTAAAAGTCGTGCAGTTGGAAACAATAATATTATGGAACAAAGATGTAAGTATGACCTTTTTGTTAAATCTAGATTTATTATATAATTGAGTCTATTAAAATGTAGTATAATTTAAATAATGTTTTGATATTATTTTCACATTTTTGTATATGATTAATAAATATTTTTTAATTTAATATTACATATATTTAAATCATTTTCATATTTTCTTTTTTTTGTTTCTCGCCATTTATAATTGATTTGCGTTATATTATTAATGATCTAATAATATATTAAAAGGTAATATACTTCATATCTCGCGTCCGCAGCCATTAATAGCACTTATAACCATACTACTTCTTACTCGCATACCACATTTAACATCACCTGTACACTCGCTACGCTTCACATTACCGTCTACTTCTAGATAACGTCGTATCACCATACTCACCTTTGACCTTACAATAACCTCAATAATACAATCCGAATAGCCTATGCAGACGCGGAAGTATCGTTGAGTGACCACTGTTTAGTTGGCGCCGGCTGCAGCGTATTCTCATTGGACGCGGACGGTAAACACCAGGTGCTGCCCCCTAGGACGGCGATATCGGGAGCCGACTCGAAGCGCCGCACACTCCTCGAAGCAACGTGTGTTCGTTGCTCTCCGTCACGGACCAACGCATCCAGAACACGATTAACAATAGATCCCTAGTTATGTTGTTAACTTTAGTGCAAACCTACGCTGATGGTGTAGGAACTAGGATAAAGGAGTAGGAACTAGGCTGAAGGTGTAGGAACTAGCATATGCTGTAGGTATAGGGCATATGCTGTAAGTATAGGGCATATGATGTAGGTATAGGGTGTATGCTGTAGGTATAGGGTGTATGATGTAGGTATAGGGCATATGATGTATGTATAGGGCATATGATGTAGGTATAGGGTGTATGATGTAGGTATAGGGCATATGCTGTAGGTATAGGGTGTATGATGTAGGTATAGGGCATATGATGTAGGTATAGGGTGTATGCTGTAGGTATAGGGTATATGCTGTAGGTATAGGGTGTATGATGTATGCATAGGGCATATGATGTAGGTATAGGGTGTATGATGTAGGTATAGGGTGTATGATGTATGCATAGGGCATATGCTGTAGGTATAGGGCATATGATGTAGGTATAGGGTGTATGATGTAGGTATAGGGCATATGATGTATGTATAGGGTGTATGATGTAGGTATAGGGCATATAATGTAGGTATAGGGCATATGATGTAGGTATAGGGCATATGATGTAGGTATAGGGTGTATGATGTAGGTATAGGGCATATAATGTAGGTATAGGGCATATGATGTAGGTATAGGGCATATGATGTAGGTATAGGGCATATGATGTAGGTATAGGGTGTATGATGTAGGTATAGGGCATATGATGTATGTATAGGGTGTATGATGTAGGTATAGGGTGTATGCTGTAGGTATAGGGCATATGATGTAGGTATAGGGCATATGATGTAGGTATAGAGCATATGATGTAGGTATAGGGCATATTCTGTAGGTATAGGGCATATGATGTAGGTATAGGGCATATGCTGTAGGTATAGGGCATATGATGTAGGTATAGGGCATATGCTGTAGGTATAGAGCATATGATGTATGTATAGGGCATATGATGTAGGTATAGGGTGTATGATGTAGGTATAGGGCATATGCTGTAGGTATAGGGCATATGCTGTAGGTATAGATCATATGATGTAGGTATAGGGCATATGATGTAGGTATAGGGCATATGATGTAGGTATAGGGTGTATGATGTAGGTATAGAGCATATGATGTAGGTATAGGGTGTATGCTGTAGGTATAGGGCATATGATGTAGGTATAGGGCATATGATGTAGGTATAGGGCATATGATGTAGGTATAGGGTGTATGCTGTAGGTATAGGGCATATAATGTAGGTATAGGGCGTATGATGTAGGTATAGGGTGTATGCTGTAGGTATAGGGTGTATGCTGTAGGTATACATGGTATAAATTAAGTAGTTAATAAAATAATTATTTTAATTATTATTAATGGCTTATAAATTAATCTATGTTTTTATATCTACATTGAAAATTAATATTTTTTTATTTCATCACATGTCATAATTTATCAAATATAATGTATAATTTGTTTACATAAAAATATCCTAGAATAGCTTGGAAATCATTTGTAATGCACAATATAAGCAACGTATAATAATAAGACTTTGGTGTAATATATATAGGTTATAAACTAAGTATATCAACGAGTAATTTTGATGTAGGTAACTAACATCATTTTTAATATTTGTTTAATTCTCAAATCAAAAAGCTAACCTATTTTTATTTATTAAAAATGACAATTTAAATATTTTATCAATTCATCTACATTTGGTCTATTATCTTTTTAAATCCACTCTTTATAACTATTACAATATTTATGAAATATGTAGTTATATATATATCATATATCATATCATATTGTATCAGGTTTGATATATCAGTAAGCATATATATATTGAATCAATTAAATATTGTACTATATAAATATATATTATGTAATAATTTATCAAACTTATATATCTGTATTACATAATTTAACTTTATGAACTGTTTTAATATATAATTATATTGATAAATGTATAGATTACATGATAATTACATATTCCACATATTACTAGAAATACAATATATCATATTTTTATAATTATTTCTCTCCTTGACAGAGTGACACCAAAAAGGTTGATTTTCTGAGAAATGTCATGCCAAATTTTCACAAATATTTTCAACCAACGGAGCCTAATGTTTAATTTTAAACATAATTTATTTATTATTTCGAAAATCGTTTACTGTATATTATATATATGTTATAAATATACAAATTAATTTTATTTTATACAATTAATTCTTGTTTATTTTGTACATTATTTTTGTTTATAATAATATAATTGTAATTATAATTAATATTATTTCAAATATAATGAATGTATAATATTGTGAAAAAATGCTTTTAAAAATAGTAAGAATTATATTTATTTTTATATAAAATAAATAGCTACATAATAATATAACAACATAACTACTAATAATTTAAATATTAGTTAACTTTTAAAATAATATATTACATAAAAAAATATATAAAATAATTATTTATTTCTGATAGCACCTTACTAAATATAATAATTATGATAATTATTTTCTATTGTCTAATGAATTTAAATTATTTATATTTAACTTATTTTATCTATAATGTAGGTTACATTATAATTTCTTTAATGTATTCATTATTTAAAAAAGTATATCTTGACAAATATTACTATATTTGTGATATACCTTATGGTGGCAAATTAAAAATATGATAAACTTAAAGTAACTTTATTGAGCAATTTGAGATATCAACTCTAATTCTATGAATGAGATTTTCACGCACAATGAGAAGTTATTATTTTTTGTAGTAGATATTTTAGAAAAATAACATCATTCATTTAAATCAAACTTAAAACCTTAATGTAATCCTTCTCATCTTATATAGAGTAACAACAAAATACGGAGTGTGGGTATTAAATTAATACAAATATAATTATTTCTACTACTATTATAAACATTCTTAAATTGTAAATAATCTTACTTATTTTAAATATACTTTGAATTATAATATTCATTATAAAATCCATGTATATTATATGCGCATATACACCAATAACTTATGTTGGTAATAATTATAGATTTTTGATATTACATTGATCTATAGTTTTCAATCTACATAATATGTACATTGATATTTTGTATTAAAAATATTTTACAGTTATACTCAAATCAGTATTCAATGAATACTATTCATTATATTTTGATATTTCTAAAGATCTGTTTATAAAAATGGTTTGTTTGCTTATTATATTTAATTAAAAATATCACTATATATTTATAAACAAATTAATTGATATGCTAAGTTAAGTTTACTGTGTATAGGTACTATTATCCAATATTACGGTAATCTTGGCTATTATTAAAATTTAAATATAGACTCTATTAAATTATATTAATTAATCTACATTTTATTATGCATTATATTTAATTTTAAAATAATAAAATAAAACAATTGGCTTAATATTAAAATGTATATATAATATAGGAATTGTTATAAATATCTCAGAAGCACAACATGGTTTCGAAAGAAAAATTGATGTTTCTAGGTTATAAACCAAACTACAAAAGAATTATGTACAATGATATAATTAAATAAATAAATGTTTATTTATATTTGTTTTATATTTATTTATTAAAAGTATGCTTTTACCATAGATTTTGACTAATACAAATCTATGGTTTTTACTAGAGAATAATAATATTATATTGAATACAAACTAAAATATATAATCACTAATAGTGTTTCCAATTATATATAGAAATATTATAATAATGTAATAACATATAATATAATAATATTATGTAGTAAAATAATGTTGTAAATCATTTTGAAATATTAATTACAAGTTATATTAATTGTTAAAAAATTAGTTGGTCCAATTTTTTAAAGTACTAATTGTGTATACTTGCAGTACATAAGTTTAATTTCATTAATTGGAACTTTTTAAATTTATTATTTCAGCACAAAATATTTAACTATTAGATATTTTATATAGATGTTTTTAATTCTAAACTTATAAAGTCTTTACTATATTTTTGTAATATGTTACTCATCACTATAGTAGCATTTTAATCTATTACTTTTAATTCTTATATAGTTATATTATATTTTTTATATAAGAATTGTTATAAATAATGTTTATACTTCTCATTATCACATTGGTTAATAGTTACATGGTAAGCTATATATATATATATATATATATATATATATATATATATATATATATATATATATATATATATAGTATAGTTAAATAGATCTACATAAAATACAACTAGTATTCTCTTCAGGAATATTTTTGTCCTGAAATATATTATTAAATATTATATTTGGTGGGAATGAAATCTAAATGTTTTATGAAGTAATAAACACGAACATTTTTATTCTATATAAATAATTACTGGAGTATCTCATAATATGAAAAACGCTGATACTATTATAACATTAGGTGAGATAATTTAATTATTGAGAGAAAATGCTCTTGAAAGAATACATACATTTATTATTATTAATGATTTATAATTATTGCGCACTCGGTAACAATAATAAGGTTTATAGTGTGTTAATTTGTTATCGGATATAAACTGAAGGTACATGTTCAGAGAGATGTTAGTCGACATATATGGGTTATATGACTTATTTAGAGATTAAGATTAGGTCAAGGTCAAGGTCAAGGTCAAGATGTCCTGCAATATTGGTCATTATGGATTAAGGTTAATAATATTTCATAATCATACATGAAATCAGAGTTAGAGTAGTCTAAGCCTAGATGTATTTAGTTTTATTTAGCTAATACAGAATAAAAACCAATCTTTTATAATTAGATACAATTTAGTATGTAAAATTTAATTATTAAAAATAATCGAGTTAAATATAGTATCTAGAATACATAGTAATATATATTCTAGGACACGTTTGAATATATTGTTATAATATTAATGTATAGCGTATATAACAGATACTCTACCATTAAACTATTTAATTATAATTGTTTTATGTTAAAAGGAATAATTATAATATATTTTTAATTAATGACTAACTTAACTTTATAACCAAGATTACCAATAGTTATCAATAACTATTGTATTATTATTAGTATTCATATACATGCGTTATATTGTATATTTTATTGATTTATTATAAAATATACTTATTAAATATATATATATATATAATAAAATACTACACCCATAAAGAAAATCAAATTCCAAGAGGAGATGAAACTCCTATTAACGCAAGAACTAATATTTTATTTTTGTATAACTAATTATATATATATATATTTGTGTTACATGAATACTATGTTATACATAGTTTAGTAATATTCCTAGTAGAAACTGTTGTGCCTGGATTACTCGGATGACATTTTGTATATTATATAATAATTTCTGTGGCATTTTTGTTTTTATCATTTCCCTTTAATAAACTAAATAGTAGTAATCGCTTAGTAATTATTTGTAAACAATAATAAAAATGATAATTTATTCAAAAAATATGAGAATATTATAAATAGATAAATATATATTATCACAATAGCTTACATAAGTGCAATACCCGTTTTGAGTTAATAGGCAATTAAATGAATACATCAATTTTTCAGAATAAAATTTAAAATATCTATATCACAATTAACAATTGCGATATACAATAAAAATAAATGCATAATACTTCCAGGGATGTATGGTTTTCGACATACTCGATCTATTACACATGTTGAACAATTTTCATATTACTGTCGTATTGTTTTTTATGGACATGTGCAAATTGGAACGATTTCAAAACAATTGGAGCATACAAATCTGTCCACGGCTGGCGTTTCGTTATCTAAGTTTCGTATTATAAAATAATAGTTTCGTTTGTGTTTATATATTTTCATGAGATCTATCTCGCGTTACTTCAACTATCTTCCCGGTGTAGCCGACGTCAATACACCAACCTCGGGTACACTAGGCATCGTGTTCTATACCTTTTCGGGGTAGTATAACGTTTGTTTTTCTCTGGCCTGGTACGTATTCCGGTCGCGGGATCCGTGTTGCTCATTTAGAAAGGGCGTTTTTTCCTTGGAAAGTAACTTAACCGATGAATAGCTCACCGATTCCGTGGTGTACCCCTGCAGATTATGGAAGAATATTAATTTAACTGTACATGTAACATTATTTCGATAGATATAAATGAGCATTAGGTATTAATCACTAAATCTATATATTACATAGAACCTGTCTACATATATATATATATATATATATATATATATATATATATATATATATATATATGATCTACCTTATCTATTTATTTAAAACCACTTGAATATTTGATTTACTTTTTAAAGTAAATCATCCTATAGGAATACTTTTTTATCTATATATATATATGACTAAATTAATACTAATATTATAATTAATAAATGTATAAATACACCCCAAATAGAAATTACATCTCGCACATGCAATCTTAACATTCGTAATATTAAATAATTTATCGACTTGTTTACGATATTTTAACCGACATATAAAAAACCATAATGCATAACAAAGTGACATTTAAAAATAGGTTTGTGATACGTCATAAAATCCACAATTTCATGAGAAATGCATATCAATCTTTCCTACTGAAATCATTAATATACTCGTACCTAATATATTATCTGTATTCTATTTCATATATCAACTTTTAAAATTTTTACATTGTATAATTGTAACATTGTAAATCATTATTTAAATATTATTTAAATAGAAATTAATATTTCTAATTATCGGAAATGTAATATTTAGTGGTTAATTTAATATTAAATTCCTTGTTAATTTGTACACAACTTAGAGATAATGGTAGTTATATAATCATATATACGAAAGATAACTTATAGTACATAAATATACTTCATGTATGTTGGTAATTGTTGAGTTATGATAATTAATACATCAATTATATGATATTGACCTATTGCATAACATTAATCCACAAGACTAAGAAGCGTGCAATTTTAATTTAACAAGTTAATTAATATAAATAACTAACTGTTGGTATTCCTCTTTTACTGACAAATAGAGCTTTAAATGACAATATCAGCATGAAGATGCATACCATAACTTCCATTAAATAAACAAAGGTTAAAAATACAGACAATATTGTCCTTTTATTTTTCTGCGAAGTAAATATAGTATTTATATATTTATATATATTATTTAAAATATAAGATATGACATTGATTATACATTAATTGTTTACTTATTTAATGTATAGAGTATTAATGATAACTACTTTAACCTTTGCATTTAAAATAGGTAAGAAAAACCAAACGTAGAAACCAGAAGTAGAAAATATCAAAGATAAAATTGAAATTATGATCACCCCGAGTATCTATAAAATATAAAGAATATGTTAATACAATGTAATAGAAGGGTATTATATATATATATATATATATATATATATATATATATATATGTATATGAGTAAAAATTCACATGTTATGCTATTGTAATGTTGTGTCTCTATGACTCATAGTAGCAACGTATATTTCTACATCAATATTTAGTTGCTAAGCTACATGTATCAACAATAATATATATTATGATAATTTGTATCACGATGGCATTATAAAACCACGAATACAGTTCAGATTGTGATATGGATTTAAATGCAAGCTATGTTGTGATTCATATACTCGTATATAATACAATAGTACGATTGTTACATTATTATCTAATCGTTACATTATTTATCAAAAACAGTGTTATGTAATCCGTACTAACAATGAAATTGTTTGATATCCGCATCGCGACAAATCCCGTTACTCCTGCCAGTATAAACTGAAATTAAGATTCTTTAAATTATATATTTAAATTAATAGAGATTATATTAATTTAATAGAGCTTATATTAATTTAATAAAGATTATATTAATTTAATAGAGATTATATTAATTTAATAGAGATTTTATTCATTTAACAGAGATTATATTAATTTAATATAAATTATATTAAGTTAATAAAGATTATATTAATTTAATAGAGAGTATACTAATTTAATAGAGATTATGTTAACTTAATAGAAATTATATTAATTTAATAGAGATTATATTAATTTAATAGAGTTTATATTAATTTAATAGAGATTATATTAATTTATATTAATATATATTATATTAATGTTATAGAGATTATTTCAATATCATATATGATCATATAGGATACATATATTATTAATTTACATTATTATTATTATAATTTACATAACATTCTACATATATATACATATATAAAAATATACATAGAAAAGTATTGGCATGTAAAACAAAAGTAGTAGTATACTACTTGTTTTTTATAAAGAGAGCTTAAATGATAAAATAATAATTAATTAATACATTTGCTAGTATGATTAATCATCCGACAGCTTGTACTATAATTAATATATTGTGAATAAGATATGATATTAAATTTGCCTTGTATTGATAATTGGTGATAAATGGAGAATTTCTAACTAATATTTCATTTCACCTCGTAATTGTGTAGACTTATCATTCACATTAATTGGATAATGAATATATTGTTAGTTTAAGAAATTATGTTAAGAAAAGGAATACACAATTCAATTCAGAAAAACACAAATTCCGCATATTTTTATTTTTATTTAAAAATAGACTTAATTGCGATATGGTATTACATATAGTAATTTATAATTTTAAATATACATACTTATATATATATATACAAATAGTATATTCTTAGATGATATATCAAAACTAAATAGGTGTTCAAAGAAGAACAAATAAAATAACTGACGACATTCCGTAATTTACAACTAACAAGAATTCCGGCGCACGAAGTGACAAGCCTGAAACTGGGGTGCACGGTTCCGCCGAGAACTATGTTATGTAACGAGGCACAATTGGCCGCCAGTCCGCAGACGACGTGAGCCGCGCAGTTTCCGGTGACGAGGCGAGGATGAAGCCATCCCGATGTCGGCGGCAATTTCAAGGTCACCACGGTGTTCAGCGATCTCTCGACGTCGGAAGACATCTCATCGTGTGCGGGCGTTAGTACGTGCCTTGGTGCGTGCCTTGGTGCGTATCTTGCAAAAGCAGTTATGATCGAACGGAATTAATGGCTGTTCGTGATTTTAGCTACTGTACTTAATATGCTAATTGCATAGAGAAACATTTTTCGATGTGGCTTTATTTTAACGATGTATTTTCCGCAAGGCGTTTACAATCTAGAAGTTGTGTATGTACTATTTCGTTATCTGTCTATAAGTGTTGTCGTCGTTTTTAGAAGTACAGTTGATGCGATATTTCAAGTTCAGTTATTCGGCGCGAAGTAAGCTGCGGACGCCGCGGCTGTTGGTTGTAGAATGAAACCTCCGAATTTACGAATCCGACGTCGAAAGAGATGAGCTCACAGATAATTAATTAGTTTGTTTATCGACGAACGGACGCCGCGAGATGTTTATGGGCGAATTCGACACGGACCTAGTTTGAGCGCTCGCCAGGGATCGCCAGGTATGCACCGCACGACTCCGGCAGACGCAGCGGCCCCCTTACATAACGGCGAAAACAATGGCAGACTGACTTATTGTTTTATTTATAGCCGCCTGTCTGATCAACGTTTTCGTTGTTTTTGATGATTACAATTCATTTAGGAGATAAGAATACGATAGGCTACGAGAAATGTCATTATTTATATTGTAACGTATTCACACGAATAAAACTATCTCGTATATTAATTTATACGATACAGAATATTCGGGGTTTCGACAATATTGTAATTGCAAGGAAATGCTGTGGTTTATTACAGTTACATGTTATCTTTATCTGACGAATATTAATCTTCATAAAGTTGTTTAATTGTTCATAGAATTATATTGTACCTAATTTAGGTATTCCGTACTTAACTTTAATAACTCTAACTGAGATTAATAATAATTAATATTGTTTTTTAGATATATTCTAGTTATTATAATATATTTATAATACTTAAATAACATAATATGCTCCATTTAGGATAATAACTAATATTGAAAAACTTACTTTTAATACCGTCTTGACGTTTGTATACATATAGATATATAATTAGTATAACAATATGTCCTGTATGTGGGCCTATAGCTCCCTTATGAAATATATAATTAGGTAGTAAGCAGACATTTCCAATGCAATTTAAATGATGTATCTTTAAATGATGTACGTATATTTTATCTAAATATACGAATTAACAAATATAATAAGTATTAAATTCGTAACATATTCAATAATATTTAATAAATACAAATAACTTAGAATATGAATCACATTATGTAGATAAATATAAGTATACATGCCTGTTACCGTTTATTTATATGATATATTATAATTATTAATAGTAGAGTATACATTTTTAATTTCACCTATTATATTTTTATATAAAATGCCTAGTAAAGTGCGTAGAGAGAATAAAATATGCCACAGTATATAATATATATAGTTATATATTTCCACGGATTAACATATGAATTTAACGATACAAATATAAGGGCATGTATCATAAATAAATGTAATATTCGTTATAATTTTGTTTATTAATTATTTTTTGTTAATTATGAAGATGTATCTAGTACAAAATGAGATAGTTTAAAATATGTATTTAATTTTGTAGAAACAAAATTACTTCAATATGTATAATCTGCATCTTCGTCTGCCAGATTGTAAATACTGTCGGAGAGAAGTTCGTCGAATGTGCCCAGGTCTGATTCGTGAACTAAATCCCTTATTTCAGATATCAAACTTTTCTGTATGGATTGATTAGGATATGTTACATTTATGTTGAGTGTATGTTAAGTACATATTAAGTATATACTTAGTGTTATTATAGTAATATTAAGTATTGGTAGGTGTGTATTGAGTGTATGTTAAGTACTTACTAAGTATATACTTAGTGTTTATTAAATGAATATTAAGTATTGGTATGTGTATGTTGAGTGTATGTTAAGTACTTATTAAGTATATGTTAAATTGATAATAAAAGAATATAAATAACGATTACATTAGTATATATTACAATTAGATATATTATTTAGTATTACGAATTCTATATATATATTCTATGTAATGACTTATTTGTTATGCTATATAATTAATTGTCGTCGTTCATATTATAACAGTTTTATTTTATAGTCGAATAAGAAAAACGGTACAACGAATACATAACAGTGTCAGCTCATTAAAATGCACTTATTAAAATTTAATAATAGTTATACATATTAAGAATTGTTAATTTAGATGGGATCTACTTATAATAGAAACTCATAATTTTAATTTATGGTCGACCTATTTTCTTAAACTCTTGTATACATTATTAGCAAGTAATAAATATCTGTAGATGGCTGAGATGCGATACGTTACGATATTACGTTATTCAAAAATTAAAAATGCATTGTTTTTTTTAGATCTGCAGCCTTATTAGGAATGTAATGATTTATGATTAGTATTTCTAAAAATAGACTTGATCACTCGAATTAAGAATTTTCGTTTAGAGTTACATACATTAATAAATGACTGTTTCAACTCGAGTAATGCAAATGAATGATTCACATTTAAATTTAGTAGCAATATGACTGTTATTTATAATATAACTATATTATATTATATAATATATACGGTATTTACATATATTCATAGTATATATATTATTTTATTATTATTATTTGTATTATTATTATTATATAACAATACATATTATAATACTTGTACATATCTTAAATGAATTATTTACATAATTAGATGGTATCGATTTAATAAAGTTAGCCTTAACTTTTTATTATAATAGATGTATAAAGTTAAATTCCTCAGATAATTTATGTAATCTTTTAATTATTTTAAATATTAAAATAATAATAATATTATTATTTATAATAATGAATATATTAAAAGAAATAAAAATATAATAATCAAATATATAATCTCTTGTTTGGAGAAATAAATATTAAAACATATATTATATAATTAATGTAGGCGTATATTACCATTATTGTAATATTAATTGAATTAATTTACCTTTTCATTGTCGTCCAAGAGAATTAACAAGATTTTAGAAAATTGGTCTATATCGATTTCGTAGTTGGAATATTGTTTCAACAATTTATTGAATTTCATATTATCCCTGTAAAATATAATTTATAATATGTAATATAATATATAACTAATTACATTACATTACATTGCGGATACAAGAATACTCTATATATTTCCTAATTTAAATTAATTTAACGCGTTATAATTATAATTAATAAATAAATATAATTAAGTACTATTAATTCATTTGATGCATTTGTTATTAATAATGAATTTATGCTATATGAATTATACTAATACTAATTAGACGATATTCTGCTTAGTCTAACCATTACATCTCATTTAATGATTACATAATATATGATTTCACACACATATGTTAAATTTAAACTATAATTTTATTGAAGTAAAATAAGTAAATAAGTATGCAGAAAAAACTAGGAAAACACTCAACCAAAACTCTAGGTAATCTATAAATACATTACATATATTACATAATATTGAAAATAAAATACCTCCTGTTGTTCGATGCACCAACACCGTGTCAATATAATCACTAAATACAATCTAATTTTAATTGTTTAATTTCTGAATAATTGGCAAATAGAAATAGTCTCTTTTTTCAAAATGTTCTATAAAGCATAAATAATGGTGTGTGAAATTCGTGTAGTGATCAATCCGTGTTCTGATGAAATAGTTTATTATTTTTTTGCTAATGAACAATCGTAATTAATATCATGGCATCATACGCATAATTAGTGATCATACTTATTAATAGGATATATAAAATAACAAAACCTTTACTATATTGTGAAATTCAAGCCATTAGCTTAATATATTAAATATAGTAATATATCATATATTAATAATTTCAAAATGTATCGTTATATTAACCGTAATAGTTCATTGTTATATTACATTAAAATCATATAATTTTTATACTTTACAATTTACGTTTCATAACTTTCAAATGATAGATCGTAATGAGCTAATTAGAAATATTAAACTATATTATTCATCGCATATAATTATAATTCTATTTTCTAACTAGTATATATAGTTTAAAATTTATACACATAACAAGTAGATTTTATAATTACAGGTAAATATAGTAAGTAATTAATAATTTATGTCACATAAATTGAATAATTTATATAAATTACTTTATATAAAACTCAGTTAGAGTCGTAAACAATTATTATTTATTAGGATAACTTATTCGGAATGTTAATAAAAAGTTTATGAAAATAGAATTTAAAATAAACAGTACGTTTCTATGAAAACATTCCTAACAGATATATATAAATATAAAATCAGTGTATACATTTTAACTGAGTTTATAAACTCAGTTAAAATGCAATTTAATTTCACTATATAATTTTTAAAATGTTTTAATATATTGTTAGAAATATATATATATATTAATATATATATATATATATATATATATATATATATATATATTAATATTAATATTACAAATAATAGACTATGCTAGTGCATTTTATATAGATCATTTAAAGAGTTTCACAATTAGAAAATTATTCAGACAATATATATAAGTTATAATGTTATTAAATAAAAACTTTAAACTTTAAACTTATGCTATATTAGTTAATTTATAAAATTTATGATTTATGTATGTAAGGATAAATTAAAAATAACCTGTTATAATTTATAAAACGAGACTTTAATGTTATATCATATATACTTTAATATAATACATTCCATCATAGTATACTTTTATTTCTAAATAATCACTTATTCAATTCAAGTTATATTTGTATTTTTATATTTGTATCTCTTACATACATTTACCATTTTAATAAATAAATAACAAATCTATGTTATAAATTATAATTATAATTTTATAACATTCATATATTAATATTTCTATGAAAAAATTATATATTTGATAATGTAAACTCTAATAAATAAAATGATACAATTATTTATATAATAAGAGAAACTATTAAAAATAATATTAATAATAATAATTATGAATTATTATTGTTATTAATAATTAATAATAATAATAGTATTAATATTTTTAATATTAGTTATAATAATAAACATAACACAGTAAAACATGTGCATATATATTGATTAACTTTTAAATACGAATAGCTAAATCACAAATAAACTAAATAAATATAGTTACTAATAATATACATGTGTAATATATAATAGGTTATTATATATAAATTAACATATTAGACATATATGTCATTTATATTTCATTTTTTTAATAGTTTTTTAAAAAATATAAATATTATTTTATTAATATAATTAATATAATTAATATAATAATATAAAATATATAAATACACTGATAGATTCCTACAACTCATCACCCCCTCCCCTACACACACCTATGCACAAACACACGTACATACACATACACATACCAACCCACACATACACACACAAACACATATATATACAGTTACGCACATAGAAAAGATACACACACAGAACATATAGTCTATACACAATTTATTTCATACTTGACTAAATATAACTTACTTGAAAATAGACAAAAGAGTTTCCGACAAGACAAAGTACTGAAACGACTTTACTTTCACTTTTTGACGATATTTATCCTTCCTTGGATAAAAACAAACCTCAATAACTAATACTATTCATCTATCCTCTGAATTCGATACACTTGATTATAACACTATAATAAACAGATTACAAAATATATGACTAAATGATATTCCTATCTTATGGTTTAATAACTCTTTATTCAATAGAAGTTTTGCCATCAAAATTAATAATTTAATAGCATCGATAAAAACTATTATCCCTCACGGTCACCATTAATATGTTTAAACGCAGGCTAAAAAGATTCCTGCATGGTGAGAATAATCATCTCCCCTATATTTTATAACACTAACATTATACTAGTCACGTTATATTGCTTTTATTTTTTATTTTACTATGTAGTTCATTTTTATTCGTGAACACATAGTAGAACATTCATTAATATGTTAAATTATTTGTGTATAATAAATTATTCACACATACATACACACATATATATATATATATATATATATATATATATATATATATATATATATATATACACACACACACACACACACACAAATACACAAATATACAAATACATACACATACCCACAAACAACATTATTTAAATACATACATACATGTGATAACTAAATATTCATGTAGAGTACCCACTGTGGAACCAACCTGGAATCCAAGAGAGTCCTTGCCGCATAAAGGACCGCCGCGGCACTAGGACCTTTCTGGTCATCATACGTCCGCTGGCGCCTAGCGATTGAACTGTGAGTTAACTGTGACCCGACGCCAGATTTGAAGTGACCGTCTCTTGGACGATGTTTACGTGGCAATGACCTATGAACCCGGTATAACGTGTATGGTATATATATATATATATATATATATATATATATATATATGTATATATATATTATATATATATATATTAATTATAATTTATATTTAAACATATAACTATACATTTTATGTATACATCTAGGGCATATACAATTACTATATTATGTATTACATATAGGCTAATATCTATTCTTTATTCATCATTATATACATATATATATATAAATATGTATGTATATATATAAATATATAAAGTTAAATATAAAGCTACTTACACACAAAATAGATAATCAATTATCATTTTTAATTTTCAAAACCGTGCATTTTGAATTAAATTGTAATTACATTATTATATTATTTTTAAACTATTATTATAATAGTATTATTAGATTTTTGATTTAGAACTAAACTATAAAATTCGACATCTGCGAGCAATATAAACGAGCCACACATGCATATATATATATATATATATATATATATATATATTTATTTATAATCCGTATAATTAATAAATTAGAATAAGTTTATTATTCTTTAAAACATTAATAAGATTACCAATAATCACTAAGAATACATTATATGCTTTTTAGATTAACTAAATAATACAATTTTTATAAATTATTATCATATAAATTATCCACAAAATAACGTTTGCCTACTATAATATGTAAATATTTCAAAGATAACAATTACATTGTCAACGTTTGAGTTTATAAATAATATATCTATTATTCTTTTATTATATATATTTATAGAATAGATAATAATGGATTTAAAATATATATTGATTTATATTACAAATAGTAATAAATCGTTTATATAAGAGAAGTTTTTAATATCCCATTTAATTAGTAAATAGTAATATGACTAAATAGTAATATCAAAGTAAGAATCAATTTTGTTAAAACTATTTCAAAGTCGTTTGTAATTATACACTTTTTTTGATATTTCTAAATGATGTCATCTGTGGTATGACCCAATTGTTTGAAATTGCATTATTTTTAATTGGTAATCTACGATAATAGAAATAATATGTCATTGTATATAAAGAAAACTGAGTGAAATAATAATTTTGTAATATTATTAATGTATTTTCATAACAATATTGTCATACTAATTAGCATATGATGAAATTACTTTGATTGTTTGTAAAAACATATTATATTCCTATTTTGATTTCCATGTTATTATTTAAAATCAAATGTATGCACTTTGATATGTTTTAATATAATACATAGATATACATATATATAATAGAAGCATTATAATAGGTGTTATTATTAACTATTATTATATGCTACTCTGATATATATATATATATATATATATATATCTAATGTAGGTTATATAGTGAATAATGTTCTTGTAGGTAATATATATTATGTGGATGACCTAATATAAATTTCGTAATCTCCAAAAGGACAACAATAACTTATAAATGCAGACTCTATATTCGCTAAAGAAAATGATATTTTATTTAACGTAAATAAATATGTAGTAATGCATTTTAAGTTTAATAATAATCGTAGAAAATGTGGTGCTCCAGTTATTCTGTTAAATAATTCAACTAATTCATGTTCCCCAATTTAATATTATTTATAACTATATATTATTATTTATAACTATATATTATTATTTATAAATGACTCTTGTAGTAATAGATACAAAATGTTGACTTATTTTTTTATTAGAGTCGCTAATTCGAATAATTATATAATTACAATTGTTTTATTATTAAATACCAATACGTGGTAGTGACGATTATAATTGATTATTGATTATATATTAATTACTATATAATCAATAATTAATATATATAATCAATAATTAATTACTATATGAATTTATAATGAAATAGTATTAGATATATTACATAATATTATATCATATTAAATTAATATAAATCTATTATTAGATTCCTACCTATCATAATTTTCAGTTACGGAATCATATGTTTTCTTCCATTGAGATTTATCAAAAGTAGTTCTTGTATGTGGAATTTTATCTAATAGATATTAATGTGTTTTATTAATTGTTATATATATATATATAATAAGATGCAATTAGTATATTTTAACTATTATACTATAAAATCTATTCTTAACTAAAATATAATATACAATAAATACATATATATATGTATATATATATATATATATATATATATATGTATTTATATAAAATGATAAATAATAATGATCTCCAACACTAAACATAAGAAAACCAACACTAACTGGAGGTTTTTATCATTAACACCAGGTGTCGTGATGCCTTTAGAGTGGTCACTGCACTGCTATGGTCCAAGTCACTGAAGTCCACCCCGTTGACGTTTAGGATTACGTCACCGGGCTGATGGAGGTTGGTGTCGAGTAGAAAATCATCTTAATGATCCTATTACGGATCATTGTATACAAGGTGTTCGATATAATTATGTGTTAATATGTGGAAAGTAACGCAATTTGGTGGGTATTTAGAGTACTTGTTCTTGGGATTAAATCCAAGATTATTTACTTTAGTACGTCTTAAGAAAGTACAGTTTATTAGCAAATAATATTTTATAATCGATGTTTATTAATTAATATTTGTTAATTAATTATCACTTTAATAATTATTGAAGTTAAGATGATACATGTTGCTGTTGCTTATTATTAATAAATAATTTAGGATGTATTCGGTATTGAATATTTATATACAAACTATATAGTTTATCTATAAGTGTATATAATGTATTACTTTAATGTAATAAATATAATGTAAAGACAAGATAATAAAACTAGAATATATGTATTAACTCTCAAATATACAACTTGGGTATTGATAACATATTATAAAATAATGATTGAGTATTCCAGATATAAAATAATTCAATAATATATTTTAGTAATCGTTGGTAATAAATTTAAAATGATTATAATTTATTTACATCTATTAATATATTTGTCTAAATATTTATATAATGCGGTAAAAATATTTTATATGTATAATTATAGAATATTAAATTATATTGTTTTTTTTCTAAAAACTTAAAACGAAGATATAACACTATATTATTAATTCATTATACACAATATAAACCTAGACGTTTTTAGAAAAGGAGTAATTAACAAAATAAAACAATTATTTATCAACTATTGATACGATAAAAATTACTATCAAATTATTTTAAACACTTGAAAAATTCAGAATAATTCTTTAATAAGTATATTTAGTGTAATTGCATTCTATAATAATGTACATAATAATATAATTAACTGTATCCCGTTTAATATTATATCCTGGTATTATTACAAATATTTGTCGTTGGTATTTAGAATTTTTAGAATTATATTATTAATACTTGAGTATCTATATAAACTAAACAGTATACGTGTTAATACTATAGTATATGTGTAAACTATAGGAAAACATTAGTGTAAATGAATAGCATATAAGAATCATAATTTATTTTAATTCTTATGTAAAACTATTTATGATGCTAACATATAAACTAATATATTATATTCCACCAAATAACCTTTCAAATATATTGATGTATAATAAATATATTTATTATGATGACAAACAGGAAGTTTAAATATTTTATTTCAATAATGTATTCACTTTAAATGTTATATCATATATATTCTACAGAATATAGGTGATTATTTGATCTCTACTCATGAATTAAAATGTATATATTATATTTTTATATCACAGTAAATAACACGTAGTTCACTTACGGTTTTAATTTACTTAAGTAATTAAATCATTTTTATTAGGCAATGCATTCATCACATTTCACTAAATCCGTAAACAGTTTTTAGAATAAATTCAGAATTACTATCTCAACTCGAAAGTTCAACTCGCTATAAAAATCAAATAAGTCAACATCGGTTGAGCTATTTTAGTAATTTATACCCAACACTACACCGGACAGCATTG